>JAVGVS010000009.1:730863-1090863 GCA_032718565.1 Distichodus sexfasciatus | reverse complement strand
ATTCATATCGAATTCATATCGCTTCTCTTTGGTTTGGTGACAGCAGAAAGAAAAACCACATTGTTTTTGGTTTTTTGGGTCAGCAGCTCTAATGACTCGCTGTGATTGCTAATATAGACCCTTGTCGAGCATGCGGCTGCTCATCAGTGGGCGGACTGGGTTAAGAAGGGCCAAAAAGCAAACGGAGAAGATGACGCCGTCACGCAACGCCAGAGGCGGGCACAATTTTCTCCTCAAATGAAGCTGGTTTCCCTCCAGCGTGCAGCTCCTTGCCGTGACCATTATTGCTGAGGCTAAGGTGTTGTTCAGGGAGGGGAGAGAGAGAGAGAGAGAGAGAGTGAGAGTGACAGGCCTGGACATGTTGAGATCCTCTGGTAATGTCTGTACACCCTGGGATCTATTTAGTAAGCGCTTTCTTTAATACTGGTTTTCACGCACAGGAAGGCAGAGGTTAACCGCCGGGCTCCTACTGTTGGCTTCATTTTTCAAAATACATGACAAAAATGAATTCAAATTTAATTGTTGAATGTAATTTTGCATATGAATAAAGCAGAAAAAGTGATTCATCGTTCCTAAAACTACTTTTTTTCAAGAACTGAAAATAATTAGGCAATTTATTAATTGAACAATTATGGATTTATTTCATAATCATTTTATCCAGTTTTATGGAATGCGCAAAATCAGCAGAACTGTGTTTTTATGACTGGAAATATTGGCTTCTAAAAAAATCAAATCTTAGACCCACAGGCACATTGTCATTTATATAGCAGAACAAACGACTAATTTGTGCTGTATTTTAACATGAAGTTCACATTTCAGACATTTTAATGAGCGTCATAAAGCGCTCATTAGTAGTACTATTGATGAAATATTAGTCAGTCAAGAGCTTTTAATCAGAATTAGTCTGAGACTTACACCACTTTGTACTCATCAGAGCATGACTAAACAAGTGAAAATTGGACTCGGCGTGTGTGTTGATTTAGTAAGGTATATAGGTGAAGCCTGAAGTTGACATACACTTAGGGTGAAGTCTTAACAAGCCATTTGACCACATCACAGATTTCACTTTAGTACATGACGGCTCTGCTTAGTACATGACACAAGTCAGTGGGTCAGACAGTTGGTTAATTGGTAGATTATTTCACTTTTGACTGGCTCAGATACATTTCATAAGTGACTTTGGGTCATAAGTTACCATATGACACAACAGTACCTGTGCCTTTATACTGCTTGGGAAATTCCAGCCAAACTTCTGGGCAGTCGCCCAACGAGCTTCTTATGGGTAAACTGGCTACTTGGAGGTCAAATAGAGGTCTGTCTGTGGACATATTCAAAGGCCTTCAAATTCGGAGATTCTTCATTTGGCGTCATTGCAAAATCAAAAGAAATCAGCCAAGACCATAGGAAAAAAATGTGGAAAATGTGACTGTTTACTCTACAAACCAGATGTTCTGCTGGAGGGCTTGTTGTCAGTTTTGTCTTGAACTGCTTTCCACCTCCACTTCCAAATCCAAAACTGATTTGTGTCTTTCCTCAAGCGGGGTATGCAGTTGCTTGGCCATTCTTTTTTTTTTTTTTTTGCATTAGAAAGATATCATGTTGCAGTCCTCTACTCCAGCAGTCCTTTAAAAATCCTGTAGCTCATCCCTCTATCAAGCCTGAGATCGCAGTCATGCTCGCTTACTCACGACCATTGTCTACTATTTATCCGGATTCGGCCAGACAGAGTCGCCGCCGCAAGCGCTTGGGGAGCGTCCTTGAGGCATAAGGTCGAGTTGGTAAATGGCATGTGGGTGGCTGCTGTGTGTTTGGTGTCATAACGCTCTCTTTACCCTGTCAGTCCAGACACTTCAGCAGCAGTGCCGGCCACCAGCGCAGTTAGTGGGATCAGCCGACCGCCGCTAACACCCAGGAATTACGTGCGTCTGGCGGCTGTCCTCGTAAGGTCTGGTCTGGTCTGGTCTAGTCTAGGCGTGGGCCGCTATGACATTCTGACGGTACGATAACCTTTGGGGAAAAAAACCTCAAAGTTTGACTGTATTGTGATTACAGCTCTAAAATTGTGACATTGAAATGTTTGAGTTGAAAAATACTTTTACTATTGAACATGAATCTTTATTTTAAGCAACATATAGAATATTTACAACATTAGTAAGCAAGTATGTTAAATTAAAATAGTAAAATAAACAAGTGTGAGTGATTATTTGTCATTGTGAACATAGCACAGCATACAGTGCACCGCAACAAAGTGTGATGTGAAGGAGCAGTGAGGGGGGTGGTACATTGCTCATGAGTACCTCAGTGGTACCTTTACCTGCCTGCAACTTGAACCAGGCACTTTCCAATCACAGTGCCAACTCCCTAAATTTCTTCTCAATGTAATTCAAACAAAAGCAATCCCTTACTGCTTTGGTCACACTAAGGGACGACTGATTATCGAGGGTCGATATTAGGCCTCTTGCCGATTATCTGCATCGGCATTTAATTTTGATCACCGATATTAAGTGATTACAAGGTGTGCTACTGTGGCTCTGCTGCTTCATTTAATGTCCTGCCCACAAAAGTCTCTGACTGGTTATATGTCACAAGTAGTAGCCATTCAACGCTGAAACCTTGCCACTCGCACACAAACGCAGCATGAATCTCCGAGAAGGAGAAGAGGAGAGTTTCAGCTGAGCTTGGTTTTTGTAAAATGTATAGATTTTGTTTTTTCAGCTTTGCATATCAGTTCCGTTAACTAGCAGTAATCGGTATCAATATTGCCCCTAAAAACCAATATTGGTCGACCTCTAGTTCACACTACTGAATTCTGAAAGGGATCAAATTGCTGTACTGTTCACGCTACACATCCTCTAGTCCAGTGTAGGGCTGCTCGATTATGGAAAAAAACATAATCACGATTTATTTGGTCAAGCTTGAAATCATGATTATTTAACACGATTACTTACTGACTCTGGAAACACATAGCGTTTATTGCACATAAGGAACAGTGAATGTAAATTTTCCCTTAAAATAACTGAAAGTATAATATTCACGTATTGTATAAAATAGTAAACATAAGTAAACAAAATCAGCAATATAGTGCAGTTCTACAATCCCTTGAAAACAAAAAAAACAAAAAATATAAATAAAATATAAATAAAATACAAATTAAATAAAAATAGTTATGACTAATAATACTACAAAGAAAAAATAGGGCCAAGTTATTTAGACCAAAATGAATTTGCTCTTTTAGTGCACTGTCACAACATATTGAAATCCTTTACATGTATTCAAAATTCTGGCAAACTATCAATATATTCAAAAAATTCCTGTCAGTAACTCAGTCCAAGAACGTGGAAGTCTGGCCCATTATAGCCCAGAGCAAACAGAAAACATGTTAAGTAGTCTATAGCAGGGCTGGGTGATACGACCTGAAATCAGTATCATGATTAATTGAATATTTTACCTCGATTATGATTAATGAACGACGACTCTTTTTGTCTGGATTTTTTCATAGTTCACTGATTATTAACGGCAATTAAAGTTGGGATATTTTTTGATGGGAGAGTGCATATTTTGTGTTTTAAAAATAATTAAAGAAAACACGGGGCAGAGTCATGTCTCAACGCATGTAGTCGGTGGTATTATTGTTAATGGGATGATGCATGAACAGACTGGAGATGGTATTAAGAGAATACTGTTTTTATTATAAACGGTACTTAAAAAATACTTGAAATAAGGATCATGTGCAAGATTATGTCGATTAAAGGTTCTTAATGTCGAGTAATTTTCAATTAATTGCCCAGCCCTAGTCCAGTGGTTCCCAAACTGGGGGGCGCAGAGGTATTGGAGAGGGGTGCACCAATGGGATAGCCTACGCTCCACTCGAGCACTGCTAGAAACTTTCTGTTTCCCAGCTGTAACCCCGAACTGAGAAGATTTGCAGCACAAAGCAAGTCCACACCAGCCACTGAAAAGTGTGAGACTTGAGATGATCCTCTTTTAAGTTTTTTTCTGACTGGGAACTGGTTAATTTTCCCAGCCGTTTTGTGGAGACAGTTGTTTATTTCTCCCACAGTGGTGAAATTGCACCATTTGTAATTGCATTTGTTTCGCTCAGTTAGAAAAGGGAGTTGTATTTCAAATGAACTTTGAATCTGAACCTGTGTAGTTTGAATTGTTCCTATCTAGAAAAGGGGGGCCCTGCAGAAAAAGTTTGGGAACCACTGCTCTAGTCAGACACACCGTCTCCTGGCACGAGTGCTCTGTCGAGAACCAGAGTTTGTCAGAACTGAAACCGACATTGGGACCACCCTCTCATGAAACAGGAGCTTCTAAAAGGACATCCAACAAAAACAAGCGTCAAGACTTGTTTGGAAAAAAAGTGCTTTAAAGGAAACATTTTTTTTGCTCTGTAGGTTGAGCTGAGGTCCCCTCCTCATTGTATTCCGCCCTCATTACCTGCAGCTCTTCTGTGGCTACATATCTGGTCGGAGTGGGCAACTAATTGGTGAGCTGGGGTTTGATCCCTTCTTTTTAGCTTTCAAACATAGTGACTGTTGATCAAATTCGGAGTTGCACCCAATTGAGGGTGTTTGGCTGCTGGACTTCTTTTCTGTATTTTTGAAGACATTTCACCTCGCACCCGACAGACTTCTTCACTGCTGAACTGAACAGTTCTCAGAAGAGAAGAAGCCTTTCGAATGAGAGGTGAAACGTCCTCCAGAACTTTGAATAAAAGTCGTTGCCATCGTTTCAAGCTGTCACGATTACCATGTCCTGGACGACTGAGAAGCTATGTAGATTGCTTTAGCTCCAAACAAGTCTGTGCAGGCACTGCGGCACATGTCACCCCGTTAATTTTTAACCTTGCTCGTTGATAAGTGCTATCGCACAGCGAGCTTTAGTGGAGGACCCCAATGACCTGTCCTGGCCGGTGACGAGCTGCAGAGCGCTGGCTCGATTAAGGGAACTGCCACCTCGCATTGCTAATGAACGGGTCACCAAGTGGCAAGAGAATGCTATTTGTGTGTGTGTGTGTGTGTGTGAGTGTGTGAGAGAGAGAGAGACGTGTGTGTTTGTGAAAAAAGAGGTGTGAGCATGTGGGTGGTGCTAGCAGGTGCCAGCAGCACCAGAGCTAACAATCAGCTGGAGGTGAGATTACACTCATTCTCCTGGGTCTGAGTGACGGCTGCTGTGCTACCTGAGAGATTCTCTCTCTCTCTTTCATCCCTTCCTTCCTTCATCCCCTTCTTTTCTTTGTCCCATACATAGCATTTAAAATACAAGCATTTTTACTGTGGATTTCTAATGTTAATGTCTTGAGCAACAAATAAAAACCTGTCCCTTGTTCCTTCAATCGACTACAACATACTTAATATAAACTTATTAGACAGACAGAAAGAGAGATACTTAGACACATGGACAAATGGATAGACAGATAGAGATACATGGATGGGATTAATAGAATTAATAGAATACTTAATACTTAATGGAATTACATGGATGGATAGATGGACAGATCGACCAACATGGATAGACAGATAGAGACACATAGACAGTCTGTCTACTAATGTATGTCTGTCTATCTGTCTCTCTGTTTATCTTCTCCATGTGTATCCATGTCTATCTGTCCGTTTTGTGTATCCGTCTGTTTATCCAGATGTTCACCTGTCCCTCTGTCCATCCGTCTATCCATCAATACACCTGTCCATTTATCTGTTTGCTTATCCAGATCTCCGTCTGCTGCTCGTCTGTCTATCTGTCCGTTCATCTGCCTGTCAGTCTATCTGTCCGTCCGTCTATCTGTCCGTCCGTCTGCCCGTGAGTCTATCTGTCCGTCCGTCTGTCCGTCTGTCTATCTGTCCGTCTGTCTATCCGTCCGTCCGTCTGTCCGTCCGTCCGTCCGTCCGTCCGTCCGTCCGTCCTGTCCGTCTGTGTCTATCTGTCCATCTGTCTATCACATCCGTCCTGTCTATCTGTCTATCTGTCCGTCCGTCTATCTGTCCGTCCGTCTGCCCGTGAGTCTATCTGTCCGTCCGTCTGTCCGTCTGTCTATCTGTCCGTCTGTCTATCCGTCCGTCCGTCTGTCCGTCCGTCCGTCCGTCCGTCCGTCCGTCCGTCTGTCCGTCTGTCCGTATGTCTGTCCGTCTGTCCGTCTATCTGTCCGTCTGTCTGCCCGTCCGTCTGTCTGCCCGTCCGTCTGTCTGCCCGTCCGTCTGTCTGCCCGTCCGTCTGTCTGCCCGTCTGTCTATCTGTCTGTCCGTCTGCCTGTCTGTCTATCTGTCCGTCCGTCTTCCCATCTCTCCATCCGCCCATCTATCCTCCTGTCCGTCTGCCTGTCTATCCACTCGTCTGTCTGCCCATCTATTTATCTGCCCATCTATCTCTCCGTCCGTCTGCCCATTCACCCGTCCACCTATCCACCTATTCAACTCTGCATCCATCTCTCCACCTGTCTATCTATACAACGGTTTATCCATTTCTCTTTCCGCCTATCCGTCTCTCCGCCTGTTCTTCTGCTCCTGTCTGCCTGCTTGCCCATTTATTCGGCTGCCTGTCCGTCAGTCTGTCTGTGTCTGTCCACGTGTCTGTCTGTCTATCTAGCTATCCATGCGTTTGTTTGTGTGTCTTGTGTGTCAACACTGAACTGACCTTTGGACTGTGTTCTCTGTGTTCACTTGTAGCATGCACAAGTGCCACGTTTTAAACATACTTGTGATCCATTTGGTCAGTTGTTTGGCCATGCTTCCTTTTCCTGCACTGGACGTGCAACGTCATCACACCCACGTTTAGAGTTTGGCGCACAAGCCCCCATTGCGTCGCCGTCTCCATTTGTCTTTTGTTGAATTCAGTGGCCCGATCATCGCTGCAAGTCTCGACGCACTTCCAGCCGAGCTCTCCTTTCCCTCTTTCCATTCAGGACATGAAAATAGACAAAAGAACAAGCACTCCCGTGGTTTGCCACAGAAGAGCCGGAGGAGGGAGGTTTAGAGCCTCCTTTCACGGCGGCGCTAAAGTCAGTCAAGCACTTCCTGTTTAGCAGGACTTCAAAGACGCGGCAGTGGCGGCGGCAACAGCTTTGCCTCGTGCAGCTCCCGCTGATTTGATCGCTGCTCTCTTCGCTTAACCGAGGGGAGATAATCGGAGGCCTTTGATAAGTGCTTTCATCAGCTGAGGCAAGGTGCTATGCATCACTTCCATAAACACTGCTTCAGAGCCGTGTCGAGCAGCTCCTGGCACCTTCTGTCAGCTTTTAACAAGACCCTTAGACAAGGCAGAGGCCGTTAAGAAGTGGGAAGACACAAGGTGCGTTTATTATTTAGAACACTATTTTTTTCTGTCAGGTGAAGGCAGGTCTGGGCCTGAATTTCCTCTTATTGGTGTCAGCTCAATCCTGGGCTCAGCAGTAACTTTTAACCACTACATCCGGCTATGTAGGGCCCTATGATTTCCACAATGCGGAAAACGCGGACGGAATCGCGGGATTCAACAAATAAAATGGAATCCGTTGTAAAACGTGGAACGTCGTATAATTCGCTGATATCGGTGTGTGGGCAAAGCAAAGCAAGGGTTTCTAATACATTTTGGCCGCTGCAGCCCCCTGTACGTGTTACCTGTTGAGGCGGGACTCAGCTTTCCACACACACACAAAGGGGGGAAAGTCAACGGTCAGCTATGGTGAAGAGGCTGAAACACTGAAGTCCTCAAAAAAAAAATTATGGAATTCGAGTGTTAGTGCTAAGATTTTGATGAATCGGGAGAACAACTCTTTTGTAAGTTTTGCAAAAAAAATGAATGTTTTTTGTTGTTTACAGGTAAATGTTTTACCAAAGCAGTAAATGTTCTGCTGAACCCCAGCAAGTTGAATGTGAGATTTTTTCCTATTGCATTGTTCTTTTTTTCTCATCCACTCCATAATTAGACACTTTTTAGGTGAATAAATGTGATTATAACGTAAAACACAGAATTCAGAAGAATAAAAATGGAAAAAACGGAATTTAGGAAAAAATAAAACGGAATTTAGGAAAGAACAAAACGGATTTCATAGGGCCGTAGTTATGTGCATCTGTCCTTTTGTCCTGTCTGTCTAAGTTTAGAGATGGCTAACGAATTCCAGTATTATCTAGTGGCGTCGATCATCAATACATTGATTCAATGATCAACGAGCCCATAGTATTGTTCCCTTGATCAGATATCATACATATGATAACGCCAGCTTGTACTGAAAAGAGGATATTGTTTTTCAATCAAATGTCTGATTGAAGGATAAAAATGTCATGATATTTTAGTAGCTTTTAATATCAATGAAAGTGAGTGTGTTACGTGAGTGTGTTACGTGTGTTACGTGTGTTACGTTTTGTATTGATCACTCGCTTCTGAACTGATTGCCATCATATTGATATAATATTCTGTTGTCATGAAACCTGTGATGTGCACCCCTAGTATTAATAGCTTGAGCTGGAGAAAATTAGCAGCTTAGATCCAGAGATGGGGACTCGAGACTGAGACTTGGACTAGAGACGCACTTAAATCACACAAACAATGACTCGAGAATTGACGTCAGACTCGCCCTCAAAACACTTGGGACTTGAACAGGAAACACAACTTTGGTATGTTTCAAAAGACACAAAAAGAGGGGGTTGGACATATGCATATGCAAGTTGGAGAGGGTTTTTGGTGACAGTTTTTGTGTGATTTTGTATGAAAAGAAGTTCATTTCAAAAAATAACGTTGGTTCCCCTTGTTGATGACAAGTTAAAATGAAAGGATATCCCTCTTTCTGTTTTTAAAATCCGATCTCGATTTTCTATGTCATCTCGATCCCCATCAACCAAGAGGAAGTATTTGTATTTACATATTCCCAAAATGTTAGCCAAAACATGTGACGCCAACACGCTTGTGGTTTGTTGTTGTGGTTACGCTCTTCCCAGAACACACAATCATTACCAGTCGTCACCCTCAGGCACATTCCATAGAAGTGATTATTATTTGCTCTCCTCAGGTAGCGTTTGTGTGGAACTGTTTATATCTGAGTTTGATTCAGCATTAAAGGGAGTGTTCTAACTGAAGCCATTAATTAGTAACCGATTGTGGTTTAGTTGGGAATATTAGACTGAGTTTTAGGGAGTTTTTCAGAATTGGTGTTCTCCTTTGACTTTTTTCCTCGATCCCAATATTGTGCTGCCAGAGTTCCTTCACAGATGGGTGAAATATGTGACCCTCCACGGCAAAACCAGTCGCTTGTCACAAATTTTCAAAAATGAGTTATGTTTTCATGAAAGGGCATAAATCAAGCTTCAAAAAGATACCTTGAATGAATCAGACGGCATATGACTGAGATATTAACATTCAAAGGAGTTGGGTTTCTCCTGTCACGGCAAGTGAGAAACGGAGAAGTTGACTATCGACGTAGCACTCACAGACGCTTGGTGCGCTCGCGGCTACGTTTGTATTTACGGTATCCTACGCTGCATTCACAGACACACGTATAGCCTACCTGCGTTAGGTTAACTGAACTCGGGAGACGAAGATGGATTCCGGAGAAATATCTTCACGCTAGTCAACGAGTGGATTTAACGTAAATATTGAAGTAGAGCGGTCAAAACAGAAACTTTTAACATTCTGCTGGAATTGAATTCCTCACCTCAAGAAAGTCACGTTTTTAGGATGGAAAGGGTAAGTTTTTCAGCGAAATTGATTCACAACAGTACAGTATAGATCTTCCACTGTTTCAAAAATACTAAAAACAAAAAATCCAAAATTGTACCCCACGCATAAACACTAGTTTTTCTCGGCAACCTCCGTTGCGACAAGCGACTGGTTTTGCCGTGGAGGGTCACAAATAGAGGTCAGACTTCGTTGTGGTATACCGTGTGCTGTGCTGTAGTGTCCTGCATTTGACCCATCCGTGAAGGAGCAGCGGGCAGCTGACACGGGCAGCACCCGGAGAGCAGTGCTTGGGGACGCTACCTTGCTCCTGAGTACCTTAGTGGTACCTTTTACCAGTGCGGGACTTGAATCCGCAGTCTTCCACTCATGGAGCTAACGCCCCACCAAAGGCCCAATTGCCTCTAACTGCTTAGCATTGAAATCTGATGATCTCTTGATGAGAGAATGGCCAGGCTTTTCACCAAAGAGCCGATTGTGTGACGTTAAAAGCATTCTGGAATGTTGTTAACAGATCAGGATTTGAACAAGAGGAAAGTATGAGGGAAGTAATTGCAAATATTAGCTTCCTGCTCATTTTCACAAGCTCATATGGCTAACGGTCTTGTTTCACGTCAATATGCCAGTCAAAGCCTTCAGCCCCAAATTTTCCGACTGACAGATGGCTAATTGGTGGCTTCGTGCGACAGCTCAGTTTTTGAACCGCTCTGGCTTATTATTTTATATCACTGTTTTTTGCCTGTCTCTTGGTTATGAGGGATTGGTCAGAGCTGCTTAATCGCACGACCGGCGGCCTCCCTTTGTGTTGAGAGACGAAACGAGTGCTCGGCGCATGACTACCTCGCAGCTAATCCTCGCCGAGCCGCGTTTCCAAGTAGAGAGATTTAGTTTTAATTATCGTGACTAAAACACTGCTAATATTTCATCCCTCCAACAAAATGTCAATAGGCCCACGGGAGAGGACCTTTGTTTCTGTTGTGAAATGGAGAGGAGAGATGTTTTTTGTTGGAAATACTGCTAATATTGGCTGTAGAATTAGCGCAAGCACAATCTCTGGCACTGCAGTAGCCTATTTTCATTTTGTTCTGGATTTTATTTGGGCTTGCTCAGTGTTGCCAGAACATGTTGGACTTTATTAATAGATTACTCTTTATTAGTAGGTTCCTCACACTAATGCTCCATTCAGTGGCAAATGGGAACTCTTTAATTTTCAGTCTCTGACTAGGGAGGGAAAAAGCAAAGAAAACACTCTCATTGTCAGGAATTCCAGCTCGGCAACTCTGGATTAATTCTGCCTTCCATTTGCTTTTGGATTCGAGATTCAGTTGACAAGATTACTTCACATCCGCTGAAAACACAATGAAAACCGAGCTGGATGCGTTCGCTTTGCCACAGGAGAGTTGAACTCGGATAGAAGAGGCTAGGCTTTATTAATGCTAGCACATCTACACTTTTTATCTGAATTTTCTGTCTTGAGCTGCTGATCCTATTCACCTTTCAGTTCGGCTACCTAGGCTAGTCATCGACCAGCCAATTTAGCATCGCCACGTAATCATGCAGTAAAATCGCAGCATTTATTCCAGTCTTTGCACTCAGCAGCCATCTTGGATTCTGAACTCGTGGTCGTCTGTGCCGCTCTGAGATATTTGGCCGGGTGTCCGAGAAACGTGGGTGTGCATATCGGCACTTCCGGCTTCAGCCCTCGGAGACCCAAGCACCAACGGCAAATGGAACGCGCCCCAACATCTCGAACACCTCAGGTTCCTCCGACTTAAGTATTGTACATCAGCGTTTCCCAATCCCAGTTCTCGCGGAACACCGCTCTGCACACATACGAGTTTCCCGACCCACAGCACAGCTGATGCTACTGATTAGCTAATTAGCAACGTTGGATCGGCGTGCGGAGGGGCAGGAAACACCGAATCTGTGCAGAGCCGTGTTCCGTGAGGGCTGGGATTGGGAAACGCTGTTGTACATCATCCCCAACTAGTGCTGGAAAATTAATCGGAACTGACAATCAGAAGCTCTAATCAACATAATCTTGCCCATGACAATTATTTGAAAAATTCAGCTTTTATTTTTTCACTGAATTCTGTTGATACGTTCCCCTGTGTGTGTTCACATACTGTCTGTCCCCCTAAAAAACACACTACTGCATGTGATGTTGTTAGACTCTGCCACGTCCAGTTTGTGTTGTGTTTTCGTCAGTTATTTTAAAGTTACAAAGATGAGATGTATTCCTTTATTAGAATGTTAAATGTAATAGTTGAAGTTTTAATTGTTTACATTACAAGACTTCTCAGTGAACAAAATAAAACAAAATAATTGTCTGACAAACGTAATCGCGGTAAAATGATTTAATCGTGATAGGTCATATCAGCTAGCCCAAAGTAGTACTTATCTTAGCTTTTAACAAGTTTAGCAGTTTTACAAGAAACAAACACATTTGCATGTTACTCACTAAAGATCACAACACTCTAGGGCTACGTTCACACTGCCAGCCACATCGTTCAATTCTGTTTTTTTGCTCAGATTGGATTTGTCTATCTTGACGGTTCAGATTCATAACTACAAGTGACCTGTATCTGACTATAATGTGAACGCATCGGCCCTCCGAAACGTCACGCGTGCGCACATTGATACGTTTTTACACGGGTCAACTGCGTCACCAACAACAAAAAACGTCATATCCGTGGGACGACTCATGGCATTAAAAATGGAGGCGTTAGTAGCTCGCACATGTATCGCACTTTGCTCTGGAGAACGACAAACAGTGAATCAGCTGTACATGAGCAGGTCGAAAAGGAGAAAAAAAGTCAATTAAATCCCCAACTTCTCCATCCTTCCACAGACTGTTATCGCAGCTCTCCTCCATTTTTACCTTCCCGCGCTGCCGGTGCAGGCTGATGATGTCAGCGCATGTGCATAATCAAAAAGCCACATGAATTCCGATCTGAGCGTTCACGTTCAGGTCACATGGTCGCGAATCGGATAGGTATGAGATTTAGTACCACATATGAAAGTGACACAAATCTGATTTGAAAAGATCAGATTTGTGTGTCCACACAGCCCTGAAAAGATCAGATCTGTCATATTAAGGCAAAAAATCTGATTTGAGTCACTTCAGCATGGCAGTGTGGACGTAGCCTAGGTTTGGCCCTTTGGTTTGTAAAGCCGTTTCGAAAGTTTGAAATGTTTTGAACAAATCTGTTGCCCAATTGCAATCTTCTGGAGTTTCTCACATTACAACAGAGACTATTAGGAGCTTATGTATTCACACTTACTGTCTAGGTAAACAACATGAATTTGTTCCTTGATTCAGAGATCAGCAAAACCTCTGCCATTTCTATTGCAGTGAAAACCACAACTTTTTACTCCTTACTTTGCACATTAAACATGCACAGGCCATAAATACGCACGGATATACTTATATAACTTCCCAGGCCAACTTATAGCAGCATGTTTTCTGCTGCCTTTTGATACTGAATGCCTTCAACTTAGATTCGCCAGGGCAAATTAGGATTAGAATTTTACTAACTAAACTTTTTGGCTACAGGTTGGTAGAGTCACAGTTAGGCAGTTGACCCTGTGACCGGAATGTCGCCGCTTCAGGTCCGAGACCGGTAAAGGTACCGCTGAGGTACTCATGAGCAGACTTTGTGTTCGTGCTTGAACTGTCTTCTGTAAAGTGTGTTACTGTTATCTTGGGATTAAAAAAAGAAAAGAAAAAGAGACCAGCACATTGCTCACTCCTACTGTAGTCTGGTCAGAGCTCAGTGGACGGGCCAAATGCAGAAGTCACATTTTGTTGTGGTGCACTGTGTGTTGTGCTGTGGTGTGTTCACAATGACAAATAATCACTCATTGACTCATCTGACACCAATCAGCAAGTAGGTTAATAAAGACTTACAAGAGGAATGAAAATAGATGTTTTGTTTCGTGGTATCTCTAAGTGTATTTATTAATGAAGGGCTTGATGGTTGCTGTCATTCCGTCTCGAGTGTGTTGCTCAGTTTGATCACTTTTCAATTGTGCATCTTACTGTTTAACAGTAAAGTTTTAACAGTAAAGGTTGAGCTCAGTACAGATTAAGTCCAAGAATTAGGGCTGGGCTGCTCATTGAAAGTGAATCGAAACTGACATTCAGAACTTCTAATCGACATCGTCTTCCCCAGTGTGTGTTCATGTACTGTCTTCTTAAAACCATACTACCACGTGTGTCGTGACTCCGCCCCGTATAGTCTGTATTACTATGTCTGTGTTTTTCCTTAAGTTATTTTAAAGTCACGAAGATATACCCAGTTCTAGAACTGGCTTCTGAACACTCCTCGATCTCACTTAAGCAGATTGTGTTTGCTGAGTGTGTTTACTCACACAGGAGTAAGAGGTGCTGGTGCTGGTGCTTGTTAACAAGTTGACCCCCGTTGTACTACCCTCTGTGTGTGTTTACCTCCACAGATTTGCACGCCTCGAGTTAATTTGACATCTCTGTGCTTCACACACACACACACACACACACACAGACACAGAGGTCTGGGTGCACAGGTTTGCATTCGCCTCTGCTCGTCTCAGTATATTTAAGCGGCTGAGAGTTTGCAATGCTGGATTTGATTTCGCTTTAGACACACACACACACCAAGAAAGAAAGTGAAACGGTCACCGGGAAATCAGGAGGTTTGTATGAGATGGGACCTTCCTGTCTGGGGTATTCCCGGGATTTCCAATGTTGTTCATGCTGCTGGGACTGGATTTGGAAAATCTCCTTCACTTAAGACACTCCTGCCGCTTTCACTCTGATGGAAATTAAGTGAATTTACGTGAGGGATTGTCATTGTGAACACATCACGGGACGGTACACAGCGCACCACAAACTAATGTGCCCTCTACGTTTGACCCATCCATGCAGAGGGGCCGTGGGCAGCTTTTTGACAACACCTGGAGAACAGTGCTTGCTCATGACTACGGGCCGAGCTTCCGATCACCAGGTCAACTCCCTAACCGTTACTGCTGCCCCATTCGTTTAAGATTTAGTGATTATCTGTGTTTGGGGGTGCGTGTGACGAAGAGAGAGGAGAACCAGAACGTGACCATTGTGAGAGCTGAACATGTGCTAGTTTCATGTCTTGATCAGCGTAAACAGGATATTGTAATTAATTTAGTCTCTCTCTCTCTATCCTCTCACTCAGTCTGTTCTCAATTTCCTGTGTGCTGGCTTGCTGCCTGATTCTCCTAATGTTAGCTGGATTTTTCTCTCTCTCTCTTTGTCTCTCGGAGGCACAACAGAACACATACCTGATAACCCATAGACTTTGACGTCTACAAAGTCTGTGATACGAATAAGTAAGAAAGCGTCATTGTTACATAAATGTTAGGTTGCTTACAGATATACAGTGACATTAAGGCTTCATGTGAAACTCGGTATAACACTGCAAGGCATCTGCAGCAGATCCATCTAGGCACTGTAGCAAAATGACTTCTTTTAGGCCCAGGCTAAACCCTGTATAGCAGCGTACCATCATGCTTATTAGGGTGGCAGGTCTAGAAAGCGTGCAAACCTCTGATTTGAACGGATCTCTAATGCGAACTTGTGCAGGCTTATGCTAAACTCCATCTGCAGGGACTGCAGTGCTGTGTTGGCATTAGGGCTGCAACTAACGGTTCTTTTCATAATCATTAAATCACAGTAATGATAAGGGTTGACCGATTATCGGGGTCCGATATTAGGCATTTTCCCCGATGATCAGTATCAGTGTTTAATTTTGACCGTCAAAGATATTAAATAATCCCAAGGCGCGCTACTTTGGCTCCACTGCCATCTCTTCTCGCTGCTTCATTTAATGTCCCGCCCACAACAGTCTCTGATTGGCTGTATGTCACATGAGTAGTAGCCAAGTGTTTGTAAAATTCAAAATCTTGACAGAGATAAAATATTTATTTTAAATCAGTTCGAAATATCATTTATCGTCCCCGTTAACTAGCAATAATCCGTATCGATATCGGCACTGAAAAACCAATATTGGTCAACCTCTACTCAAATAGTCCGTTTTTTTTTCCTTTCAGTTTTAAAATGGACAAAGAAAAATGTAAAAGTAAAAAGATCACATCATTCCCTCCAGGATTTGGTGGAATTTGGAGCAGCTTTTCTAAAAAATTGTGTAAAGTTTTTTTTTAAGTTAATAAAGTTGTTTTTTAAGTTAAGAAGTTGTGATTTTCTCCCGTCTTTACAGGTGAAAATTCTTTAAGTTCTGTTATACGAAATTCCAAAAGCTGCTGTTGATTTGTGCTGTTTGTTTGGTATGAAACTACTTTGAGTGCGTAAAGCCATTAAAAGGCCACTCCCTACCTCTGTCTTGCTCTTTCCTGTTCTTTTATGCCACCATAACACACACACACACACACACGCACACACACACACACCCTCACTTGTCTCCAAAGTTCTAAGGGGTGGTGGTTTTCCTCTCGGCTCCTGTCTCCGCTCAGCTGCTTAAATTCCTGCCTGATACAGCAGTAATTAGTCATACAGAGCTCCTTTTATGAGAAATGTCGTCTGCAGCGTCAGCGCTTCTCCGCGGCTTTAAAGCGAAGTCTCCTCTCGTCAACCGGCTACGACCTGCTTTTCCGTGTTTCCCGAGGAAAGCTTTTGATATCAGGTCTTTTATAGACAATTAATCGTTATACTTGATTATTAAAACAGCTGCCAGCAAATTTACTCATCCATTAATTGCGTCGTTGCGTCTTTGCTTATTCACATGTTGCTGGCGACAATAAGTCAGTGTGACAACACTGGTACGAGTGTTGGGCGAGTTTATTCATTTATGAGAAAATAAAATTTCCAAACATGATGGTGGTCCTGCGGTTTGACAAAAGAGAGAAACGGACAGTGCGTGTGTTCTGTCATCCATAGATTACGCCACTTGTTGCAGTTAAGAGTTCTCCGGTTCAGGAACTTTTTACGCCAACGTTCCGCGCCCCCGTATGGCCTCGTGAACGTTCACAGCGAATTTGCAAAATGGGGATTGTACGCCAAAAAAAGCGAGCGCAGCGGCGCTTTCATCTGTACACGGTGTCGTTCACAACGCCATTCGGGCAACGATGGCGTGTCAGGAGAAAAGCACAGCTGCATTCGTTTTAGTTTGCTCTGTTCAGTTTGCTGTGTAAACTGCACTCAGAGTCGATGTGGTGCAGCGTGTAGTCAAATGTAATGTACGGCTTATGAGTCCGACTCCGTCATTAGTCAGCGGTTTTGGGAAAAGTCTTATCTTTTACCGAAGTCTCTGTTAAACTAGTGAATCTGGAGGTAAATGTGTAAACCGCTGACTCAAACTATAAACGTTATTAGGAGGCTTTTTGAAATCTTGCTTCTTAAAAATACATAGATATTAAAACAACTATTAGATTTAAATCATTAGTAATGGGGGACAGTTGGATTTAAATGTATTTTTAAATCTAATTTTATCAAATTTGTTGTATGTTTCATGCCTAGATTTGTCTTTGTTTTAAAACCACCAACTAATCGAGAAAAAGGATGAGCAACCAATCAAGTATCAAAATAATACATGGGACCTGCTCCTCCACCCCATAGATTATGACCTCTGTGCAAGGGCAGCCGATCTTCTCTGCTGTTCCGGCCGACCCCAGTCGAACATGACCGATTTACAGTAGATGGTGAGGCATTTATCAGTCCGGATAAAAGCAGCACCAAACTGAAACCACTCAAGCTCATTCCAGTGTTGAGTGGTCGCTGTCTGCAAATAGCGATGCTGCTACTTTTTTTTGATAGCTCATCAGAAAAGAAATACTTTAGCTGTAAAAGTTACTTTTTTTCTAACAAATAGCAAGATGTAGAGTGGCAAGACAGTGCAAAAATACGCACATGAAAAATATCGATTTTTTTTCTTTCTTTAAAAGGGTATTACAACTACTCTTTGATGGTGATTTGGCAGAAGTGGCATCTCGCAGGCATCGGCGTACCGTTGTTGCATCACCGTGCGCTCTTGGCAGCTTCGAGATGGAGTCGTGGGATGCAGTCCAATATATGACTGTGAAACAGCCTTATTTTGCCAGCTGGCTAATATTTTTTAAAAATGTATAGACTTTCATATTACTTTTGGTAACAGCAGTTTTAAAAAGTTTGCTCTTAGAGCGTCCTATGGCACGTCCGTGTCATGTTGTTGGGGGAAATAAGCTTTTTCTCAACAAAAAAGCCAAGCATTTCAGTTTTACATGAGTAAAATAAAACACCACCATTTCGATCCATCTTATGTGTAAAATTACATTAACATGCGATTTCCTTAGATCTTTCAAAAAATGAATGCTGTGACTTCAAAAAACAACACAAGACCTAAATGTCAAGTTGATAACAATGTTTTGCAATTAATGTAGTGGAACCCTGAAGCTTGCAGTGTAGTTTATTACTGTATTAAAACACTGCCTTGGCTGTAGCTTAGCTACTTTAACGGCTTGAGCCTTATCGCCCCCGGTAAACGTAAACAAACATGTGCATGCGGCACATCAACATCACCGATAGAATATCGTCTAAAAATCTCAAACAAATTCCACCTAAACATAACACAATTCCAACACCAAACACACAAATAAACAAAGCACTGCGTAGGTTTACATGGAAGAAATACGGCTGTAGAATCTATACTACTGCGGCTAACCATGCATACCGTATATCATATGAAAGCCGAGACTCCACAGATAATGTTTTTTTTTTTTGCCATCTTCCTTTATTCTGACCCAGTAACATGTATGTTGATTCCACAGTAATCTCACAAGTGTTACTTTTATAATGATACCAAAAATCATAAAAAGAGACATTGTGGTTGCTGAGATATACACCCTTTATTTTGGGTATCTATTTTAGAGCAGAAATCTGTAAAACGGTCTCAGGGCTTAACAGGTGAATCATAAGTTGCTTGTGGTTGAAAAGCTGCTGTTAAACAGCACCTTGTCCAACACTGACGGGTTCATAAAGTATGGCGTGACGGGCATGTTTAGAGCTGGTATAGAACGCTGTTGGCTTAGTGGCAAGACCAAGAGGTTGTAGGATCAAATCCAGTTCCTCCAGTAATACCACCACTGGGGCGCTGAGCAAGACCCTTAACCCCAAAGTTGCTCCAAATAGACCTTACCTGTAAACGTACATGTACTGCACTGAAAAACTAACATCCTCTAATGTAGGTTTTTATTCTGGAGCAGCCACTTCTGAAGTTGCCTAACTTGACCTGTAGTTATTTGAAACGACGGAGCATGAAGCCTTCGAAACATTTTATTCAAATGTTTAACCACGACCAATAACAAAGGTGTGCGCTGTGTACACAATCAAGGCAAAATGCTGTACTTAATGCATGTTTATGTAGCATCAGTTTCTTTTTCTCACATTGAAAACACCTGGCAGTCATTACAGGAAAGGACATTTTAACCTGCATGTGATGCGTGTCATAGTTTCTGTTTAAGGCTTCACTCATAAAGAATGTTGCCTTTGCGCTAGTTGCGACATTAGCCGGTTAGTTAATCATAAGCTCTGACGGCAGATTTGTCCAGTTTATTGGCGCCAGTTTACAATAGTTGCTGGAGAGCATCAAAACAGTAGGTCCAAAAATGAAGTTTTATTTTGAACTGTCAGAGTTTCTGCTGTGTGTGGCAAACCAAAAATTTCAAGTCAAAAGAATCGTTTAGAAGTCCTACAGCTTCCTCAAACCTTCTAGTATATATCGCGAACGAACTCTTTGTCTTTTGCCACTACATGAAGCAGTGACTGTAAAACGAATAAATAAACAATCCACTCTCTGATCTACAGTAAACATTTAAAAAGATTTATTAACAATTTCAAGTTAATAAAACCTGGGGATCAAACCCAGAACCTTCTCGCTGTGAGGTGACAGCGCTATCCGCTGCGCCACTTTGCTGCCCTGTACAAAACTGTTTTGTGCCGTTACCAACAGCGTTGGAAAGTAACGGAATACATGTGCTGACGTTAACATGTTCAGATTACAAATTACGGTAACTGTATTCCGTTACAGTTTAAATAAATGGTATTTGGAATACATTTACATTGTGAAAAATGAAGGATTACATGACAGTATTTTTCTGTTTCTCATGTTCATCCTCTCTCTAATAAATCACACAAATTCCATTCACGACCGGAAACCCTTCAGAAAAGGCAACCAAAGATTCTGATGTAAACGTCCGTAAATTACTGCAGTCACACAAAGGAGCAGTCAGAGCTAGAGCCAGGGCAGAAACGTATTCTGTTTTGGAAATTCAGTCAACATTTCACATTAAAAGAAGAAAGAGGGCGGAATATGAAGGGTTCATGCTAGAGGTCGACCGATATGGCTTTTTCCTAAAGCCGATGCTGATATTTAGAAGTCAGGGTCAGCCGATGGCCGCTATATGCCGCCGATATTTTTTTGGCCAATAATTAGATATTTCCCCCCTGTTTGTGTAGTAAAATATCACACTAATAATAACAAAGGATACACGAAATTTCTCAACTTAACATTTATTTAACACTGACTAAACATAAATATAAACATAAATAACAAATAAAACTGTAAACGTCTAAAATAAATAAATATATAACATTTGAACTTGACTAATAATTTGTAAACAAAACAAAGTTTTCAAGTTACAAACTATTCCTGAGGGAAGATAAAATTGTAAACAACAATACAAAAAGGAGCGTGCAAATAATCTTTCGTTTTAATCTCTTAATCCAGTCCCTGAGTCTTCTTCGCCCCACCCAGCCTGAATATCGGAGTACTAAACTCGGATATCGGCCGATGCCGATATCGTAAAAAATGCAAAATATCGGCTGACCGATATATCGGTCGACCTCTGGTTCGTACATTCAAAGTATTCAGAATATGTTACATTGAGTAATGGGATACGTAACAAATTACATTTTAGAGTATGTATTCTGTAGTGGAATAGTACACTGACGAGCAATTCCAGAAAATCCCAGTTGACTTTCGCTTCAATGTCTGATGTCTTGCTTTTTTTTAATTTTTAAGATCTCATTTTGCTTTTGGTTGCTTTCAGCCACTTGCAAGACGTTCTGGATGTGTTCGTATCATCACAAACGAGCTTCTGTTGCAGCTTCTAAGTGCAGTTTCTGCCTATTATTATTATTATTATTATTATTAGTATTTTGAGAAATACATTCCAAACGGCGAAGATAACCGTTCATTGAACTGCAGTCACAAATAAGGAGGAACATGGCCTTCCAGTCACAATTCTAATGGTTGTAGCTTGTTAACAAGTACTTGAAGTTGTTGTTGTTTTAACATCCATGCCTGAGACAAGGTGACAAGATAAGCTTAGCAACGGACAAGATCTGAGACCCTGCCGAATAGTGAGTCCGCTTGAACATATGAGAACGGTTCATCACAGCTCATTAATGAAGTAAAAACCAACAAAAGTATTCATCCTTTATAACCCTTTCGAAGGGAAGTCTTATGGTAAAGAGGTTCCAACTTTTCTTCATCCTTTTCAAGCTTCAATTAACTCGAAATGCAGCAAATTCGGACACGCAAATGAGGTATTGTGCAGCGCTGAGTGGGAGGGGGGGAAACTGCACTGTTTACCTGCTGTAAAGAGACTCATCTCATATCAGAAGCCCTGGTAGGATTAAGGATATAGAGTCGCAGGATGAAGAGCTGAAGATCCGACTGCTGGCAGTAATGAGAATGAAGGAGAAGGGGTTAAGTAGCGAGGGGCTGGACGGTGCTATCTCACCGAGAAACACAAACACACACACACACACACGCTTGTAAACAGCCCCTTGGATACAGAGCCGGTTTAGTTTAGAGCCTCATCTTCCAAGCCTGTACCTCCGCTGTGTTCATCCTTATCAGCCATTCCACATTCCGCTGTGATAAGACACCCGGCAGCTCCTATCAGCTGCGTGTGTGTGTGTACAGACTTGGAAAATCACTTTTTGCCTGTTGCATGGCCTAGTTTTACCAGCTGTTTATGGGTTACACAGACTCGGACTCTCTTGCGGCCAGCAGTTTAAATGGGAGCTTTTCGGAGTGGAACAGCAGGACACGACTGGGTGCCGGAGGAGAGAGGGATTGGGGGGGGGAAAGCTGTTTTTCTGTGTGTCTGTGTGTAGAGGCAGGTTTATAGGGGCTTGTGAGGACCCGCTTGTCTCCTAAAAGATTTTGTGGCTTTGTGAGAACATTTTTCAGTGTGTGAGGCTGGTCACTCAAAGGAAGAACTGCTTTTCTAAAAAAAAATCTTTATATTTGTCAAAAAAGAGAAACATATTTATTTACTGAGATTAGGGTTGGTCTAGTTATTTACCTTGATCATGTCTCATCTTTAAGTGAGTGATAATTTGTCATTGTGAACACAGCACGGCACACTGCGCACCACAATGAAATGTGACCTCTGGAGCAGTGGGCGGCTTTTTGGCAGCACTCGGGGAGCAGTGCTTGGGGACGGTACCTCAGTGGTACCTCTGATCACTGCATAACTTGGAATGAGTATTGTTAAGATTTTGACAGTACTACTTTTAAAAGTGAAAGTGAGTGATTATTTGTCGTTATGAACACAGCACAGCACACTGCACACCACAACAAAATGCGACCTCTGCGTTTGACCCGTCCGTGAAGGAGCAGTGGGCAGTTGACATGGGCAGTGCCCGGGGAGCAGTGCTTGGGGACGGTACCTTGCTCATGAGTACCTTTACCAGTCTGGTATTCGAACCAACGACCTTCTGATCACGGGGCGACCGCCCAACCGTTACGCCACCAACTGCTCCTACTGCTTATCGGTCCGGTACTTTAACAGTATTCTTACTGGTACTTTTTGAAGGAAAAAAAACACATTAACAACATAACGTCGTTTATTTAACAAATCCCAATTATAATTTAACAATCCGTCAACACGTTCTTTATAATGACTTTTTAGTCTATAATAAGTTCGTCTGCGTTTATTTAATTTTTACCATATCACAAAAAAAGCTGTGTATCTGACTGGCAGGCGACAGGCCGTGCTTGTCATATATTTCAATATCTAATAACAGGTGTTATGTGTATGCTTTTATGTCTTCCAGTGTATTAAAATGTCATTTAAAGGGTAAATATGAGTGACTACTCTTGCAGATCAGGATGTCGGTATCCAAATACAGCCATAAGCAGACTGGAACTTTCCGGATATGCACGCAGGTCGGGCTGCGACAGCAGCATCTGTGTGAGAGAACTCCCTAGATTAATGTATTAATCAGTAACGGAGCTGCTCAGATAAACTAGGAAAGATGACTTTTATGTAGAAAGAAAAATTCTAAAATCTTTAAAAAATTTCCCCCCTTTATAATACCGGGTTTCGGTACCGAGTTTCCCTACCGAGTTTCCCTATACCTAACGGGGCAGTTGGTGGCGTAATGGTGGGGCGTTCGCCCCGTGATCAGAAGGTGGCAGGTTCGATTCCAGGGCCGGTAAAGTTACCACTGAGGTACTCATGAGCAAGGTACCGTCCCCAAGCACTGCTCCCCGGGTGCTTGTTAGCTGCCCACTGCTCCTTCACGGATGGGTCAAATGCAGAGGTCACATTTGGTTGTCGTGCGCTGTGCTGTGCTGTGGTGTGTTCACAATGACAAATAATCACTCACTCAAATATACGCTACCAACGGCCCCAACGTGAAATGAATTGAGTCAGAAGTAGAGGGTGTGTACAATGGACTTACACAGTACCTTGCTCATGAGTACCTCACTGGTACCTTTTACATGTCCGGCACTGGAACCGGCGACCTTCAGATCGTGAGGCCAACTCTCTAACCGTTATGCTACCAACTGCCCCTTTGTAATTCTGGGATGGAATGAGGATGAGGAGAACGAACCCAGATTGTGCTTAGAGTGTGTATATAAATTATGTGGCGAGTGAGAGAGAAGTAAATGGACTTATTATATAACACTCTCACATACACACTCCATCTCTCTCTTCTCTCTCTCACACCCACACCCACACACAATCTTTTTCTCATTCTCACACACACACAGACAGCGGGGCCTGATAAATTGGGTAACTCTGTGGCCCCATGAATCCCTCATAACCCTCTCTGAGGTCTGATCAATAATGCAATTCTGGCCAAGCGAGTACAGAGGCTGAATCCAATCTCACCTGCTCCGCCCCGGCCTAACAAGGTTCTGCTGCCGCGTCCTTGGGCCTCCGAGTGTGTGTGTGCGTGTATGTGTGTGAATGAGCTGCTCCCAGGGAGAATAGTAGAATATCATTAGTAGGTGAGAGGAGAGGATTTGGGGCTGGGGTGATGGTCACAGCTCCGTGATTAAGGATGCTGTACTGCTCGACCCTGGAAACAAACACGCACCACACACACTCTCACACGCAGACTTAGCCAGTCCAGGGAGCACGAAATTTCTCATACCTTCCCCCCACCCCTCTAAGCACTAGGTTGCTCAGTCTCGCTCTGACGCCATGGTAGCAGGAACACCGGCTCAAGTAGCGCACAGCACGGGTCTCAGCACGACAAAAGGAGCTTTCCTGCAGCTCACACTCACGCCCGCTTTAGCAGCAAGACTTCATGTTGAGCACGAGAACGAAGCCAGAATGCGCTTAGAGTGGACTTTATCCCGAAATTTCTAAAGCACCATTTCACTGAATCTCTCCCCTGCCGAGCTAATGCCTCACGAGTGGTTGGGCGGACGGGTGTGAGCACGTGTGTGAGTTTGTCCCTGCGTGTTGATAATCTGGTAAAAATTGATCAAAAATCCATGTATGGACATGTTAGGGATGACGAGACACTCATGAGACGATACGATACATGAGGTTGGGTTCACGAGACGAGGTTTTAACACCCTTTTAAAAGAAAACTCACCTGACTGGACTCTCTCTCATATGATTCCTTCTTCTCTTCACACCATTACTGTGCATCAGCTTCTAACTTTTTAAAGTCTAAATCTCTCTTCTTGTTTAACCGCTTAATCCCAACCGGGGTCGCGGGGGCGAACCAGAGCCTATCCCGGGAACTGACGGGCGCAAGGCAGGGAACAACCCCGGGCAGGCGCCAACACACCGCAGGGCACACAAACTCGCACATTCACACCGTACGAGGCCAATTTAGAGTCGCCGATTTACCTATATCGCATGCCTTTGGACTGTGGGAGGAAACCGGAGCACCCGGAGGAAACCCACGCGAACATGGGGAGAGTATGCAAACTCCACACAGAAAGGCCCCACGGCCGTTCCCCGGGGTTCAAACCCAGGACCTTCGCGCTGTGAGGCGGCAGCTCTAAGCACTGCGCCACCGTGCCGCCCTAACTTTTTAAAGTTTAAATAATCTTATTAAATTATCAGATTACAAAATGAATTCAGACGTTAGAGGCCTAAATACAAATGGGTGTGTAACTATTACCTTGTTTTAGTTTGGAAAACAATATTTACAGTAAGTCAAGTATTTCCTTAAGTATAACAGAATAATCTCGGTCTCATCCTCACAGAGAAATACACAACTTAATCATTTAAAACTGGTATGGGATCGCTTCTCGAGATCAGCCGATACCCAAAGCCCAAGTATCGGCATCGGAAGTAAAAAAACAAAACAAAAACAAGTTGTATCGGTGCATGCCAAGTGAAAACGTTGACGGGTGCCTGTGCTTGCCGTGACGCGGATTGTCGTGACCAGCGAGATGGACCCCCTCTTTTTCCCCCTCCCCTCTCACTGTAAAATTGGATTGCATCACAATTTCATGGCCTGCAGAGCAGCCGTCATTCGACTTTATTTCAACTGCATGCACGGTAAAACTCCCCGCCACGTGCTCCCGTCGGCACGCTAAAAGCGCCGGAACATCCCCGTGAAAAAGCGCCGGCTCTGGGGTCAGATTTCGGCTCGGTACGACGACCCGGTGATTGCGTCCCCATGACAACCGGCCATTTTCCCACTGTCGACGGGGTTCCTGTTCCGCCCCTGGACTCAGCGGGGTAACATTCGCCCTGTTTCTCCCGTCTCTCTCGCCGACCCCCCCCCCCCGCATCTCCTACCCTCCCCAGGGAGCCTCGGCTTCTGGCGTCCGCCGTAATTGCCAGACCGCTCAGTAAACCATAAATGCACTCGCTTGGCCTACTTTATTACTGACTTGTGTCTGTAGTCTCCAGCAACTTAATAGAGGCCCAATTGCACAATCTGTTCACCACAAGCGAGCACTCGGCCCGGCCTTGTGTTATTCAGGAGTGATTGTGGAACGTCCAATGCTCGAACCGGAAAACAGTTAAAGACTTTTGCTTTTCACTTTGGTACGCGTCTGGTGAATGACTGTGGTTTCCGTTTGGTCTGAGGTAATAATATCAAACCATATTTTTTTTTAAAGTTAATAAATTTCTTAAATTAATAACAGTATTAGTGTCTATTTTATTATTTTTATTTTTTCAATATCATAATCATGCTGAAATATACTAATTCTGTTTATGATTAGTTAGCGTTAACGGGCTAACTTGATGAGGTAAACTTACTATAGTGCTACACTTACGTATGTTGGCTCAAACAAGACAGTTGGCAGTTGGTGGCGTAACGGTAGGGTGTTCGCCCCGCGATCAGAAGGTCGCAGGTTCGAATCCAGGGCCAGTAAAGTTACCACTGAGGTACTCATGAGCAAGGTACCGTCCCCAAGCACTGCTCCCCGGCGCTTGTTAGCTGCCCACTGCTCCTTCACAGATGGGTCAAATGCAGAGGTCACATTTGGTTGTGGTGCACTGTGTGCTGTGCTGTGGTGTGTTCACAATGACAATCACTCACTTTAACGTACTTTTACGGAGAAAAAAAACAGTCTGCCAGTGACAAACTACATTATTGACGTAAATCAGAAAAAATACCAAACAACTACCAGAGATTTGTTTTTCTAGCTTAGCTAGCTGATAACAACTTCACCTCATAATTGTCAATGTAGTGTAAGAGGAGGCTTGTAACCGGAACCCTTTGTCCAGTCTGCTGTCTGGTGTTGCTGACGACATCCGGTGGACGTCGCATACAGAGATTTGGGGGAGCCCCTGCAGACGTCACCTGTAAAACGCCGTTTGTTGAAAGTATTTGTGTAAATTGAAAAAACAGATGGAGGTTTCCCGCTATCAGCAAAGTCACTATTCCGAATAGTGACGTCACGCCGGGAGCGAAGTCATCTGTTTCACGAACACAGAACACGGCAATAGAAGTGACACTGATAGTGGGTTTCCTTTTCCTCTCTTTGTGTGACGTTTGTTGTTCGCTTCCCAAAAATGTCCACCACATTAACATCTAAACTCATGAACACTAGCCGCATCTCAGGATGCACAATTTCAAGACGTCCCACTTTATTGCTGCTTGTTCCAAACCCGAAACTCACATCCCGGTTCTCGTTTTCCATGACTCAAGTCTACAGGTGGAAGCATTTAAAATTTCAGATAAAACTGGTTTACCTGCGAAGAAAAGTCTCCAGGGTAAAAGTGTTTTTTGGGCATATTATTTAATTTTAAATTTTTTGTGTGGGTGCACTAAGGCTTACAGAGACTCAAGACAAATGTGTGCGTTGTAGTCCGTTTAAAAAGATCGTGTCTCCTACATTTGAAATCAAAATATATGTATTTTATTTCATTTTTATTTTGTTTTATTTAAGCTTTAACTATATTGGGTCGTGATATATAATTGTGCAGTCGTGATGTAA
The DNA here is from genome assembly GCA_032718565.1 of Distichodus sexfasciatus. Classification (NCBI taxonomy): domain Eukaryota; kingdom Metazoa; phylum Chordata; class Actinopteri; order Characiformes; family Distichodontidae; genus Distichodus; species Distichodus sexfasciatus. Next base: position 1,063,549 of record JAVGVS010000009.1, on the reverse strand, counting down.
GCAATTTCCTTCGGGATGAATAAAGTTTTCTGATTCTGATTCTGTAGTGGGATGATCAGCTCTTTCCAAACGGAGCTGTTCAGATCAGTTGGTAAAAGAGACTGCACAAAATTTTTAAATCGCGGAAAAGAGACGCTCGTGTGAATTAGTTTCTACAGTCATAATACACGGACCGCTATTATAAGAGTGGAGGATTACACAAAGGAAGCACTCGTCCTGAAGGGCTACAGTTTTATTTTCTGTCATTTCTGCTATTACTAATTATATGATGATACTACCCAAACCACTGCCTATGCACTCTGCTGCTAAATTTGAGCTTGTTTGAAATTAACAATACGTAAGTGTAACAGTAAAAGAAGTAAAAACTTCTTTATGGCTTTATATTCATTTTTAACTTAAAGTTCACCTTGCAGCGTAGCTTATGAGATTCAGAACCGTTTAAATACGGTATCTTGATCATTTCTTTTGCTAGTTCACCTTGCGTTAAAAATGAAACGTAGTGAGATTCTTGCATCAGCAAGAACCCTGAATCGTAATATGAACTCTGTGTCCTCAAAGTCTCCACGGAACAGGCATTTCTCCTGAGGTTGAGTAGTGTTTATTTCCAGTGCAGAGAGAGACCCCGCTCCCTATCCTTGAGCTTCTTTGTGGTGCGTCCTGCATCCGGCCTGCATCCGGCCTACCGTCGTCGTCCTCGTCAGCCGAGCGTTCCACTGATCCTCACACTCGCACTGGAAATGTGCTGCTGATTAGGCGGAGTGACTCTGTGGGCCGGCCGATCCCTTCCTTTGTGTGGGAGCCTGTTTGCGTGAGTGTGTTTCCATTTTGCTTGTTTGCGTTCGCTTGAATGGTGGTGGGGGTCGTAGCCGTAAGTGGCATGATGGCCACTTGCGTAGGCCTCGCTAAAAGTGTGCCTGTCTGTTTACAGGTTTGTGCGTGCTCTTAAGGGAGGAAAGTAGTAGCTGTTACTAAGGGTGATGGGCAGTGCTTCAGAGACTGCTGTATCCTCATGTGAGTGTGTGTGTGTGTGTTTGAGTGGGTGTGTGTATTTGAGAAAAAGTATGTGTGTGAGTGTGCCAAATAAGGTGCGTGAGTGTGAGTGTGTGTGCCTGAGAAGGTGTGTGCGTGTGTGCCTGAGAAGGTGTGTCTGCGCACGCGCCTGAGAAGGAGTATGTGTGTGCATGTGCGCGCCTGGGAAGGGGTGTGTGTATGTGTGTACGTGTGTACGTGTGTGTGTGCGCGTGTGCGCGCCTGAGAAGGTGTGTGGAAGATTGGGTACATGAGTGTGTGTGTGGCTGTGAGAGTGAAAGAGTGAGGGAGTGTGAAAGAGTGAGGGAGGAAGTGACTCAGTGTGACACAGCATGAGGGTGAGTGAGAGAGAGGGAGTGAGAGAGAGGGAGTGAGAGAGAGGGAGTGAGAGAGAGGGAGTGAGAGAGAGGGAGTGAGAGAGAGGGAGTGAGAGAGAGAGACGGAGTGAGAGTGAGGGAGTGAGAGTGAGACAGTGAGAGAGAGGGAGTGAGCGAGAGAGGGAGTGAGCGATCTTCGCTGCATGAGCTGCGTGGTGTATGGAGTAATCAGTGCTGATTGCTGATAGAGGGTCTGTGTGAATGAGGGCGGGAGTGTGAGGGAGGGAGTGTGAGGGAGGGAGTGTGAATGAGGGAGTATGAGGGATGGAGTGGGAGAGAGTGAGGGTGAATGAGGGAGTGAGAGAGAGTGAGGGTGACTGAGGGAGTGTGAATGAGGGAGATTGAGGGATGGAGTGAGAGAGATTGAGGGATGGAGTGAGAGAGATTGAGGGATGGAGTGAGAGAGATTGAGGGATGGAGTGAGGGATGGAGTGAGGGTGAATGAGGGAGTGTGAGGGATGGAGTGAGGGTGAATGAGGGAGTGTGAGGGATGGAGTGAGGGTGAATGAGGGAGTGTGAGGGATGGAGTGAGAGAGAGTGAGGGATGGAGTGAGGGATGGAGTGAGGGTGAATGAGGGAGTGTGAGGGATGGAGTGAGAGAGAGTGAGGGTGAATGAGGGAGTGTGAATGAGGCCGTTTAAAGTAGTGACTGAGTGTGAGGGACGGAGTGAGGCAGTGACTCAGTGGGAGCGAGTGTGAGGGAGCGTGAGAGTGTGTCAGACTATGTGTGTGTGGAGACTGTGGTTTTTCAGCTGTTATTCAGCAATTATCTTGCTTTACTGAATCCACTGTAACCTCCTCGTGAGTATTATGCGGTTGATCAGCACGCTGGCAGAGTGCAGCCGTAGAGGCTCCTCGTCTGTAGCCTGCACTCAAAACTGTGCCTGCTTTCAAACTGAACATGGAGTTCGAGTCCTGCAAGCTTGAGACCATCAACTTTTGCTTTTAATGAGAGGACCGAGGTAAAGCGGCCACACAGTGCAATCTAATCCAGCGGAAAATGCAGCGTAAGTGCAGCGGACTGGGCTGGGAAGAGGAGGCTTTCAGCACTCCGCTGTCTTTTCTCTCAGACAAAGCCCACCGTAGTCTTATTTTTCTCTTTTGATTGCAGTGTTGCCATTTCCACACTTATTTGTCTGTCTCTTTTATAAAGTTATTTGTCTCTCTTTTTTGTACTGTAGGTGGTTCTGTGATAGATATGTTAAGATTACGACATTTCCAAGATCACCTTTGCTCTTTTCTAAGGTAAATTTGGGCAAGTTTCTTTTTGAATCAGTCTTGAGTGTCCCAGTCTGTTAGAACAGGATAATTGAAAATGAAACGGAGTGAAGGGCGACACAGTGGTGCGGTGGATAGCGCGGTCACCTCACAGTATGAAGGTCCTGGGTTTGAGGGTTTGATCTTGGGTTGGTCGTGGGGTCTTTCTGTGTGGAGTTTGTGGTGTGCTATTCCCATGTTTGCATTGTTTTGTTTTTTTTTCTCTGGATGCTCTGGTTTAGCCCCACCGTCCAAATAACATGCAGTTTAGATCACTCTAAATTGTTCCCCACAAGTGTGAATGTCCGTGTGTGCGCCCTGTGGCGTATTGGTGCCTGCTCAGAGTTAGTCCCCACCTTACACCCTAAGTTCTGGAGTCCTAATCACAACCCGTTAGGATTGAGCAGTTCAGATAATGAATGAAGGAAACAAAGTGCGTGACTTTGTTATTGGGATCAGGGCACGATGAAATGTGAAAGTGAGTGATTATTTGTCATTGTCAGCACAGCACAGAACACAGTACACCTCTGCTTTTAATCCATCTGTGAAGGAGCAGCGGGCAGCTAACAAGGGCAGGGCTTGGGGACGGTCCCTTGAGCTCATGAGTACCTCTGTGGTAACTTTACCGGTCCTGGATTCGAACCTGTGAACTTCTGATCACGGGGCGAACACCCTTACCGTTACGCCACCAACTGCCCCTCGTTGGTGACCTCAATGTGACCTCGTTCATGTAGGGGAATTGGACAGCGCCCAGGGGATCAGTGTTTGGGGATGGTATCTTGCTCAGGAGTAACTTACTGATACTGGGACCCTCTGATCACAACTTGTTAACCGTTATGCTTCCCATGCTGCTCCATATCAAACCCCTGTTCATTGATGATGATAAAGTGAATGAATTCAGATGCTGGTAAAACTTATTTATTTTGGATTTTCTAGACTCTCAAAAGCTTTTTTGCACTCAAATATTGAGCCACTACATTTAGCACCAATGTGCAGCTGCATCTGGATGATGCTTCAGCAACCTTTCTGCACTAGTAGATTCCTCTCACATTAGCTAAGGGAGTGTAGGAAAAGGAGAAAATCTGCCAGATAGAGACGGGATAATTGAGTTGGAGGTCAGATTTGAAAGGGACATTTGCATGGGTCATTTTAGTAGGACATTAGGTCTTCCAAAAAGCAAAGCAAAGTTGCTCTGTGAGTAATACCTTGTTTTAAAGTGCCCCTATTATGCCATTTTAAAGGTTGCTAATATTGTTTTATGAGTCTCTTAAAACAGGTTTACATGTATGCAAGGTCAAAAAACACTAGTTTTCTCCAAAAATAGATTTAATTTTACCCCATTTCTAAATGATTCGTAAACAACTCGTGTGAAGCAGTTCGAAGAATCAGTCTGTCTAAACCCCTCCTTTCTGTGAGCCCTCACTGCTGTGATTGGTCAGATGGCGCAGTCCTTTATGATTGGTCTACCGCTACAGCGTGTGTCGGAAAACGAAACGCCCATTGCCATAACTGAATGACAGCTCTGGAGACCTGTGAATACATAGAAAAGATGGCCTCGATTTCACCTTATCAATTCGAGCCGGAGTCTGACGATGAAACGGTTGAAGTGGCACATCGACAAGAAACTGTTTCGCAAGCACCACTGGAGCAGGACGTTTCTCAGTGGTGAGCGTTTGTGGGCGGGCAAGTTGTTCGCGACGTAGAACGTGGGCGGACATTATTCAAATATGTTACTTTGTGACGTGTGGCCGTAACAGAAAAAGATTCGAATTGCTGACGACTCGTTTAGGCGAATGTGAGCCGACTCTTTTTTTTGATAGACAAAAACTTCATTTATCGTGCACTGTCGGCGTCACAACTTTGCAGATAGTTTATGTTCACATACAGCTACATGACACACTGCATGAAAGATCATATTTGAAAAAGCATAATAGGGGCACGTTAAAGATATGCATGTATTAGGCCTAGTCTTTTATATGACGCACAGATCCAACTTTTTCAGTTTCAGTACTGATGCTGATACTGGGGCTTTGGGTATCAGCCGATCCCGAGTACCGATCCGATACCAGTTTTTAATGAATAAGTTGTGTTTTTCTCTGTGAGGAGGAGACTAAGATTATTCTGTTATACTTAAGGAAGTACTTGACTTAAATAACGTTTTCCAAACTAAAACTATGTAATAATTACACACCCATATGTATATGCTAAATCATTTATTATTTAAATTATTTTTTTAATTATTTGTTTAAACACAGTTGTGTAATTTTGGGACGGTCCCTAATCCTGTGGTGCTAAAATGATCAGGAACCCAGAGATTGTGAGCGAGAGCTGGTGGTGGTAAGGAAATAAAAGAGCATGATCGTGGGATTTGCTTTTGGGGTTGTAGCGTGTTGCGTTGCTTGTTCTGCTCATTGTCATCAATGTCAATATCCATATGTAGCATGAATGTCGAACAGTAAACCAGCTTTACCGCAGTACCTCTTACCATGCATAACGAACTGTGTGTGCGCGCATAGGCAGACGCAGGAGAATCTACTCTTTAATTGAACAGATCAGCTCCTTAGATCGACCCAATGCCACCGATACCCGACCCAGCTATTTGAATCGTTATCGGACCAATATCCGATCCACGTATCGGATCGGTGTAACCCTAGTCTTTTACATGAAATATATCCCAAACGATGCGCTCCATTCCTCTCTATGTGCTCCATTCCTCACATTTCTATTTTTGCCAGTCTAAATGCCCCTAACTCTATTAGCACAGGCCAGTTCTCCTTAGCAGCTCTCTGGGTGGAATAGATATTGGCTCAGTACAGCATGCCTTCTGACACTCTCCTTTACTGACCATAAGAGGGCCTGGGTCCTCTTAGAAAAATGTCATACTTGGTTTGCACCAGGCCCACAAAAAGGCTGCGCCCACTTCGCCTGGGCCTGCTTGTTATGGAAATCTATTGGAAATCTGCTATACACACACACACACACATCCCCTCCGCAAGCTTTAATAGCCGTTTAACAGCCTCTGCCGGCTCCAGGTTTCACAGTTCCTTGTCATTTGTCTGGACTGAGCTGCATAATATTGACATGAATCCTGAATACTGAAGTGCACTTGCAGCAGTTGATTGCAATGAGTCTCGCAGAAATGGAAGAACACATTTAAGGAGCAGCGATGGGCCAACATGTAAGCTTTGCTAATGGGCCTGCGTTGTTTGGTCTGCAATAACTGATGCAACAGATCACAATTTGTTGAAGCACTCTCACACAGCTCATCTGAACCGTTTGCGACCGGCGAGGACGCTCGTGAAACGCAATCCGAACATTCGACAATGATGATCATGGTAAAAGTTGGTAGGACTTGTTTGCATATCGCAGTCTGCCGTTTCATTCGGCAATGTATTGTGTGCCATGATAGGAATAATATTTTTAATGCATTGTTTGGAAAAAATAAAATATTGCAACATATTACATTAATAGGCTAATCCAAAAGCAGTTTGTAGCATGTTGGGGACACAGTCCTCATTGCGACTAAAGCCTGCCTCCTACTTTAAAGCCAGAAGCAGTTGGAAGTCTTACTTGCACAAAATGTGTGACCTTTGTTCGTGCCATGTTTTATTTGTTTGCAAATCATAGCTCAAAAAGAGCAAATAGTTTTTTAAATGCCAAATCTACTAAAGTAGTTAAAGCACCTGCACCTACTCCTACTCCATCTAAGTGCAGTCAGCATTAATTTGTATGTGTTTCTTGCATTAATGTGCATGTTTTTTTGGTTATGCCCATCATATAAAGTTGTTTCTGTGCAGTGAGATCCAAATAATTACAGATAAGAACAATATAAAAGCATGACATCTTTTTGAGTAAAATTGCATAAGAAATTACATATTGTCTATTGACATTGTCAAAAATGTTGTGATTTGAATAATTAAACAATATCGCCAACCCCTGCGTATCAGTAAAACCAAGACCAAAATAGGCATGATAAACAATCGACTGCGTAGTCCTACATTTCATCTTCATTCTGTCCTCCTTTTAACACTCAAAGGAGCACTAATGTGCATTTGTGGGAAAAAATTCAATTTAAAACAGGCAGGATTCTGGGTCACATATTCTAGTGTGCTCTCTAGAGGTCCAAAGTGGCTGAGCGAGAAACACTTCACGAGCGAAACGAGGAGAATTTGTGGCATGAGACACAACCCATCTAATTGAAGGGTCACCACACAGTAGATCCACCAACACTTGTGAAGAGTTATTTATTGGACAGTCTCCAAGGTGACCAGTGACAAGTCTGGGCAATTAACCAAAACTTTGGTTCAGAAACTCTTATCGACATAAGCGCGGCATGGTGGCGCAATGGTTAGCGCTGCTGCCTCACAGCGAGAAGGTCCTGGGTTCAATCCTCAGGTCTGCCGTAGAGTCTGGAGTTTGTATGCTCTCCCCGTGTTCCTGTGGGCTTCCTCTGGGTGCTCCGGTTTCCTCCCACAGTCCAAAATCATACACTGTAGGTTAATTGGTGAATTTAAAATTGGCTCCGTAAGGTGTGAATGGGAGTGTGATTGTGTGAGTGTGTTTGCCCTGCGGTGTGTAGGCACCTGCCCAGGGTTGGTCCCCGCCATGCGGCCGGTGTGCCCGAGATAAGCTCCGGTCCCCCCGCGACCCCAGTTGGGATTAAGCGGTTTGGATAATGAATAACTGAATGATAATCGATATAGTCTTGCCAATGGCGATAATTTTTTTAATGAAATTAATTCTTAAATTCTGTTAATACTTACCCCAGTAGATTTGAACCTTCATTCTCCTGCTTCGCAGTTGGATAACTTATTTCATTATTTTTGTGAAATGCTGCTATACTTTGTTAATTCCTTTATTATTTAAACTTTCTTTTTCATTAGTACAGAATGTAGTCATGGCAGATAAGGGAAGTGATACTGCACCCAGCACTTTTGATTATCGGTATCAGTATTTAATTGGCTCCAGCGCTGTCTCTTCTCTCTGTACGGTTTGCACAAGACTTGTTGCCTTGTTTTTTTTTTTTGTCCTCCGACAACAGTCTCTGATTGGCTATATGTCACACGAGCACACTAGTCAACACTGAAACAGTGTCACTCAGCAGTTGGTGGCATAACGGTAGAGTGTTCGCCCCGTGATCAGCCAAGGTCGCATGTTCGAATCCAGGGCCGGTAAAGTTACTCATGAGCAAGGTACCGTCCCCAAGCACTGCCACCCGGATGCTTGTTAGCTGCCCACTGCTCCTTCACGGATGGGTTGAATGCAGAGGTCACATTTCGTTGTGGTGCACTGTGTTGTGCTGTGCTGTGTTCACAATGACAAATAATCACTCGCACTAAAAAATTAAAAATGTTGTTTCAAATATCACTTATCAGTTCTCTTAACCAGCAATAATCAGTATCGATATCACGCCTGAAAAACCAGTATCGGTCGACCTCTAATAAATAAATAGTCAGTGATTTATGTATTTATTTCATCATTGTGAACACACCACAGTGCACCACAACGAAATGTGATCTCTGCATTTAAGCCATCCGTGAAGGAGCAGTGCTTGGGGGCGGTACCTTGCTCATGAGTCTGGCCCTGGAATCGAACCTGCGACCTTCTGATCACGGGGCAAACACCCTATCGTTACACCACCAACTGCCCACCAAATAAATAAACAGACAGACAGACAGACAGACAGACAGACAGACAGACAGACAGACAGATAGGAAGGTAGGTAGAGTCTGTGCCAATACAGTTATTTTATTTCATTAATCGCTTCATCATAAGAGAGTAAATAACCTAAAGAGCCACCCCGTGCTGTGGTTTGTGCTGGTAGTTAGCATTTAGGACTACTTTGCCTGTCTATTGATAATGAATAGGCTCATGAGCCCAGAAGTCATGGTGGCTCATGTTCTATTGTTGTGTTGCAACCCTACAGAATTTTCACAATAAGACTAATTACAGCTAGTTTTGAAGGAATGTTAAAATGAAAAGCAGTATTATGTAGCCGCGTAAGAATGGCATAATAGCTTCACAGCATGGGACGTTTTCCTCAAACAGAATTCCTGCTTGTGCTGATTGTCGCAATCACAGTTCTGACTAACGTTGTGACAAACATCCGAACATTCAAGCCAACACACAGAGTATATATCAAGTCTTGAAGTTGCTTAACTTTATATATCATTTTTTGAACTTGAGAAGAGGGATTTTGGAAGCACAAGAATTGGAAAGGGCTGAAAAGGAAAGATCTCTCAATGACGCGCTGCATAAATCAGCTGATTACTTGATTAGTGCTTCTAAAATGGCCCGTGCGTTGATCATTTTGAAATAATTTGCCTTCAAGTCTCTCGACTTCAAGATTCTAATTGACTTTGACTGCTAAAATAATTCTCCACAAAATGTCGTTTGCCGGTCAATTGTTCCATGCCTAACACTAGTAAACAAACACACCCTTGAGTTGCATATCATAATAGCAGAGGCTTCTCTGACCAGTTTTTTCTGTACTTTCTGTAAAGTGTGTGGGGATTGTTGTGTACCATGTTTTTATGCATTGTGGGGACCTTTTTGGGCCTTTTTGTCCCCTAAAATCACTTTCATTTGTTTATTTATGACTTTGTGGGGACCTTTGAGAGGTCCCCATGAAGAGAAATGATATTTATAGAAAATGTTTTATTTGAGAAACTAAAAAAGATAAAAGATGTGTATTTGGTAACTGAGGTTAAGGTTAGGGTTAGGATTAGCTATAGAATTATATACATCGTCATTATGGGAGTCTGTGGAATGTCCCCACAAGGACAGTTGTACAAGTTTGTGTGTGTGTGTGTGCGCACGAGAGCAAGAGAAGGGATGCACTCATTCTTTGCTCCAGCCATAATTATTCTGGGGCCCGCCTGGGGCTTGGGTTGGAATGTGAGCTATTTAATAACATCCTAACAATGGCTGTCACTTCTGGCCGTCAGCCCACCAGCCGTACCAGATTATTCAACCAGCTTTCTTAGTTTGATTATGTAAAAGTGGTGTGTGTGTGTGTGTGGTGGAGAAAAATACAGTTACAGAGTTTGAAACTCCACTCACACACAAACATTTGCACTTTGATCTCTCATCAGTACCAGCAGATGCTTTACTGTGGTCTGCTTTCGTTTTACTTGGCACACAAACACGCACACACACCTCATCAGCCTACTAATGCCTATATCTCTGTTATCTGGAGTGTTATCTTAGTATTTACACACACACACACACACACACGCACGCCGAAACTCAGTACAGACCTTATTGAATTGAATTGAATTGAAACTCCGAGCTTATTGAATATTGCGTCTGTTTTATGTGTAGCTGGCCATCGCTGGCCTGATGTCATTTGCTTCCTCTAATGCAGTTAAAGAGAGAGCTAAATGAATGTCTGATTTGTCTGATTAGGCCGCTTAAGCGTTGAGTCACTCATTAATCTTCGACCGCATCATGTCCGTGGAAAGTGACCCGACCGTACATTTTGAACAAAGATGTTGGCTGGTTTTTAATCGATACTTTAACGTCTTTAATTTGATATTTGAATTACATTTCCTACCAGACATTCTTACTTCACTGTTTACTGAGCAGATCCAGTCCTGTGTAAGGGTCATCGCCATCGTTTCACACACTCTGTCCTTGGCATGGAATGGCTTGAGCTCTAAAATCGGATTTGAAATGTCTGAGTGAAAAACAACTTTTTTTCCACTGAACACAGTCTTATTTTATTTTTAAAGAGCGCACAGAATCTTTGGAACATTAGTAAACATGTTAATCTAATAGTCGGTCAATCAGAGACTTTTGTGGGCTGGACGTTCAATGAAGTAGTGAGTCGAGAGTAGTGCTGGGCGATAAAACGATCTCGATATTTTATTGAGAAAAATGACGATTGGGGCGGCTGTATGTTAAAGTTTTGCCACGTGACGTCAGCATCGTTGTTTATTATCAACACGGCTGAACGGTTTCGCCGTTTTTTTGCACCTTTGTAACATCCGAATGCAAATAATTTTTTATCTTCCTCATTTCACAGCGAAATGTTTTCTCTCACTGCCGCTTTCTACTTCTTCCTCTTCTTCTGTCACTTAACGTCAGATTGGACGCTTTTATGGTGTACACTGTTACCTGTTGGAGTCCTCAACATTAAGCGCAAGCGCACCCGTCACGTAGTGTTGAGTATGTCGCGGCCCTTAGAAAAGATGCCGCGGTGAGTGAAAAAAGGCGATGCAAATGCAGGGCTTTATAGTTACGGCGGACGCTTTGACAACAAATGCCGCCTGGGAAAAAACTAATAAAATACGAACGTGAAAGTACCAGATGACGCTTTTCGTAACTTAGCAACAACAAGCACCGAGAAAGCGCTCTGGAAGTGAGGTGTTGACAGCTCTCTTTAGCTGTTCTTTGGTAGTGGCATTTTTTTTTCCCCCCAGTTCTCAGGGCTCTTCAAGTAGAAATTTGTTGAAATATTGTTTGATTATTTTAACTTGTTCATTCAGTCTGTATAAGAATCCAAAAAACCAAAACATAAAAAAAACACAATATGACAATATATCGTGATAATTATCGAAATCGATCAGTATGACAAAAAATATCGTGATAATGTTTTTGTTCATATCGCCCAGCTCTAGTCAAGAGCAAACAGCACAGAGAGGACAGACGGCAGTGGAGCCAAAGTAGCGGATGTTGTAATTACTTAATATTGGTGATTTAAAGTTTTAACATTTTAAAAAACGACACCCATAATCGGTAAAATGCTTAATAATCGTCCCGGTCGATAATCAGTCAACTCTTAATAAAGATGCGTAGAAGCATTTACAACAGTTTATGTAGGGTGTACATTGTATACATTGTGTGTGTGTGTGTGCTCTGTGTTTGTATGTTATTTCCCTCTGAGTGACCGCCTCTTCACTTTCCGTTACTTCTCATTTCTCACTAATTGACCATGAGCGACCTTCAGTGCTGTACCCTGACTATCTTACACTCCAACACACACACACACAGACACAGTCCTGTTCCAGAGTCCCGCCGACCTCCTCCTGACTCCGCCCCCTCCCCCGGGTTTGAACCCTAAGCAGGGCTCGATTGGTCGGGGAGCGATGAGTGACGGCTGTTAGAGGAAGCCAGAGCCGCACCGATGCTGGATGAGATGGATGAGAGAGATGGAGAAAGAGTCCGAGCCAGTGAAGACGGGGAGAGCAGGGAGACATGGGCAGAGAGAGGCAGTTTGTGAGGAGAGTCATTAAAGATGAGAGAGGAGGGAAAGAGACTGAGATACAGGGAGGGACAGAGGGAAGGAGAGAAGAAGGGAGGAGAAGCTGGAAGAACTAGAAATAAAGAACGAGTTTGAGAGAGGGAAACAGAGTAAGAGTCCCAGGGAGGGCGAGAAAGAAAAAGAAAAAAGTATACGAGTGGGAAGTGAGAGCGAAGAATGAGTCTGAGAGATGAAAACAGCAAAAAATAGATTGAGAGACAGAGAGAGAGAGAAAGGAGAGAAATGGAGACTCAGGGAGGGAGGAGATGAGGAAGGAAAAAAGAAAGTGAACACGAGGGAGAAGCGAGGATGAAGAACAAGCTTGAGAGAGAGAAAGAGAATAGATGATTGAGAGATGAATAAAAGAAACAGATTGAGACCCAGGGAGAGATGACGGGAAAGAGAGAAGAGGGATGAAAGGGGAGGTTGGAGAGCGAGGGATAGTGGAGAAGAAAGAGGGGATGAAGAAGAGCTAGAAAGAAAGAATGAGTTTGAGAGAGGTAAAGAGAATACGAGATGCAGAGATGAAGGGAAAGAGAGATGAAATGGTGGGTGAAAGGGGGATGGGGGTGGTGGTAGCGAGAATGAGGGATAGTGGAGAGGACAAAGAGGAAGAATGGGTTAAAAAAGAGAAAAAAGAATGCGTTTGAGAAAGGTAAAGTGAGCAGGAGACGGGGAGATAGAGGAGGGAAAGAGACTGAGACCCAGGGAGGGATGAAGGGAAAGAGAGAAGAAGTGGGGCTGGGGTGGGGTGGTAGATAGAGCGAGGGGAGAGGAAAGAGAGGAAGAAAGGGTGAAAAAGAATGGAAGCTGGAGGAGCTAGAATGAAAGAACGAGTTTAAGAGAGGGAAAGAGAATAAGAGACCGAGAGATAAAAGGATTGAGGCCCAGGCAGAGATGAGGGGAAAGAGAGAGGCTAGAAGAGCCAGAAAGAAAGAAAGGAGTTTGAGAGAGGTAAAGAGAATATGAGATGGAGAGATAGAGGAGGGAAAGAAATTCAGACCCAGGGAGAGGTGAAGAGAAAGGGGGAAGAAGGGAGAAGAAAGAGAGGACTAGCATAAAAATAAGAGAGTAAGGGAATGAGATTGAGAAGAAAAAGGAGGGTAGGAAATGGGAGGTGTGTAGGTGACAGAGACAGAAAGAGAGGGAAATAGGGTGAAAAAGAAAGAGGGAATGGGAATGAAAGTGAGAAGGGAAGAAAGCAATCTAATGAAACGGAGTGAGTGAGAGGGGAATGGTGCGAGAGAACGAGTGTGAGTGAAAGGAAGCAGAATAAGAGACAGAAAGGGATAAAAAGACAAACAGAGGAGATTTAAGTTTAAGAGATGGAGAGATAGTGAATGAGGAAGAGAAAAAGGGGGAAGAAAGAGGGAGAGAGACAGATGAGAGTTGGGTTGAGATGATGTTGCGTTGCTGGGGGTTTGATTGGCGGTTGTTATGGGCAGAGCCACACACACACACACGTTGTATAATTCGCTGATATCGGTGCAAAGCAAAGTAATGGTTTCTAATCAGTTTTGGCCGCTGCAGCCCCCTGTACGTGTTACCTGTTGAGGCGGGACTCAGCTTTCCACACACACAAACACACAGACACAGAGGGGGCAGAAGTCAACGGTCAGCTATGGTGAAGAGGCTGAAACACCGAAGTCCTCAAAAAATTACGGAATTCGAGTGTCAGTGCTAAGTTTAGAGCAGAACAATACTCAAACGATTTTTAACTCTTTAAGTTTTGCCAGCACACGATAGACTGCACCCGCAAGAACATGTGGCGACCACTTACAGTCAAAAACTCACATCAGAAGTGTTTCGTTTTGCACGGAAAAATGAATGTTTTTTGTTGTTTACAGGTGAATGTTTTACCAAAGCAGGAAATGTTCTGCTGAACCCCAGCACTTTGTTGAAGTTGAATGTGAGATTTTTTTTCCTGTTGTGTTGTTCTACTAACATCCACTCCATAATTAGACACTTTTTAGGTGAATAAATATAATTGTAACGTAAAACATGGAATTCAGAAGAATAAAAATGGAAAAAATGGAATTTAGGAAAAAATTAAACGGAATTTAGGAAAGAACAAAACGGATTTCATAGGGCGCTGTGTGTGTGTGTGTGACGGAGAGAGAAAGTGTTGCATGTTTTAGGAAAGTTCAGGATGTTGACTACAGGAACTGGCTTCCTGTTTGTCTGTCTTTTTCATCTCGCTTGGTACGGTAGACCCTGCAGAGAGAGAGAGTGAGAGAGAAAGAAAGAGGTTTCTTGCATCGTCCTTTCTCGTTTATCATTTACCCTTCTCCTGTCTGTGTAACCCGGCTTTAGCTTTCATTTCCATCTTAATTTTGTCTAATCACCTACTCCACCAAATTCGCCCTGATTTATTTTTTTAGTGTTATTTATAACTTTACAAAGCTGTTTTACAAAAATGTTTTATGCCTTTTATAATCAGACGCAGTCATACAGAAATTCATTCGCTGTCCCGAGTAGACAGTCAACTAACATTTATGGATGCACAATATTGCAAAAACTGATATTGCAGTGTAAAAAAATCTAGGACTTCTTGTTTCCCAACGGCTTGAAAATATTCGGAAAGAATGAGTCTTTTTGTAAAGATTATGGTGATTTTATGGGGGAGGGCACCTGCATGGAAAATAAAATGATTAATAAAGGTGAAAATTATATTTGAATACCTCTGACTGTCCTGTTTTACACTGAACCCCCTTAAAATGTTGAAAATGTGAACACAGCACACCACAACACACAGTGCACCACAACCAAAAGTGACCCATCCGTGAAGGAGCAGTGGAGCAGTGCTCGGGGACGGTACCTTGCTTATGAGTACCTCAGTGGTAACTCAGTGGAACTTGAACCGGCGACCTTCTGGTCACGGGGCTGTACTTGTGTATGGCTGAGATGACAGTTTACTTTGACTAATTTGTGTGATCAGTGAAGAAAAGCAGCTTTGCTTGCTCGAGTTGATTCTACTGAAATTAGTTTCCAGCATCAGAATCAAGCGTGAAAGGGTAATTTCTCAAATTCAGAGTTTCTTCTGTAGGTCGCTGTTGAGTGTTTTAGGGCAGAAATAGTTTGGAACCATGCGAGCTGTGGGAGACCAAGAGCGTAGTCAGAAAAGAGAGATAAAAAGCTTTCAGCACAAGACAACAGAAGCATACTAGTGATGCAGAGTAGAGTGAATTCTTATGTATGTGCTATAGAAAAGGCCTGAGTGTTGCCCACAAACGCACTCGGGTCAGCATGAAAAGTTCAGGGTCGTGAGGGCCTCCAGGCACGCGGCGTTTATTCCACCGTCCATTTCAGCGCCTTTTTCAGGTCAGGCAGATGCGACTGTTGCAGTAAAAAGCCCCTCTTAAAAGAGTTGCACCCATTTTCCGACTCTCCGTAGAAACAGTAGAGCTCTTGAAAGCTACACCGAAAAGAAGCCCCTTTTAGTTTTGGGAGAGGCATTTCGGTTGTGCCATTTGGAACAAAACAAGCTTCAATTTGCTCTCCGAGAAATGGCTCTCTGGGGGGAAGGGAAATGTTTATTACCTGTTCCAGCTCCATGACGGCGTCTTTGATCATCTAATCGTGCACGCGTGTGTTTGTGTGTGTGCTTGTGCGTTTGTGTGTGTGCGCGCATGTGTGCGCGTGAGGGTCCAGGGGAGCAGCACAGCAGGCTTATCTGAAAGTTTACGGGTTTGATTAGGCGCCTGTGCAGATGGACCCTTCACCCTGATTGCAGCTCCTTTCATTAGATTTCATCACTTCGCTGCTCCAGAGCGCCTCCCATCCCACATCTCTCTTTCTCTCCCTCTCTCTCTCTCTCTCTCTCTCCGTCCATCCCTCCCCTGCCTGGATGATTAATCGCAGAGGGACGGGGCCCGAAACTGCTGCTGGGGGAGTTAATCTTGTTGCAGGTGCGTTGAAGGTGGTGATGTTTGTCGGGAAGCGGCGAACTTTTTTTAAGCTTTCAGACAAAAAGGATCAGATCTCTGTCGAGCCACTCCGAGCTCTGATCAGAAATCGGGGTCCTGCTTCCCTATAATGCAGGGACTC
Organism: Distichodus sexfasciatus; assembly: GCA_032718565.1. Lineage (NCBI taxonomy): Eukaryota > Metazoa > Chordata > Actinopteri > Characiformes > Distichodontidae > Distichodus > Distichodus sexfasciatus. The sequence continues at coordinate 1,047,595 of JAVGVS010000009.1, read as the reverse complement.
GTAGTTTCATCACCCACTTGTTCCCCACTGCAGCTGGCCTTGTCAGTAAGGCCAGAGACCGCTGCAGGCCTTGAACTCCCACCTTGTAATCTTAAAACATCTCTTCTGTGTAGGGATGCACCGCTTGCAATTTTCTTGGCCGATTCCGATTACCGATTTTTTTTGTAAGTGTGATCGGCCAATACCAATTTTTTCCCCAGATAACAGAAAATTAGAGTTACTGCGAGTGGTCGACGACATTGACACAAAATCTATTAAAATTATAATTATAAGGTTGATAAACTATAACTTGTGTTTAATCTACCTGTCGCCGTTCCTCTTTCTATGTCGTCTTTGGTTTTTCTGTAAAAACTGTCTGTAGTGTGCAGTCAATCACAAGACCAGGAGCCATCGGCCAATAGGATTCGCAGGCAGAAGCTGCCAAAACCCCGCCCCCAAACTGCCAGAACTGCACCCCCTTTCAAACTGCGAGGACATTTAACACATCGAGAGGAAAAAACGCATTCGCGAGAGGAAAAATACAGTCTGGCCGATCGATCGGTGCCTCCCTACTTCTGTGCATAAAGCCTTTTCTCACACCTCAATATAGAGCTGGGCAATTAATCAAAAATCAGTCAGAACCGATATTCAGAACCTATAATTTATATAATCTTGCCCATGATGATTATTTTCAAATTTCACCAGTGTATGTTCATGTACTGTCCGCTTAATAACTAGGCTACTGTATGACTTTACCACATCCAGTCTGTCACTACATCTGTGTTTTTCTCAGTTATTTAAAAATCTCAAAGATGCACAAATTTCCCAGCTTTAATAGTGGAGCATATTTACAGAAGAAATCTCCTCAGTGAACTATGAGAGCAAAAAGGCAATGAAATAACCCAAAATAAAATCATTTATTTGTCATAATCAAGGTAAAATGTTCAATTAATCGTGATAATGATTTAAATTGCACTTATTAATGATCAGGGTACATTACACTACAGGTTGTACTTGTATACTTGTGTATGTGAGGAATAATCGTGCTAATGATAATGATAATAAATCGTGATAAGCCCTATCTCCATAATCAGATCATGCTTCTCATGCTTGGAACTCTTAATTGCACATTCCATTACACATTGTACAGTTAGTTATTTATTTCAGTCCAGGGCTGGACCATGCTCATCCTGTGATCCGTTTATGCAAATTCTGTTGCTTACTTGCACCCTCTATTCCTATATCTCTATTCTTTTATACATTGATCCGTACCGTTCTTATTCTATTATTTATTTCATCTTTTTAAAAGATATTTTTTCCCGCATTGCTAGATTCATTCCTCGCTACTCCATTACGCATACTATTGTATGTGTTTTCAAGACTGCTAGGTCAAAGCACCACATGCTGTGATTGAGGAAGGTTGGGGTTCCTGGTGGACGTAGTCTTAGCCTAATCTGCCGTCTGTATGCTCTCAACTCTGACTGCACGCTTGCTCCACTTGGTACTGTCACTTTATAAATGTGACAAGAAACAACCAGTCGCCGGCCTGGAGAAAGCAAATTGACTGATTTCGTCTCCAATCAGGTGGCTAATATGGTTTCAAGTTCATATACAGAATGCGAACACATATTTTTCCAGTACGCCACCAAAAGAAGCAACACAAAGACGAGTTGCAGGTTATTGTTGGGTGTCATTTCTTTCAGCAGTATCCCATTGCATCTGTTAATGTTCCCTAAATCTTTTTGTTTTAAACAACATGTTAATTTTATAATGTACAATTTAATGGTTTAATGAGATTATTTAAACTCCAATTAGAAGTTAGAAGCTAATGCAAAGTAATGGTGTGAAGAGATGCACGAGGAATAATTAAAGTTTCTAAATGCACTTTTGCAGTTGACTTTTAGTGTCTTTCAGTCAAATAAAAGCCATGTTCTTGTCTTTCGTGAATTTACATTGAAGGTTTGTTTAAAATCTCATCACTTCTTGCGCTTGTGAACCCAGTCTTGTGTATCGGCTCATCTCGGGGGTTGAGTGTATTATCACACCCCTAATATTATAAATGTATATACGTTATTAGATCCATACCTCTCTACTCTATTATGTATATTGTCATCATATCATTTATTTCACTTGTTCCATCACCAAAATTGTTGTGTGTGGAAACGTACTTGGAAATTAACTCAACTCTGGTTCAAATTCTAATGTACTCGCCGTAAAGGGCATGTTTTTTGACTTTCATCGGCATTGGGGAAAAAAAGGGCTAAGCAAGTTCTTTTGTCTCTGTAGCCCTTGCTTGTTCTTGTACACTCATCTGCCCTTAAGCACTCATAGGCAGAAATTTAGGTACTTACCTCAGTGAAGTTGAGGTAAAAGGTGAGACTCGCAGCCTAAATGGAAGGACGGAGTAAATAAAAAGCCTTGGGACTGTTTCGTCTGGATTTACGAGTAAAAATTGGATGAAGTGACTTTCCTACTCATCTTTTACTTAAACCTATTTTCTTCTCTTTTTTTTCCCCCCAACAACAAAAGAATCCCAACTTTGCAAGGACGGAGGCGAGGGGAGGTCGTCCGAAACCAGTTGAGCGGCATTGCGCAAACAAAGTAGCAGCAGCAGCAACAGCACGTCCAGAAGCTTGACACACTCGGCACTCCTCTATGCACAGCAAACACAAGAGCCGTGGCCTGCTTCAGGTGATAAGGGGTAATTAATAAGGAATTTTGTCTGCTTTTGCTTTTGCGGCACTTTTCAGTCTCTCTTGGAACGCAGTCGCACATGTTTCCGAGCCATTTCGCGCCATTACTAACAGGTGACAGGACCGTTCTGGTACCAAACCTGCTGTTGTATAGGAAGGACGGGGTTTGATGAGTTGCTTTGTGTCTACATTGCAGGGCGAAATGGACAGTGTTTTGAGACACGTTTTTTTGAGACATCACTACTAACAGGTCACAGGACCTGTCGTTTAGGAATGTCTGGGTTTGATGAGTTGCTTTTACGTTTTCAAACTGAAACACGTAGAGTTGTCTGAGCGGAACTAAAACGTGACTAATGGGACTTTGCTACTTTTTAAATAGCAACAATCCCATTGGTGTGCATTTCCAGTCCAGTCATGTTCCTGCCTTGCTTCATATGGGCTGTCATGTTCATAAACTCAGCTGTCACTCAGAATGTGTTTGCTTTTTTTTTTTTTTTTTCTTCGAGAAGGAAGGATGAGGCAGTTTGGCAATGAAAAATTGGCCATGCTGTGTTAGATCTTGTGCAAGGTACAAGTGTAAAGCAGGTAGAGTAGATGGAGTGAGTAAGTGCTTGTCATTTGCATCAAGTTGTTAAAACAGTAGGATGCTGGTGTTCTCCAGTTGGGGGGAAAAGTGTGGGCTTAAGACACTCGTCTAAAGTGTTCACTTTACTTCAATTTATCTAACATGAATAACTTTATTTTAAAAAATAGATGTTCCATTTTAAATTGCACTTATTAATGATCAGGGTACATTACACTACAGGTTGTACTTGTATACCTGTGTATGTGAGGGAAAAAAAGACTCTCAAATCGAGGAAAGGAGAAAAATATTGCCTAGTTACCCAGATTTACCACAGATACTGACGTAAGAGATTATGTTTGTGGTAGGCAAGTGGCACAGTCTGTCATTTTGGCTCATGATTGTCTGGAAAAAACAAAGCCAATAAAGCATCATAAAGCATAATTGTCAAGAACCAGATACCTAAGCTGCAGTTGGTAGCGTAACAGTTAGGGAGTACTCCCCGTGATCGGAAGGTCGCCGGTTTGAATCCTGGAGGTAAAGGTACCACTGAGGTATTGATGAGCAAGGTACCGTCCCAAGCACTGCTCCACTGCTTCTTCACGGATAGTTCAAATGCAAAGGTCACATTTTGTTGTGGTGTGGTGTGGTCACAACGACAACTAATCACTCACATCTATATCAACAGTGTAAACAATGAATTTACCGTATATCTAATGCAGGGGTCTCCAGTTCTGGTCCGATATCCTGGAGGATTTACATCATACCTAGTGATACAGTTCTAATGAGCCTCTATCTGAGACAAGGTGTCAATGTTCTGAACTCAAGTGATGGAAAACTGTCAGGATACTAGCCCTCCACGACTTGAACTGGATATCCCTGGACTAATGTGATCCAGTGGTCTGATTGACCGAGTTGGTGACCATAATAATTGAGGATTTGAATCCCTGGAGAGGTTAAAACCCACCCTTGAGGCCCTTAAATAAGACCCCAAAGTTACTCCTGGTCAACTGTCCCTGTAATTATGAAATGGTAGTTGATTTGGATAAGAGTAAATCTAATACTGACTGTAACTGGGTTGTAAAATACGAGTTAAATAGGACGAATTCACAAGTTCGAAATAAATCAAATAAATTCAACGTCGTTTATGAGCTTGTTTGTGTAGTTGACTCATTTGTTGGAAGAGACGCACTGTCTCTTGGGTTCAGGTGGAGTTCCTTTCTGCAGCTGGACTTCCTGTCCCTCCCACTCATACTTGATCGCTTAGTGGCTTGTTCATGGCAGTCTGCCGCAGTCAGTAATGTCATATCTCCCTGAGGTGACTACACACAAACACACACACTAAAGACCAAGCCCAAATGAGAAAGAGGGACCTCAGAAAATGCAGATGTTTAACCAGCACTTCTGCTTTTCCCGTGGCTCTTGGGATTGCTTTGTCTTCGCCAACTTCCCCAAACACAAACACAATTCAGAAGAACGTGGAGGGACGGAATTGAAAAGGCCACAAACCATTATAATGCATCTCCTCTACTTCCTCCTGTCTCTGAGGATGATTTTGTATTGGTCCACACACACACACACACACACACACACAAACTTACACATGGACAATCTGCTGCCTTCCCATGTACAGCTAGCTGTCAATGGGGAAAAAAAAGTCACTCGGTGCAGATGCATTTAGATGTAGTCATTTGTATTCATTTAGAAAGCAATAAAAATCTCCATTATGGCCGAGGTGAATGGTGCCTGCCCCGGGTGACAGCTGCCAGTTCGCCCTTTTGACAGCAGCGGCCGAGACAGGTTCATTATGGTTACCTTATACGACCGGGGCTTTTCTCGACTTAGACACTGCGTAATAAAGACGAATCTTCGCAGATTTCATTTGTGCCTCTCGCTGAAGCTGTCTGCAAATTCATGGTGATGTCAAGACTACAATTCTGGTTCACCATTCCCTTGAAAACGCTCCGAAAGATCAGATGGAGTGCTGATGCTATTGAAGGTTCTCTGAGATCTGTACTGTGCTACTCCTGGTTCCAACATTATTTCAATTCAGCATTTGGAGTATCTACACTACTATTATAACCCCCCCACTGTGATTTATTTTTTTATTTGATGAATACAGACGCCTTTTTACCAGAGCACTACACTTCTGTAAACTTTTGCCTCTGTGTTGCAAGTGAAAACAAAGACTGGAAAAATTCTCTACTGTTTGGTTCCTGCTTATCACATGCATTTAACATTTGCTTGGCAGAATTCGTCTTATTACAATATTAAAGATTGTCACATAGTTGGGCAGTTAAATAAAAGCACTTTTAGATTTTCTATTCCCTAATTAGAAGAGAAGAGACATGCAGCACAACAGATACATACCACACAGGAAACACATTTACAATTTTTATATTAGTCACACATCAGTGTTGTTATCTCAGCAGTACACACTTATACAGTAATACGAGATGACTTGGCTCCAGTTTTCATATCATGAAATAGGAACATGGAGTAGTGGTGATCTAGTGGTTAGGATACTCACACCTGGAGCAAGAGGTCATGGTTTCGAATCCTACCTCTAGCACCACAATCATTGGGCTGTTGGTAGGATAGCGGTTAGGGAGTTGGCCCTGTGATTGGAAGGTCGATGGTTCAAGTCCCGAACCAGTAAAAGATACCACTGAGTTACTCATGAGCAAGGTAGCCTCCCGAAGCACTGCTCCCCGGGTGCTGTCAAAGCTGCTTACTGATCTTACATGGATGACACTTCGTTATATATGTATATTGTGTAATAACAATGTATAGTAGTATATAATAGTTTGTACATCTATATGGCGGTTAAAAGTACATACGCTATCAAAGTTGAGGTGAAGCCAAGTTGAACCCTGGGAAGAGCCTACAAAAATGTGTTGGACCCTTAACCCCAAATTGCTTCAGGGAGACTGTCCCTGTAATCAGGAAAACATAAGTAGCTCTGGGATGCGTTTCCCAAAAGTATAGTTTCTAACTACGTTGGCTACTAACATAGTGTACATCAACAACTAACATGATGTAGATTAGCAACTAACAACTGACATGGTGTACATTAGCAACTGACATGGTGTACATTAGCAACTGACATGGTGTACATTAGCAACTAACAGCTGACATGGTGTACATTAGCAACTGACATGGTGTACATTAGCAACTAACAGCTGACATGGTGTACATTAGCAACTAGCAACTGACATGGTGTACATTAGCAACTGACATGGTGTACATTAGCAACTAGCAACTGACATGGTGTACATTAGCAACTCTGACATGGTGTACGTAGCAACTAACAACAGCATGGTGTACATTAACGAAAGCGACGCAAGGTGTACATTAGCAGCAACAACTGACACCATGGTGTACATTAGCAACCAGCAACTGACATGGTGTACATTAGCAACTGAGCATGGTGTACGTGGCAACTAACTGTGACATGGTTGTACGTGCCCAACTAACAGCTGACATGAATTGTACATTAGCAGCTTGACATGGTGTACATTAGCAACTAACAGCTGACATGGTGTACATTAGCAACAACAACTGACATGGTGTGCATTAGCAACTGGCTTGACATAGTTGTACACATTAAGCAACTAACAGCTGACATAGATTGTACATTAACAGCTAACAGCTGACATGGTGTGCATTAGCAACTGACATGGTGTACATTAGCAACTAACAGCTGACATGGTGTACATTAGCAACTGACATGGTGTACATTAGCAACTAACAGCTGACATGGTGTACATTAGCAACTGACATGGTGTACATTAGCAACTAACAGCTGACATGGTGTACATTAGCAACTAACAGCTGACATGGTGTACATTAGCAACTGACATGAAGGTGTACATTAGCAACCTAACTGCTGACATAGTACATTAGCAACTAACAGCTGACATGGTGTGCATTAACTTGACATAGTTGTACATTAGCAACTAACAGCTGACATGGTGTACATTAGCAACTAACAGCTGACATGGTGTACATTAGCAACTAACAGCTGACATGGTGTACATTAGCAGCTGACATGGTGTACATTAGCAACTGACATGGTGTACATTAGCAACTAACAGCTGACATAGTTGACCCGCATTAGCAACTGACATGGTGTACATTAGTAACTAACAGCTGACATGTAGTTATTTTATTAGCAACTAACAGCTGAGCATGGTGTGCAATGTAACTGACAGCTGACATGGTGTGCAGTAGCAACTGACATGGTGTACGTGGCAACTGACATGGTGTACATTAGTAACTAACAGCTGACATGGTGCATTAACAGCAGCATGGTGTACATTAGCAATGATGACATGGTGTACATTAGCAACTAACAGCTGAGCATGAATTTATTACATTAACAATGACATAGTTGGCCATTAGCAACGACATGGTGTACATTAGCAATAACAGCGACATGGTGTACATTAGCAACTGACATGGTGTACGTGCCAGCTAACAACTGACATGGTGTACAGCAACAGCTGACAGCGTATGGTTTACGTAGCAACTGACATGGTGTACATTAGCAACTAATAGCTGACATGGTATACGTGTAGCAACTAATAGCTGACATGGTGGCCGTGGCAATAACAGCTGACATGGTTTACATTAGCAACTGACGCTGACATGGTGTACGTGGCAACTGACATGGTGTACATTATGACAGCAGCTGACGGGTGGCGTGCAGCTGACATGGTGTACATTAGCAACGGCATGGTGTACATTAGCAACTGACAGCGACATGGTGTACATTAGCAACGAACATGGTGTACATTAGCAGCTAACATGGTGTACATTAGCAACTAACATGGTGTACATTAGCAACTAACATAGTGTACATTAGCAACTAACATAGTGTACGTTAGCAACTGACATGGTGTACATTAGCAACTGACACTAACATGGTGTACATTAGCAACTAACAACTGACATGATGTACATTAGCAACTAGCATGGTGTACATTAGCAACTGACAGCTGACATGATGGCGTAGCAGCGTGTGACATGGTGTACATTAGCGGCAACATGGTGTACATTAACAGCGACATGAATGGCCATCAGCAGCTGACATAGTGTACCTTAGCAACTGACATGGTGTACCTTAGCAACTGACATAGTGTACCTTAGCAACTGACAATAGTGTACCTTAGCAACTGACAAGAGTTACTAACGTGGTTAACAGCCGTTAACAACTAACAGGAAACACCTGGACTAGAGTGTCTGCTAATGCTTCTTTGTCATTTGACTTTTATTCATAGTAAAACAACGTGGATTTTTGGTGCAAAATATTGTTACTGCCGATGAAAATAAATGCTTAAACATTCCTTTCCTAGAGCTTATTTCCGTGAATTAGGAGAAAATATTCCAAATTGTCAGTCATCAAACTTCCATTAGATATTCATATATTAGCGATCTCTAATTCGCGGCAAACCCAAATAGGAGGCGATTATTGATTGGAATACTCGCCTGCTAGCTCCATACACTGCAGTTTCTCTAAACCCCGGTCATGCGGCTCTGAGAGTCGGAAACATCATCTCTCCCCCCCTGAGAGCACAGGCTTTGCTGGTGAGCCTGAAGTTCAGATAAAGAGGCCAGGGCACAGAGAAATTCTGACTCAGTGTGGATTCTGGCTAAGCTCGTGCACTTCTAGCTGCTCTAAAGTTTTCTTCAGAATAAAATAAGGTAAATGAAAAAGGATTTGTTGCAGGAGAACCCATTTAAGCAGTGTTGCCAGCTGTTGCAAAAGCGATTTGGTGATGTAGTTGAACTATGAGGAATAAGCGTCTGGTTATTTTGGGATCATCATCTCATTCAAGTCAAGTCCCTTAGGATATAGGAAATAAGACAAATGAAATCAGGCGGTATGCCTACAAGTTTTTTACTGTAAAGACAGAACTCACCCCAGTTCTCATTTTCCCTCACTAACTTGTATGATGTATTTTAAAATCATATTTTACTAAATTTTTTACCACTAGCACCCATATTTTACTCTCTTACTGGTTTGTGTTATGGTCACTGCCTCTTGCCTCTATTTTTTACTTTCTGTTCTGTTAAGAATCTCTCTTTGTTGTCGTTGTCTCTCCTTCCTGATTCTGATTCTTGAAGGTCTCTCTCTTTCTGTTTCTTTCTTTATATATCGGTTTCTTTTATAGGTCTCTCTAGCCTTATTGGTCTCGCTCTCTGGTTCTATTAGAAACCTCTCTCTCTCTTCCACTTTGCTGCTTGGTAGATTCCTGGCCAAGGTCTGTCCCTCCCGTCGTCCCTTCTTTCGTGCAGTTAAAAATGTGATGTAACTCCGCCATAGTGCAGCACTCCCTACATGGCACAGAACACTTCTTACACGCTTGTGTTCGCAGATGTTAGTCAGAAGCAAAGCTGCCCGGCTTAAGAAAGTTTTGCCTCCTTGCTAACGTGTTCAGGCATTTGTAAGCTTACCGGCTCGACCCACCGAACTGTGGGCACTTTGCTGGGTGGCCAGGCTGAGACCTCGTAATGAGTGTGTGGAGTGTGTGTGTGGCACCGAAAACACAAGCATTACAGAATCCCAAACATGCTGGTGCAGCCAGATGTGTGTAACCTCAGAGCCCCCTGCCTCTACCCAGCCTCCTTTACATTCCTCTCATGGTCTCAACCCCCACACCCCTTGTGCTGATTTGAGCGTTTGAACATTTTCGGTTTAATGTGCCCAGGCGTGTAATGGGTTACCGGTTTGAAAGGTATACCACAGTTTGAGTAAGGATGTTGGAGCCATTTTGTGTTGCATGAATGTATGAATATTTTGATTTAATATTTCATAACTATTTGCAATAAAAGTAGAAGATATAATGTTAAGGTGAATGTTTCTGGAACTTTCCATAACTTTCCATGTATTGACCGTTACGTAATGAGTATATTATCTGTATACGTTAAATGTACTATTATATGGCATAATAAAGTAATACGTGCCCGTGTCGTATCTGATTGGATCTAAAATATATATGAAGATGCAGAATGTATAGAACTAAATTTGTGTTCGAGCACAAGGCGCTTTCAGGGCGTTACAGTCTTTTTGAGCGTCACATAAATATCTTTGTAGTCTAAAGACTGGACTACACAGTTTATCTTTAGGAACAGACTCCTGTTGCTGTGGGTACTTCTGAAATGATTGTTTGAGACACCCTACACAACACACACAGACATGTTTAGCCAGAGCTGAAATGAGCCGTGGAGTTAGCGTGAAGCTCGAAGGCTGTCGCCGCCTTCTACCATCTTGCAGCGCGTCTTCGTCGTTGCAAAATTACTAGCATCATATTGTATTGTAAAACTGATGTTATATCAAACGCTCTTGACGCGCAAACATTTCTGCAAACTTATGTAACTTGATAAGCTATAAGGACAAGGAGAACAGCACGCAAAATCTCCCTAATTGTTTACTTTCACTTTGGGCTTCCCGCTTTACCCCGCTCCATACGTTTCTATCCAATGGTTGACCGACCTTAGCACACATTTGGCTTTTGTTGCAAGTGCAGGAGATTACACTGCAAATGTGAAAGCGAACTACAAAGGGCTTTTTTAATTTGAGAATTTTAAAACAGACTTTCACAGAAACGGTAGAATAAGATCCGCGGTTTAAGTGCAGTCCTTCCCAAAAACAGCTCGTACTGCAAGACAGTGTTGCAGGTATGTGTTATTAATGGGTGACACTGTAAGCAGGGCTTCGAGTCGAAAATGTGCTGCCCTCCAAGGTACTATGGTCGTATAATTAATTTTATATAAAAAAAAAAAAAACACAAAAGTTTCCAGAGATCGATTGTGCATGTTAATGCTTAGATTTACCTACTGAGTGTAAACAAACTAATGAGTTGAAACACTCACTGGGTATATAACATTTTATAGTCTACCAGTGTTCAAAATATTACATTTATCACACTGTTTGAATGGAGTGTACTGGAAAGGTTGTTTTTTAACCCAAGCTTTTAAAATAACACATTTTACAATTGTGTTTATATCATAATAACATGATATTTTGTTTCAGGTTATTGCATGGTTGGAATCTCATACTGGCTTGCATACCCTAATGTTGGAGAAAAAATTGTTCTCCATCAACTTCTATTTGCAAATAATTTAATATAATATAAATCAATAAACACACACCAAAGATGTTCATATAACCCACAACTCGTCTTCTTGTTGCTGCTTTTGCCAAAACAATAGAAAAATGTGAAAAAAATATGTACTTGGAGCCATATTAGTGGCCTGACTGAGGATGAAATCAGCCAGTCAACTTTCTCTGAGTGAATTTAAATGAAGTTAAGTCATTTTATAATTGAACCTGGCACACAACACATTGCACACCACAAGCAAAATGTGACCTCTGCATTAGCCCATCCATGAGGAGCAGTGGAGCAGCTGGGGTATCTTTTACCTTGTCCTGGACCCAACCCGGGAGACCCTCTGTTTACGAGGCCAACACCTTAACCGTCAAACAGAATTGGGCTTCAGCGTGTATTAAGGCTGTGCAATTAATCAAATTTTAATTTCAATTTCAATTTCAGCTCCAAACAATCATAAAAATAATATGTCGACATAAAAAACAATTAGCAGAAATTTACAGTGTTTTGCCACGTGCATCTGCAAGTATACTCATATTTTGTCGTAATTCAGAATGACACACACCGCAACGCTAACGCACCTTCTACCGAGGCCTGAGCATGCGTGTTGTGTTCTGGTAGCGAATGTACAGTCTGAGAGAGGTAAAGATGGCGGAAGGAGAGAGCAGCAAGTCTTAAATAGTAACACAAAGTAAGATGTTAAATAATGAAGTGATTTCAAGATTGACCAAATTAATCACGTGATTATGTTTTTCATAATCGAGCAGCCCTAGCGTGTATCGATTTTCTTTTTAGATTCTGGGCATAATGTCCATGTACTGTCACCTAAAAACACTATTTCATTAGCAAAAAATATTCTAGATTTAACAGTCGAGCATATTCACAGTTCAAAAATCGTTTAGATCACTATGAGGCATAAAAAACCCAACAAACAAAATGTAAAAACAAAAATAATTACATTCCGCGAATCTGTCATGATTGCATTCTTCAGTATCGTTATACCTATTGCTGGATGTGTTTTGTTTTACATAATTTGTGTAGGTTATTGTTGCTCGTGTTTTTGCCACTGTAGTGCGCTACTCAGGCTTTTGGTTTTATAGTTACAAAAATCTTAATAGTATTCTTCCCCCACAACCTACCACACACACCTCTCACTGTTTCTCAACCTCTCTGTCTTATTGGCCTTTAAATATCTTTCTCTGTGTTTCTCTCTGTGTTTGTTTCTCAGATACTCTCCATGTCTCTGTGTTTCTCTCACACTCCACCACAGCATTTTGGCCCCACCACCCATATACTTTGTCTCCTCCGTCGTTCTCTCTCGGTCTCTCTTGATCTCCCTGTGTGTCTCAATCTGTCTTTTTTCTCTCTGTCTCTGCCTCCTTCTCTCGCCCCCCCCACCCCTTTCCGTGAACTCGTGAGAATGTTTGTTGCCCTCTGGCTTTTCCTTCCCCCATCCGCTCCCCTACTTCTTTTTCACTCAGGCTATCTATCTATCTCCCCTCTCTCATAGCTCCATAATATCCTCCCCCCCCACCCCTTTCTCTCTCTCTCTCTCTCTCTCTCTCTCTCTCATATCCTCCAAATATGGTCATTGTATGTCTTCTTCATCATGTCGGAGGCTGTTAGTGTTCTAGAGGCTAGAGTTCCGCAGGAAGCACAAACTTAATCTTTTACTGAGCCTAAATCTCTTCACTTTCAAAATGAAATGGAAGTTGCAACTACTTCTGTTCCTGTGCTAATGAAGAGAGACGTAAGTCAGTCAATTTTAACGAGTGATTTTTATGTCACTGTAAACACAGCACAGCACACCACAACGAAATGTGACCTCCACATTTGACCCATCCGTGAAGGAGCAGTGGGCAGCTGACATGCGCAGTGCCCGGGAGGCAGTGCTTGGGGACAGTACCTTGCTCATGAGTACCACAGTGGTACCGTATACCGGTCCGGGACTTAAACCAGGAACAACTCCCTAACCATTACACAGCCAATTTTGGTCATTCCTCACTAGGCATGTGCCGGTTACATTACGTTTCAAGGTTTAATTAAGTCACAGTATGAAAGCACTAAAATGTTCCAGCACACTGTTCCCTGTGGTACGAGCTGTGCTTTAACGACTTGTCAAAGACAGAAGGTGCAGTCCCTCAAAATTATAATGTTTGTCAAAATAATCTGAGCATGGAGAAAAAGCCTCTTTTATTCCTTATTTTGGAGGAACCGTCCCCAAGAACTGCTCACCGGGCCCTGTCAAAAAGCTGTCCACTGCTCCTTCACAGATGGGTCAAATGCAGAGGTCACATTTCACTGTGGTGCACTGTGTGCTGTGTTGTGTGCACGACGACAAATAATCACTCAATTAAATTCACTCAAAATTACATTCAGTGTCAAAGAGATTGTGGATTCGAATCCTACCTCCAGCACTACCACCACTTGGTCTCTGAGCAGGACCCTTAACGTCAAGTTGCTGCAGGGAGCCTGACCCTGTAATCAGGGAATGGAAGTCGCTCCGTAGTGATTGTAAGTGTGAATGTTTCTCTTGCGCTCACACGCTGTCATTAATCACAGCGTCTGTTCCGATTCATTCATTCACATGCCGCTCCTTATACAAGAGGTCAAGTTGGCAGTACTCCAGGAAGCCCATGATGTGTGTGTGTGTGTGTGTGTGTTTGGGGGTTGTATATGTGAATCTGTTTCATATCTTGAATTGTTTACTTAGAGTGGGGGAGAGAGAGGAATTGGAGGGGTGAGAACATGGAGGAGGATGAAGATGAGGGATGTTTTTAGCCCTCCGAGCCGGAAACAGGCAGCTGTTGATGTTGCGTCCCCACGGAAAAGAGTTATTCAGCAGCCGACTCTGAAACTAACCAAGCCACCTTCCTGTCCTACGCGCGCACACACACAAACACACACACACACACACACACACAGTTAGCATGCCTACGAGTCTGTGTGCGTGTGTTGCAGATGCAAAAAGGGACAAAGAGATTTTTAATTATATTTCATGTAAAGATTTAAAACTCTGCACTTACGTACAGACAGTGTCAGAGAGAGAAAGAGAGAGAGAGATGGAGGGAGATGTCTCTTCCTCTGTCACTCTCTCTTTCACTATGTCACTCATTCTTTTGCACACTATTGCACACTCTGGCCAGTAACACTAGCAAGAATACTATTAATAAAATATTAATAAAAATATGAATGTAATTATTTTTGATTGCATGCTTTTGTGGCTACTAGACATGTGAGTGCATGCCTTGTGTGTGTGCGCGCGCTGCCTGTGGTGTCAGTACAACTCTCCTCACTGCACAGTCTGTAGATTACTGAGAGAAAGCAAACCGATATCAGCTAACATTACAGCTGCGTCTTCGGAGTGGGTCTAATGTTTCGCCTTTGATCCGCTCTGCCCTACACGGGTTTTCCTCGGTGCGACGTTTAGAGGAACTGCCTATCCTTTAACTGCTCACCTCAAGAAGAAGGGCTCGCTGGATAAAGCTTTGATGTGCCGCTGCACGTTTCTTTTGCTGAATTTCAAAAACGCTGGCCGCCGCTCTCAGTGGCTTGGGAGTATCGCGCTGAGCCTTTTTTCTAATGGTCAGCGCTTTTAACAGATTTAATTCCGGCACCATTTTTTGTTTCTGCTAATGTGGAGACTGGAATACCGTTTCCGCATCATTTAATCATACATTTAAGGCGGTTTAATTTGAATAAAAAATGATCCAGAGTAACTTCCATTTCCTGATTACAGCCTCCCTGAAGTAACTTGGTTAGAGGTCAAGAGTCTTGCTTGGGGGTCCAGTGGTGGTAGAGCTGGTTTTGAACCTACAACCTCTTGGTGCTCAGATGAGCTTCTCCTCAATGTGCCATTTCCAATTAGCAGACACAGTGATGACGGCTTTGTCTGAAACTTTGCCCTAGTTTCTAATGGATCACTGCTAGGGACGCACAATAAGGGAATTATTGGCTGATGCCGATACCCGATATTTTCATACTTACATCTGCCGATACCTATAAATGAGTCTTCTTCATATTAGCTTGCCTGTTCCACGCAAGTGAGTCACATTTAAAGAGTTTCGTTCAGACTTGCTGACCACGTATTAACCTTTTCAGCAGAAAAAAATCTGTTCACAAGCAGTTTAAAAGCTTTGACAGTAAAACAGCAGTAGAATTAACGCGGCCCTTGCAGGTGGAGGGAACAGTAGCTTGAAAAATCTTTTAAGTGAGACAAACGGGACCAGTTATGTGCGGAAGCAATGGGGCAGGGGGTTAAAAGAAAAAGACTTGGCACATACCAAGCACTAGTAGAATGGGCATTAACTTGTGGGAAATGGTATTAGGAGTTTAGGGAAGGTTTACACTAATTCTGGAACCGGATTTCAAAAAGCATGTGACATGTATGGCTCTTGCATGTAGTAGCACAGGACTATATTTTAAAATGTATGAAATATCCAGCTGTTTGAAGATTGGTTTGATTGGAAGAGAAGCTTAGCCTGCGTTGGTAGATTTTAGAGAAGTAGGGTGTCGGTATGTAAACTGGGTGGTGGTGGTCTAGTAATAAATTCAAATTTATTTATATAGCGCTCTTAACAACAGTCATTGTCACAAAGCACTTTACATATAACCGGCCTAAACCCCCACAACAAGCAAGCCTGAGGCGACAGTGGCAAGGAAAAACTCCCTCTAATAGGAAGAAACCTTGAGAGGAACCAAGACTCGGAGGGGGACCCCATCCTCCTCTGGGCGACCGGGAGCACGAACATTTAATGTACAACAGGCAATAGTTCAAGATGAGTTGTTAGTTATTTAAAGAAGCAAAGATACAAAAATAGTCCAAGGGATATTTCGAATCCCGGGTTGTTGCTGGGCCACTTGCAGGAACCTCTCAGCAACATTAAGCTGAAATTAGTTCAGTATTGTGCTGCTAATTAGTAGAGGTCCATAGGGTCCAATTCCAGTAGGTTTCGTGATGACAGTACAACCAAGGAAGTCATCGGTTCAAATCCAGTTGTCAGAACAGTTATGCAGCTGGCCCTGTGACTGGAAGGTCACCGGTTTAAGTCCCAGAAGGGTTAAATGTACCATTGCGGTATCCTAAGCAAAGTACCGTCCCCAAGCATTGCTCCACAGACGCTGCCCACTGGTCCTTCATGGATGGGTCAAATGCAAAGGTTGTGGTGCTGTGCTCTGATGTGTTCACAATGTCGATCACTTACTTACTACACTTAATAATACATTAAAGCATTATTACAAATTCTAAACATCAACCAGTGTAGCAAAATTGACTTTCCTTGGCTAGAAATCCCACTCTGTCATGGGCTGGTCTAATGTAGCTAGGATTAAGCCTAGATTCAAGATTCTTTATTTGTCACATGCAAATTATACAGTTACAGCATGCAGTGAAATGTATCCTGATCCGCTCTTTGACCATGCAATTAAGGCAAAAAAAAATGTAAAAATAAAAATAATAAAATAACAAGGAGAACAATAGAACCTTAAAATAAATTAGAAATAAGATGATCAAGGGAAATAACTTAGAAATAAGGAGACAAAGGGAAAGATAAAAAAGAAAATAAACTGACTGGTACGTAGTGTAGTGTTCAGATTGTTTTATTATTTACTGAACAAAGGTGTGGGAACAAAAATGAATGTGAAATGTTGCATCTTTTAAGCCATAATACAGTAACAGTTATGGCTTTGCTGAGGTTTGTGGCTATACCCTCAGCAACTTCCCTTATTTACAGGGACAGTCTCCCTGGAGCAACTTAAATTCTTGTGGTAGTTCTGGAGGTAAGATAAAGCTGGATATGATCCCATGACTTCTTGGTTCATAGGCGAGTACTAGATGAATATGGTTTATTAAAGCACTAGAGATCTTACATCAAGACCACCACCACCAGCCGTGCAACTGAAGAAAGACCACATGTAGATGTGCTATAGTACAAAGTACCAGTACTCATTTAGTGAGAACCAAACACAATAGGGCAATGTTTTTACTGCTGTCCCTTTCCACCTGTATTTGTCCATGGAACACAATCAGCCTACGTGAACTGGCCTACACCTGTTTCTCTCAATCAAGGAGTTTCATTTTTACACTGCTGGGTAAAACAATGAGGCAAACACAATTTATCGCATGATTTGTGATTACTTTAATTGTTTAAGAAATAAGTAACAGTGTTTTACAATATTGTATGTATTGTCTGTTACCAGTGTACTGTGTAGAAGGGGCGGTTTTCCCCTTGTTTGTCTTTAGTAAACTCAGGCGTTTGGGTGAGCTGTCTTACAGCCTTTCACATCATGCTGCATCAGTGCTGTTCCATTCATGTCTGATTGCTTCCCACAACTAGTCAGTGCTCCTAAATGATCTGCTATTAAGGGTGTTTTCACATATAGTCCCTTTTTAAAGGAACCAAACTCAAGAAGTGGTCCAAAAAGTGGACCAACAGAAAGGGAACTCGGTTCTTTTGATGTTCACACTGTGAGTTCATTTGAAAGGGGACTCGGTTATCTTTCTGCTCCACTACAGCCCAGAAGGGGCCTCAGTCCTTTTTCTGTTCATACTTAATTCTTATGGAGCTCTCAGACCTTTACTGCTTTGCATTCTGCCTAGTTTTTTATTTTATTTTTTTTTACTTCGAACAAAAACTGTCGAAGCGAACCAGGAGCGCTTTGCGTTCAGAAGGCGCGAGTTAAACGAACCGCGTCGCGGACTTAAAGCGAACCGGACTAAGGCCACCTCCCGATATGGTCTGAGTTCGGTTCATTTCAGAGGGGTCTGAGTTCGTTTGGTGTGTTCACATATACATAAAAAATGCTGACTAATCGATCTGAATTCGCTTTGAGGGCTGAAACGGACCAAGTGTGAAAACACCCTAAGTGTGGCCTTAATATGTACCAATGTGGAACTTAACTGGACACTAACATTAACTGGACACTAATAGAGGTTAATGAGCCTATAACTAGACACTGCCTGCTCTCATCAGTACCTTAAGTGTTTGTATTAAGTACAGTATTCACTATTGTTATGCTCTGCCTGAAGGGTGAAACTCTTTTTTTTGCACAGCAGTGTATTTGTTTACATATTTTGAGTCCATCTGAGTACCTCCATTCCCTAATTTTAGGGACAGTCTCCCTGGAGCACCTTGGGGTTAAGGGTCTTGCTCAGGACCCAGTGGTGGTGATAGGATTCGAACCCATGACCTCCTGTTCCAGAGTCAAGCGTCGAGTCGATCAAAATATTAAAGACCAAATATAACGTCTGGGTTAGGATTTTATTGTGTCTATATATTGTCTTTTTTTCGGCCTCGTTTCTTTATAATGTGGATGAATACGATTTTTGGATATTCTGAGAGTTTTATATCCACACAGCTTATGCACTAGTGCGGTGGTGGTTGAAGAATTTCTGCAGCCGCCTCATGTTTATGTTCTGTGTTCAGACATGGATCAGATGGCAGGGTGACCACAGGCTTTAGGGCTTTGTAAGGCAGTGGCTGGTATGCAGAATCTGCCCCAAAGTGGAAATGCTGCTTTGAGACTGCTTTTGGTGAGTTCAGCTGAGGTCAGAGAAAGGACAGATCTAGATGTTCTCCTCTTCCAGAAACCTTTTTAAAAAAAACACACTTTTTTTCTATTTTTTAGGTTTCCATTTTTGGGCTCTCTTTATTGTTTTACTTTCACTTACGGTCCATTTCTTTCCTTGTATTTTATTTTTTATTCTTTATATTTCTTTTTTTTTAACCTTACTTTTGTTCAAATATTAATATACTAAATATTTTGTTCAAACATTCAAATATTACATTTTCTTTCTTGGTTTCTTTTTGTCTTTCATCCTTTATTTTTTTTTCTTTCCTTTGCTGCCTTTCTAACTCATTAATTCACTGCAGCTCTTTGGCAGTTTACTCTTTCACTGCACTAAAAGTGGGGAAGCACAATAAGGAAATTATTGACTGATGTCGTCAATTTTTCAAGTAGGGTGTGTGTGACACTCACTGTGCACTGCCTAGTGCGTACAGAGCCGTTAAGCTACAACCCCGGCTATTTCCTGAGATGCATACTACCACATAGAAAAGTATGATACTAGTAAGTGCGGTAGTATGTGACTCGGGACACAGCTCATGGGACATATCTCTCATAAGCGATACCTTTCAGATGGACAATAAATGCATCATAAAATATTAGCTGAAAATATCGGGCAAATCTAAGCATCAATCCAATTCCTATTACTTATAAAAAAGCAATTACCGGCTGATTCCAATACGATTCCAATATTATTGTGCATCCCTAAGTAAAAGATAGAGAAGCCTTGGTTTTTGTCTGACTTTTTATGCTTTTTGAGAGCATTTCTGTATCATTTTCTTACCGGAATAACGTTAATTTCTGTAGTCTGGACTGAATAAACCATTCTGGAGTGATGTCGGAAAGTGTATCTGCATAGAAAAGAAAATTGAACCATTTTTGTTTGTTTCCGAGCGAGGATGGATCTAGATTATCTTCTTCCGGGAACCCTAAAACACCTTTTTCACTTTTTCTGTATCTAAGAGTACGGCTTACTTCCTAAGCATCTGGCGTACACTATTTTAAGTTACAGTGAAATGTCTGAGCTTTCCCAGTCACTAGTAGCTTTCGTTAACTTTTATATGGACACGTATACCTAGCTGTAATCCAGTAGCAACCCAAAGTCTAACCATGATGTAATTCACTTGGCCGGCGTCCTGTTCTTTTAACATCTTAGGGACAAATTCAGTCCTAATAAGCTACACGAACCGCATCCAGTGTGTTAAACCTCATTTAATGTTCAGTGGAATATTCTCTGTTTTCATTTTCTTCTGTGAATTACAAGGATCCTGCAGTGCCCAGAGGTGTTTGGGACCTTTTACTGAGCTGGTTTCCTAACGCTGACTCTAGGCTAAGGGTGTGTGTACATGTTGATACATGTGCAAATTTAACAGTTTTCTTTTTTGTGTAGGTGTGTTTCCTGTGTTTAGCTCTTTGCAAACACTAGACAAAACTAGAAACAGATTTTTCTTTTTGAATAAAAGTTTTTCAGTAAATCTCTTAAAGTACTCTATATGAGTAAAGGTATGGGTAATGAAAAGAGCCAGAAATGTTGATTTAGCAGTTGGCCGAGGAACCAGACCGAGAAACATTCCCAGCATTCCTACATGTTGCACGGACACTTTAATGTGAACAGAGTCGGCTAATTGCCGGGGAAACATGCTGACGTATTGGTGACACATTTTCCAGGCGATGGAAATCTTTCTAGCAAGCGCTGGCCAACGAGCGTCTGGTGTAAGTCTCCCCGCAGCAGTCAGATGTCTTGCTATGGGGTGGTGGTGGTGGTGGTGGTGGTCTAGTGGTTATGATACTGACCTCTGAACCAAGAGGATGTGGGTTTGAAGTCTGCCTCCAGCACTACCACCATTGGGTTCCTGAGCAAGAACCTTAACTCCAAGTTGGATTA
This sequence comes from Distichodus sexfasciatus, assembly GCA_032718565.1. Taxonomy (NCBI): domain Eukaryota; kingdom Metazoa; phylum Chordata; class Actinopteri; order Characiformes; family Distichodontidae; genus Distichodus; species Distichodus sexfasciatus. Next base: position 1,026,799 of record JAVGVS010000009.1, on the reverse strand, counting down.
GGAAATAGAAGTGGCTCTTGGTAAGAGCATGTGCTAAATGCCATAAATATAAATGCTTGTAAGAACTGTGGAAGCAGCATACACACACTGCCCAACTGGGCCAGTTGGTGGTGTAACGGTCACCCTGTGATCAGAAGGTCGTCGGTTCGAATCCCGGACGGGTAAAGTTACCACTGAGGAACTCATGAGCGAGGTACCGTCCCCAAGCACTGCTCCCCGGGCGCTGCCTCTGTTAGCTGCCCACTGCTCCTTCACGGATGGGTCAAATGCAGAGGTCGCATTTCGTTGTGGTGCACTGCGTGCTGTGCTGTGGAGTGTTCACAATAACAAATGCCTTGCTGAGGAGCCCAACGGTGGTTTCTGGTAATTGAACCCAGAGTCTTATGGTCAACATCACAGGGGTTTGGTCACTTACAATCACTTACAATCACTGCGCCCGACTAATGTCTTGAGGGGTGGCCCATAGTGCTGAGGAGTAGCTAACTACTTAACTACTGCTAACTAAAGCTGTTAACTTAATTACTTTTTAACTACTAGCTTATCAGTTGATTCAGTAAATTATTATTTTTTCAACATGTGTTGCTGATGGGCGTTGAATTGGCCAAAGTGTCGTCTGATAGGCTGCTGTTCACGGGAGGCGCGGCAATATCTTGACAGCTGTGAGACGGAGTCAGAGGATGGAGGCCACCTTGTTAAAGACGTGGCCGCCTCAATGTACTGTAATTAGCTACTTTTTCGCTGTAACTTGTAAGGTGGCTAACTACTATAGTATCAATAAACCAGTAGCTTGGCTGTAGCTTACTTGGCTTGGCTTGGCTACTTTTAAGTAGCTTGTAGCGTGTAAAGCTACCGTTTAAAAGAAGCTTCCGCTAAAGTTTAGCGACTAAGCACTGGTGGCCCAACTGGTGGCTCAAATTCCACCTATTTTGACGAGGTCGTCTTTGTAAATATGGGGTGTAGGCAGCTTTAGTTAGCAGTAGTTACTGTAAGTAATTAGTCCTCAACACTTTGGGCCACACCTCAAGACATTAGTTGGGTGCAGTGAATCTAAGTGACCAAACCCCTGTGTTGTTGACCATAAGACTGTGGGTTCGAGTTCCAGAAACCACCGTTGGGCTCCTCAGCAAGGCCCTTAACTAGGGGTGGACAAAATAAAGATTGAAAGTAAGCAGTCTTTATTTTGTCCACCCATTATCTTCTCTTATCAAAAACGTACAAAAATAGAGATCTGTATAAATAGACAAACGCTGGAATAAAGTCACAAGGGACGAGAGTGTGTGTGTGTGTGTGTAATATACTTTAGAGTCCAGAAGGTCTGGGTAAATTAGTTTGTGGGCAATGAGCTGGCCGGCTAGTTTGTGGCCCGCTTGGCCACTGTCGGCTGCGGTTTTATGAGAAAATCGCCAGAGCTATCAGGTTATGTGAGCGCTCAGCTTTCTCTTTAGTGGCAAGCTCATCTCTCCTCTCACACGCTCGCGCCGCCACCCCCTGATGAGAAATGAAATTGCTTTCTCTCCGAAGCATTTCCTTAGTGCCGTCTTAACTTCTGTCTCCTAACTGTTGCTGAAACACACACACACACACACACACACCTAGTAACTAACGGTATGAAGCACAAGTTTCATCCTAAAACAATGGTGTATTGATCCAACAGACTTTATGAATTTATGTTCTGGAAAAGTATGTGACTGGCCGAAAACTGTCTCCTGGAAACACTTGCATTGTGTTGTCATTTTGATGGAAATTGATTCATGTGTTTTAGGGCCCAATGGAAACCGTTTTGTTCTTTCCTAAATTCCGTTTTATTTTTTCCTAAATTCTGTTTTTCCCATTTTTATTCTTCTGAATTCCGTGTTTTACGTTATAATCATATTTATTCACCTAAAAAGTATCTAATTATGGAGTGGATGGGGAAAAAGAACAATGCAATAGGGAAAAAAATCACATTAAATGACTGTTATTCAACTTCAACAAAGTGCTGGGGTTCAGCAGAACATTTACTGCTTTGGTGAAACATTTACCTGTAAACAACAAAAAACATTCATTTTTTCGTGCAAAACGAAACATTTCTGATGTGAGTTTTTGACTGTAAGTGGTCATCACGTGTTCTTGCGGGTGCAGTCTATCGTGTGCTGGCAAAACTTACAAAAGAGTTGTTCTCGCGATTCATTAAAATCGTTTGGGTATTGTTCTGCTCTAAACTTGGCACTGACACTCGAGTTCCATAATGTTTTGAGGACTGCGGTGTTTCAGCCTCTTCACCATAGCTGGCCGTTGACTTTTCCCCCCTTTGCATCTGTGCATTTGTGTGTGTGTGGAAAGCTGAGTCCCGCCTCAACAGGTAACACGTACAGGGGGCTGCAGCGGCCAAAATGTATAAGAAACCCTTGCTTTGCTTTGCCCACACCCCGATATCAGCGAATTATACGACGTTCCGCGTTTTACAACGGATTCCATTTCATTTGTTGAATTCCGCGATTCCGTCCGCGTTTTCCACATCACGGAAATCATAGGGCCCTAGTGTTTTGTTGCTTTGCAGCTCGTTTTTAGTTTGAATTGGACTGGACTCTTACCCTTCATCTCATTACCCAATGATAAGCTGATTTTACACATTCACTTCCATTCATATCAAATCACAAAAAGCAAGTGAAATATCATTTTTACTCCTGAGCTCATTTAGGACATTGAAATGAAAACTTACTTATCTTTTTTGATTAAAAAAAAAAAAACCTCCTGCTCAATATAAAGGGACGTTCCAATATTAGCGATGTCTGATCGATGTTTTTATTTTCAATCGATGCTTTGGGCACCTTGATCGTTCGATCAATGTAGGTTGATGTACCGTTACACCCTCACTTCTCTCTCAACTCGGGGAAGAAGAACGTGGCGAGTCGAGGCTAAACCTGAGCTCTGGTCAGCAGATGAGCCGATGTGCCCTGTGTGTGTCCGTCTGCCCGGCGTGTGTGTTTCCGCTTAATGCGCTCGGGCGTGTTGTCTTCCTGGATTATGGCACGTTGGAGCATACCTTGTATACACACACACACACACACACCAGTGCATCATCACAAGCACGCTCTTACCTGTTGTGACTTCCTGGGTTTTCCGTTTGTGTTATTTCCCTCATTCTTTTGCTTCTTCGCTTCCTGATATCCAAACATTTGCTCTTTTACTTTGTGCTTTACATCAGCCTCAGTCGTTCTCCCTCATGCTTTTTTTTGGCTCAGTTTTCTTTTACCCGTGCTCTTTCTCTTGCTGCCTTATGCTTCTTTTGTTCTTATTTGATCTAGCCTTTTGTACACACTTTTTTGTCTTGCTTGCTCACTCTCACCCTGACTCAGTTTCTCTCTCCGTCTCTCCTTCTCCCTCTCTGTGTCCTCCTTCTCTCTTACTCTGTCTCTGTCTGGCTTATTCTTTATTCCACTTCTTTCTGCCATTACATGACCATTACATAAATTTTTGTTCCTGCTCTTTTTCCCCTCCTTTTCTGTCTCTTTTTTTTTTTCATTTTACCACCTTTTCCCTCATTCCATCAATGTGTTCCATCAATGTTTTGATCTCGGCGGTGTTAAAAGCAGCGTTTCCCACAGCTGCCCGGCTCTTTTTCCATGGGTGCTTGCTGTTTGTGGCGCTCTCACATTTAAGGAAAAAAAAAAGGTTTAAAAATCGAGCTAAAGCAATAATCACGTCTCACGGCTGGCTGGACTAAACGGCAGCGTTTCTTATCAGCGGGCCATGCGCAGATGATGAAAGAACTGTTATTTGTTGAAGGAAAAAAGTTTCTAATGGATGTAATCTCGCCCATGACGATTATTTCAGCTATTTTTTTAAGAATTCTGTTAATACTTGTTCCACTGTGTGTTCATGTTCTATCCCTTTAAAAACCAAGTGTGTTGCCATGTGATTCCACATGGCATTTGACCCATCCGTGAAGGAGCAGTGGGCAGCTGACATGGGCAGCGCCTGAGGAGCAGTGCTTGGGGACGGTTAACTTGCTTATGAGTACCTCGGTGGTACCTTTACCGGTCTGGGATTTGAACCGGCGACCTTACGGATGACCACAGGATGAACTCCCAAACTGCTATGCTACCAACTGTTATTGAATGATCTGTTATTAAAAATCTTTACAAAATAATCTTAATAACTGACATGAGCAAGATTATATCGATTACATTTACAGCATTTAGCAGACGCTCTTATCCAGAGCGACTTACAACAGTGCTTTGTAGTCCACGACTGTTCTTAGATCTGTAAGCTATGTTTAAAATCAACAACTGTGGTTAAACCCAATTACCGCCGACTAAGCGGTATACTTATACTTTTATGCTTTAACGGAAAATGGGTTAGAGAAACGAAAGTTCACAGACGCATGTTAGTGTTTTTTTTTTTTTTGCTTGGGTAAGACAACATAAATAGTAAGGGGTAAATAAATCCCCTAGATACTCTTTGAAGAGGTGTGTCTTCAGACGACGTTTGAAGACAGCAAGGGACTCGGCAGTTCTTACGGCAGGAGGAAGTCGGTTCCACCACTGAGGAACCAACACTGCAAAGAGTCTCGATGTAGGTTTTCCTCTTCTTTTAAGTAGAGATGGTTCCAGACGAGCAGCACTTGATGCTCTGAGAGGCCGAGAAGAGACACGTCGTTTAATCAGTGCTGATAAGTAGGGAGGTGCTGTTCCAGTCTTGGCCTTAAAGGCAAGTGTTAGGGATTTGAACCTGACGCGAGCAGCCACAGGGAGCCAGTGCAGGTTCCGCAGCAGAGGTGTGGTGTGCGAGAATTTCGAAACGCTGAAGATAAGTCTCGCAGCTGCATTCTGGATCAGCTGAAGTGGTCGTGTTGCTTTCATTGAAAGTCCAGCCATTAGGGAGTTACACTAGTCCAACTTAGAGAGGACCAAGGACTGGACGACAAGCTGAGTAGCTTCGGTGGTGAGAAAGGAGCGGATTCTTTTGATGTTGTATAGGAGATATCTGCAGGACCTAGTGAGGTTGCTAATGTGTGAAGAGAATGACAGTTCCTCATCCAGAATGACACCAAGGTTTCTTGCCGTTTATGAGGGGACGATAACAGAATTATCCAAAGAAATGGCAAGATTTGGTGAGGGACTGCCTTTGATGTACGAGAGTTCAGTCTTGCTAGGTTACAGCGATTACAGCTTCTCAGTAACTGTTTCGATTCATTTCCGATGAGTTGTCCAGCCATGCCTGAGCCCCGAGTCTGAGTTACAATGGGGAATCATGGGAGCCGTGGCTGTTTTTTACTTTATAGTAGAAAATGTGCACTCGAAAGATCGAGCGTGTGTGTGTGTGTGTGTGTACGCGAGGGTGTGTCTGGGACAGAGAGCTAGAAAGAGCGAGGAGGGTGTGTGTTGCGAGTGGTGTGCTTTTCACCTAGTTTAGGAAGTGTTTGAATGAGTGAGTGAAGGTGTGCGTGTAGGTGAATATGTAAACTAAAGTGTAGAAGAATGAATGAAAAATGCAAGGATAGTCCACAGCCATGTACAGTGAGATGACATACAGTATGAACTCTACTCCAGTAAAATCGCTCACCGCTCAGCCCAAAAACGAAAACAGTCATTTCAATTTTAGCTAAAACGGCAGCGTGGCGTCAAAATATCCGAACAGCGTAATTCACACTCTAGATGCACTAATAAATTCAAATAAAAATTGATCACAGACCTATTAAATTTTTTTTTTAAAAGTAAGCTACAAAACCTCAGTTATATGAAAATGGAGTGAGACTCGGATCCCTCCACTCCCAGTCTGCTCCTCATCCTGAGTTTTACAGTAATTATGAAAACATAATACATCAAAATGCAGAAAAAATTATAATGAATACAGACAGACACTTGTTGTGGTCGGGAAATGGAAAGATCTTCAGGCTTTTTTGCTGAATAAATGCTCTTGATGCTACCAAAAAGAAAACGATGGATACCAAGTACTTAGTATATGATCACAATATAGGAACAGGACATGCTACTCCTCCCAAAACTTAACAAACTGTCATGCAGTAATTAGGGGTGTTGAAATTAATCACATTGTCAATGCATCGCAACGCAAAGATGGACGATTCTGCATCGATGCAGTGGCCAAACATAATCGATTATATCATAGTGACGTTGCTTGGTGATGGCTGCCCGATCTACGTGCAACCTGAAGTAATACAGAAAAATTGATCCGTCGAGATATCGCGTCGAACGGTTGACATGATCATTGTAATTGAATTGAATTGTGAGACCAGTGAAGGTTCAAACCTCTAGCGATAATACTGTCACCTTCCAAAAAATGGAAAATAAACACAATCAGTTTTTTGAGGCATACCGCTTGCCTCTAGCGTATGTGTGTGTGTGTGAGAAACGGAGATGAAGAAAAAGAGAGGAGTGAGTGAGTGAGTAGATAAGATTGTGGAGATGTGTGTCTTAGTGAGAGAAAGACTGTGAGAGAGAGAGGGAGAGATTTTGCATTTGACAGGGTTCCTAATACGGATGCACTGATCCAACTTTTTCAGTTTTAAAACAGATGCCGGTACTTGGGTTTTGGGAATCGGCCAGTCTCGTGTACCCATCCAATACATAATTAATAAGTTCTGTATTTCTCTTTGAGGGGGAGACTGAGATTATTCTGTTGTGTATATGTATATGCTTAATTATTTATTATTAAAATAACATCTCAAAAATTGTTCGTTTCAACACAGTTGTGTAATTTTGTGACGGTCCCTAATCCTGCACCACTAAAACAATCAGGAACACAGAGATTGCCTGTATAACTAACTTAGAAGTGTGATGACCTCTAGTTCAGGAGCTTCTGGGTTCAAATCCCAGCTAGATCAGGGCAGTTGGTGGCGTAACGGTAGGGTGTTCGCCCCGTGATCAGAAGGTCGCAGGTTCGAATCCAGGGCCGGTGAAGTTGCCACTGAGGTCACATTTGGTTGTGGTGCACTGTGTGCTGTGCTGTGGTGTGTTCACAACGACAAATAATCACTCACTCAGTTGAAGAGCTTGTTGTAGAGTTGTTAAGGAAGTATTGCTGAATAAAACGTTGTGTGTTGAACTTGTATGGGTTTGGTCTGAGGTGGTTTGTAAGGGGAAAAGTAGCTGCTGACCCAGGACTGCTGATACACATTTTAGACTCTACTAAATAACTTGGCATAGTACATGGTGACACACCACAATGTTGGTAGCGTAAAGGTTAGGGAGTTCACCCCGTGATCGGAAGGTCGCCGGTTCGCATCCCGGACCGGTAAAAGTACTACTGTGGTACTCACACTGTGGTGCTCATGAGCAAGGTACTGTCTCCCAGCACTTCACGAATAGGTCAAATGCAGAGGTCACATTTGGTTGTGATGCGCTGTGCTGTGGTGTGTTTACAATGATAAATAATCACTCTTTCATTTTCACTTATTTGTACGGTGAAAAATCTGAAAATTTGAGTGTGGAAAAGATGTGGAATTTGGAAATGGAAAATGTGGAGGAACCCTGATTTTAGACGACAGCTCCACACTAAAGCGGTCACACCCTTTAGTTACGTGTCTGTGTGTGTGTGTGTGTGTGTAAAAAAGCAGTGACGTGCTGGAATTGGTGGTGAACCTACTCACTAACACCTCTACGCACACTGCCCTGATTCCTCACCCTGCTTAACCTTACATGCCTTCCTCTGTGTTTATGGGAAATACAGATGGATCATGCAATCTGCTGGTTCTATCAGAAAGTGTGTGTTTTTGTGTGTGTGTGTGTGTGTCCGCATGTGTGTGTTGAAAAGTCATTCCCAGCCTGTGGCTCACACTGCTGTCCCAGCAGCCAGAGCTTTCGTCTTGATCTCTGTCCCAGCCTCACGTCACCCTCATATGGCTCTACGTTTCCCTTCACTCTTCCGTTTAGCTCCTCTCTTCCCTTTTTTTTCTTTTTTGATCTGTGGGACGGCACAACTCCGGACACTGTCACGGAACGCAGGGAGAGGAAAAGCTCCTGGACCTCTGACCCTGGGCCCCCTTTTCGTCTCCGCAGCGGCCTGCCATGATTGGAAAAGTTGTAGTAAACTTAGTGGGGTTTTTAACCACCATTTCTTTTTGTTCTTTCGGTTCCTTTTCTTTATTTTCCCTTTCAGTTTTTGGAGCGCGTCCCTCTGGAAGCCGAACCCAGACTGGCTTTCGGCTTGGAGGCGGATTAATAGAGCAGCCGTACGATTCCCTCTTGGCCCTTCCGACAGGTTATATAACAGAATTGAGCCGTCCTTCTCCCGGAAAGCGAGAAACTGAAATCGATACCTTTTTTCGGGGGGAGTTTAAAAAAGCAGTACGTTCCCGACGAAGACGCTCTCGAGTGTGGCGTTGAGTCAGCAGCGTTTTGCCCTGCACGCACAGGCATAAACACCTCTTCATGGTTTGCTTATATATATATTAAAAGTTGTATGTGTGTGGAAAAGCACAAGTTGTGTGTGTGTGTGTGTGTGAGAAAAAAGAATGGCGAGATCAGGCTTCAGGAACATGACTGCAAAACATCTGGTTCTCGTTGGTGGGACCAGAAAAATGGGGCCAAGTTGTGGGAACTGGCAACGCACAGTTATATACACACTTATACACATACACAACTCATGCAAACTGAGAAGGCTGGCTGGCTTTGAGCTGAAAGAGAAAGGAGAGATTGGAAACTCGTACGGAAGTTTGAGTCCAGACATTCTCCTTCAGCTCCTGGCCCACACCCAGGTCCTGGTTGCTTTTAACATTTGATACGCACACATACCACACACAAACGCAGAGCGTGTGCTAGTTAGAAGCAGGATCTCATGCGGTAGGTGCGGCTGTGCGAGTACGAGATTCGGGGCGTGACCTTGTGAGCTCATCACTTTAGCAGAAGGACAGACGCTACTCCAATGTTCCCGCCAATAAATTTAACTCAAGAAGAGGGAGGAGAAGTGCATGTGTGTAGTGTTGGGTAGCAGCTAACTAAAATCTGCCACGCTACTAACTTTTCTCAGATGTAAGGATGCTTTAAAAAAAAGTAGCCATATTTAATAGCCATATTAAAACGGGAGTTCGACTGTAGCTTCACTAACTCGTGGCTTTAAAAGCTACAGTTTAAAAGTAGCCTTCCCTACACTGTAAATGTGTCCATGCATGAGTTAAAACAAGCATATAATTGAGTAAAAGTGGTCCTGTATGTATCTGTGTGTGTGTGTGTGTGTGCGCGCGCGCCATGAGTGACATCTGTGCTAATGAAACGTGTCTCATTTAGCTCCATCACGCCGGCTGCGTCGGTGCGCCTGAGGGGAGCCTCCTACTAAATAATCCCAATTTTACACTCCTAATCAGAATCATCGCAGCCTTTATTAGGAACCCCGCCGGCCACCTTTCACGCGCCGCACACGGCTGCTGTCGAACCAATCAGATCTCGTCTCTGGCTTTTGGGGGCGAAAAGACTGTTGTTGTGATGCAGCACCGAGTAATTTAGTCATTTAGAAGGAGTCTTGGCAATTATCAGGCAAACAAAAGATCCGATAGACGGATAGAACGGATAGGAAATGATGGATAGATGAGGCTTTCTCGAACATTTACACTGAGTTTGTGTGTCTGTGCTGGTGGCGAGGACCTGAAAGTCCCCCAAATGACTGTGTATTTGACCTCAAGAATCTTGAAGAGGATAGAGAAAGAGGGGGAGGGGGGAAAGAGAGAGGAGGATAGAGGCAGAGGGAACGGGGAAGAGACGCTGAATTGAAGAGGGAAAGCTGGGACAGACGGACAGACAGGCAGGGAGGGAGGGTAGGGGCTCAAGGGAAAGGGGGAGAAAATGAAGGGGATAGAGGCAGAGTGAAAAGGGAAGAAAGGGAAATGGAGAGGGAAAGCGGAGAGAGAGAAGGAAAGCTGGGAGAGGACAAGAAAATGAAAGTGGGGAGAGATAAAGTAGGAGGGAGAGGGAAAGCTTAGAGAGAGAAGGAAAGCTGGGAGAGGACAAGAAAATGAAAGGAGAGAGAGAGAGAGAGAGAGAGAGAGAGAGAGAGAGAGAGAAAGAAGGGTGATAGAGAATGAGATAATGAAAGTGAAGGGGGTGAGATAGATAAAGGGGGAAAGAGAAGGGGATAGAGGTAGAGGGAAAGGGGGAGTGGAAGAGAGAAGGTAAAAGAGGAGAGAGGCAGAGGGAAAAGAGAAAGCTGGGAGATAGAGTGAAGCAAAAGGAAATGGGAGAGAGAGAGGGGAGAAGGACACTTAAAGGACGTTGGTAGTGTTTGTCTAATGTGCTTCTTGGTTGGTGTTGGGCTAATGAAGCTTGTGTTGTGGCTCCCACACAGCGTGTACAGAGGGATCAATGGATGGGTGAACGGATCATCTATCCACCCTTGCCAGGGTCATGAAGCATCAAGTACATCAGTCTTGCTGTTAAATCTCTTCCTGCAGAGCTCGTTTTACAAGATGTGCATCAGGCATCATTAGCTGGAATTCACGACAGATTCTCCTTGTGCCAAACTACTTCACGCAAGGATTGTCTTACGTGGAAAACAACAATCAAATACAATTTTATTCGTCAAAAATATTTCAGCTGCTTATGAGTTAGAGGAGAGGCCTCAACAATAGTATACTGTAATATTATAGTAAGGAGCTCGAACAGGTGTCTGTGGTAACTAACTAACAACTAACGTGGTGTACATTAGCAACTAGCAACTAACGTAGTGTACATTAGCAACTAGCATAGTGTACATTAGCAACTAACATAGTGTACATTAGCACCAATATAGTGTACATTAGCAACTAACATAGTGTACATTAGCAACTAACATAGTGTACATTAGCAACTAACATAGTGTACATTAGCAACTTGCAACTAACATAGTGTACATTAGCAACTAACATAGTGTACATTAGCAACTTGCAACTATGTAGTGTACATTAGCAACTAACGTAGTCTACATTAGCAACTAACATAGTGTACATTAGCAACTAGCAAGTGTACATTAGCAACTAACGTAGTGTACTTTAGCAACTAACATAGTGTACATTAGCAACTAACATAGTGTACATTAGCAACTAACATAGTGTACATTAGCAACTTGCAACTAATGTAGTGTACATTAGCAACTAACATAGTGCACATTAGCAACTAGCAACTAACATAGTGTACATTAAAGCAACTAACATAGTGTACATTAGCAACTAACATAGTGTACATTAGCAACTTGTAACTAATGTAGTGTACATTAGCAACTAGCAATCCAATATAGTGTACATTAGCAACTAGGCAACTAACGTGAGGTACATTAGCAATCAACGTAGTGTACTTTTAGCAACTAACATAGTGTACATTAGCAACTAGCAACTAACATAGTGTATACATAAGCAACCAATATAGTGTATGAGACACAACTTGGGTAACTAATATGTAGTGCACATTAGCAACTAACATAGTGCAATAATAGCAACCAGCAACTAACATAGTGTACATTAGCAACTAGTAGCTAACGAGTGTACATTAGCAACTAACATAGTGAACATAGTGACTGGCAACCAATGTAGGGCAATTTCAGTTAACTAACATAGGCGTACATTAGCAACTTGCGTAACTAACGAGTGTACATTAGCAACTAACGTAGTGTACATTAGCAACTAACGTAGTACATTGAAGCAACTAACGAAGTGCACAGCAACCAGCATAGTGTACATTAGCAACTAGAACCAACGAGTGTACATTAGAAACTAACGAGTGTACATTAGCAACTGGGTCATAGTGTATACATTAGCAACCAGCAACTAACGAGTGTAAGCATTAGCAACTAGCAACCAACGTAGTGTACATTAACGAATAGCAACTCACGTAGTGTACATTAACGAATAGCAACTAACATAGTGTACATTAGCAACTAGCAACTAACGAAAAGGATTAGCAACCAGCAACCAACGAGTGTACATTAGCTTACTAACAACTAACGAGGTACATTAGCAACTAACGAAAGTGTACATTAGCAACTAGCATTGTGCACATTAGAAACTAGCAGCTAGTATAGTGTACATTAGCAACTGGCAACCAACGAGAGTACATTAGCAACGAGTACATTAGCAACCAACATAGTGTACATTAGCAACCAACGTAGTGTACATTAGACTGGCAACTAACAACGTAGTGTACTTTAACAAATCAAACATAGTGCATTAGCAACTAGCAACCAACATAGCGTACATTAGCAACTAACACAGTGTACATTAGCAACTAACATAGGGTACATTAGCAACTAGCAGCAGTGTACATTAGCAACTAACATAGTGTACATTAGCAACTTACAACTAACGTAGTGTAAATTAGCAACTAACGTAGTCTACATTAGCAACTAACATAGTGTACATTAGCAACTAGCAACCAACATAGTGTACATTAGCTTACTCAGCAACCAACGAGTACATTAGCGACTAGCAACTAACATAGTGTACATTAGCAACTAGCAGCTAACGTAGTGTACATTAGCGACTAGCAACTAACTTAGTGTACATTAGCAACTAACGTAGAGCACATTAGCAAATTCAACGAGCTAGCATTAGCACAACTAACATAGTGTACATTTGCAACTAGCAACTAACGTAGTGTACATTAGCAACTAACAGTTTTGCTAACATAGTTAACAATACATTAGCAACTACGCTTTTGGGAAATGCACTCCTGTTCATTTAAATTGTACGTTTTTCTGTTTCCGTATGTGCACGGACAATTAGTTATACATTTGAAGTGGCACTGCCGTTTATTCACTTACATATTGATATGACAATGAGCGGAACAAGCAACGCAACACACTACAACCCCAAAAACAAATCATGTGATTATACTGTTAAATTTCCCTAAGAACACCAGTTCTCTCTCGCAATGTCTGTGTTCCTGATGGGTTTTAGCGCCGCAGGATTAGGATTAGGATTCAACTGTGTTGAAGCAAGTCATTTTTGATACTTTAATAATAAATAATTTAGCATATACACATGGGTGTGTAATTATTACATTGTTTTAGTTTATTTAAGTGAGGTATTTTCTTAAGCACAACAGAATAATCTCCTTCTCACAGAGAAAGACACAACAAATTATTTAAAACTGGTATCGGATGGTAATTTTTTTGCACAGCCATGCAATATAATTTGCCAAAGATTGCTCTTCTCCATTTGTAGAAAATGTAAAAAAAAATGATGAATGTCAAAATCTTTTTAAAAACTGTTATGGAGATTTTTAAGAGCACGTTTCATCTTAAGAATGGTTGGTGAATGAGGCCCAGCTCCTTTTGAAGCTCTGCGTCTCATTTCAGCTTTTGATGGGCTTTTTATATAATAGTGTTCATATAAGCTTGTAGACTTTGCTTCTGCTGTTGCTTCTGAGATTTGTACGATTTCCTGACGTGGTGACGTGATGGTTAGCGCTCTCGCCTCACAGCAAGAAGGTCCTGGGTTCGATCTCTGGATCCTACGTGGGACCTTTCTGTGTAGAGTTTGCGTACTCTCCCCATGTTCGTGTGGGTTTCTGTGGGTGCTCCGGTTTACCCCCACAGTCCAAAAGCTAAAGTTTAGGTAACTAGCAACTAACATAGTGTACATTAGCAACTTGCAACTAACATAGTGTACATTAGCAACTAGCAACTAACGCAGTGTACATTAACAACTAGCAACTAACGCAGTGTACATTAACAACTAACGTAGAGTACATTAGCAACTAGCAACTAACGTAGTGTAAATTAACAACTAGCAACTAATGTAGTGTACATTAGCAACTAACGTAGTGTACATTAGCAACTTGCAACCAACATTAACAACTAGCAACTAACGTAGTGTACATTAGCAACTTGCAACCAACATTAGCAACTAGCAGCTAATGTACATGTTGCTAATGTACACAAAGTTTAGGTTGATTGGTCACATTAAGCAGTTCAGAAAATGAATGATGGATTTTTGTGCTTTCAAAATGAAATGCTTCATGGTTTTGTAACCACAATGGACTGGAGAGAGATATTGTGGTGCGTACCTCCCGTGTCTCGGACCAGTCTTGTGAACTAAACCCAACTTGACCTCAGCTGTGGGCAAGACCGCACATTCGTGTTATTTGAATTGTACATTTACAGCATTTAGCAGACGCTCTTATCCAGAGTGACTTCCGCTTTTACTAATTTCTGGTACACGCAGTAAACAGCACAGCACAGCACACAGTGTGCCACAACGAAAAATAACGTCTGCATTTGACCCATCTGTGAAGGGGCAGTGCTTGGGAATGGTATCTTGCTCATGAGAACCTCAGTGGTACCTTTACCAGTCTGAGATTCCAACCGGCGACCTTCCGATTATGGGGCGAAATCCCTAACTGTTACGCTATCAGCCTAAGGGTTGAGGGTCTTGCTCAGGGACCCAGTGGTGGCAATGCTACAGCATCTCTAAAAGTTGTATAGTGTGTGCGAAACTGTTCCTTTGCGCTCCTTGGGTACCGAACCCCCTGCTCTGATGTGGCCACACTTCTTTTTGGGAGCACCAACTCTGCTGCTCTCTCTAGTCCAGCATTTAATGGACATTGCTCTGTGTTTCTGTTTTTCAGTGAGTCATCAGGAACTCCATTGGCGAGAGTGAGCGAGAAAGAGATAGAGAAAGAGAGACGAAGAAGAGGAAGAGTAGGGGAAGGAGTGCAGGTAAGACATTTGTACATCATAACATCAGCAGATGCTTATTGTGGTTGTGCTTATAGAACGTTCTAGGTTGCTATAGTTTGCTGTGTTTTAAAAGGAGAGAGAGATGGGAGTAAAAGCTCAGTCCTAAACCACATTGTACCCCGTCAAGTAAACACGTCAGTTTTTGGTGGTGTGCTGTTCAGGCAAAGAAATCGGTATGGACAAATGCGGTTTGGGACGCAGCCCATGTTGGAAGTAATTACTGCAACAGTCTTCTTCTTCTTCTTCTTGCTTCCCAGCACTCCTTGCTTTCATTGCTTGGACTGAACGCTCCATTGCTTGCCGGAGATTTTGTTGTCTGCACATAAAGGACTTCCTGAACGCTTTCTCTTTCTGTTAAGGTCAATGAAATATGAGGCAGTCCTCTCAAAAAGAAATGTAGGGGGAGTAAAAAAAACAAAAAAAAAACTCACTTGAGACGTGTTCTCCCCTTAGATAAATACACCAGCTCAAACTCTCTCGCCCGCCCCTCCCCGCCCCCTCTTTCTTTCTCTCGCTCCCTGTCTCTCGCCTCACCCCACCCCCGTTTACATTTACGTCGGCAGCCCGGCGCTGCCTCATCACTTTTCATAAAAGCCATGGAGGCGAGCCGTTAAGGAAATGATGATTGAAAGGCAGATTAAGAACAGCCTGAATTACAATGACTGATCTGATCTTGTGCCGGAGTAGGGAACACACCAGCCCCTCCCTCCCTCTCCCGTTTCTCCCCGCTTCTCCCCGCTTCTCATTCCTCTGGCAGCGGCAGCGGCAGCGGGAGGCCGGGCAGCATTTTAAGCAGAAAAAATTTATCTTTCTCCCCCTTTTAGATCTGCCGGGAAGAGAGAGAGAGAGAGACCTTGGTAAATCAATATTGTTATGCATGCTTCAAACCTGCTT
This sequence comes from Distichodus sexfasciatus, assembly GCA_032718565.1. Classification (NCBI taxonomy): domain Eukaryota; kingdom Metazoa; phylum Chordata; class Actinopteri; order Characiformes; family Distichodontidae; genus Distichodus; species Distichodus sexfasciatus. Next base: position 1,011,262 of record JAVGVS010000009.1, on the reverse strand, counting down.
TTCATAAACTCTTCATAAACCCCGTCCTCAGACTATGATTTATAGCTCCCGTCAATCATACAGTAGGTGCGTGTTTGCCTTTAGTAGCCGTGCACCACAACAAAATGTATCCGCTGCATTTGACTCCTCCGTGAAGGAGCAGTGGGCAGCTGACATGGGCAGTGCACGGAGAGCAGTGCTTGGGGATGGTACCTTGCTCATGAGTACCTCAGTGTTACCTTTACCAGTCCAGGGTTCAAATCGGCGACCTGCCGATCACGGGGCGAACGCCCTAACCGTTACACTACCAACTACCCCTTTTGTTTTTTTCCCCTCATAGGTCACTGAAAAGGTTTGTTCTGTAAATACGCTCAAATCTTAAAGCAGAGATTTTTCTAGTGAAAGAGGATATGTCTTTGTGAACTTAAATACGTGAAGGAAACCCGTAGTGGCAAACTGGACATCTCTAAGTCACGAAATGACCCCCCACGGTGGTATGATAGTATATGAACACAGCCTAGGGACTAATTTACCCCTCATATTTACTCTAACACGTACGTTTGTCTTTGAACTTTCATTTTTCTCTAACACGTTTTTGTTAAAGTATATAAGTTAGTCGGCGGTAACTTGGTTTAATGACAGTTGTTGATTTTAAACGTAGCTTTACAGATCAAAGAACAGTCGTGGACTACAAAGCACTGTTGTAAGTCGCTCTGGATAAGCGCGTCTTGCTAAATGCTGTAAATGTAAAAATGTCAATAGAATTAACACAATTCTTTATTTTAAGTGTTACCAATTTAACAAATAATTGAAAATTTATTATGGGTCAGATTACATCCATTAAAGGTTCTGAATGTCACTTTTTATGAATTTTCGATGAATTGTCCAGCCCAATTTACACTCTGTTGAATTCACAACAGATCTTTATCTATATCTCTCCATCTCTCTCCCTCCCTTTGCATGTGATGAGCAGCAGCTATTTTAAGCTGGCAAGAGCTTGAGCAATTTGTCACATTTCCGAAAGCTGCGTCTATATTCTATATGTCTTCCCTTTTGTGGTTTACTGCGTGTGCGCCTGAAAGTTTGAGAATAGAGAAATGCAGCGTATGTGGTTTCGGGTCAGCCAACCAGTGCTGTTTTCCACCTCACTGCTTTTTGTCGCCTGCGCCTTCTTTTTTTGGGTAAGTTCAGGCCGCCGGGTCACGTCCAAAAAAGAAACCAGACAGTTTCGTCCGGGTAATGGAACGAGAGCGTTTGTTATTTGGTGAGAGAAATCTTCCAACCTCACTCTTCTCCCCATCTCTGTAAAATGTCCGGGAGGCCGGTCAGGTGAAAATTGTGGCTTTGTTGAATCGGAGAGGGAGGTGGGGATGTTGGGGAGTGGATTTGGGGAGGTGAATGCTGGAGCTCATGTCGGCGTTTACAGCTGTGAGACACTCATTAGAATAATGCCCCGCTGCTTCTGGTGTCTCTGACACCCCAGAGGAAAAGTAATGATCAATTTACATGAAATTAAATGCTGTGCAGGGGAGACTCTCGCATGCACCCCAGAGACGGGGACACACACACACACACACGCACTGAGTGGTGATGAGAGATTGATGGTGATTGACATCTGTGAGTGGTGCCATCACTCATTTGCCCTGTGTGTGTGTGTGTGTGTGTGTGTGTTTCAAGGAATAATGCAAGGGAAATCAAATTTCCTCATTACCTCAAACCATGGCCTACAGTAAGCAACATTATAATGTTACAGTCTTCCAAGAACGTTCATGTGCATGTAACCTTGACACTAGCCCAGCTTGTTAAAACACATAACTATGCTAGCTGTGTTTCTGCTCTTTTTGTGGAATCTAGTGTGATTACACTAAACCACTTGGGTTCTACTTTTAAACAGTAGTTTTTCGAGCTACAAGCTACTTATGATTAAAAGTAGGGATGCCCCAATCTGACACGTGGACCGGACATCGGTCCGATAACGACTTCAGTAGCTGGATTGGGTATCGGTGGCGTTGGCCCGATCTCTGGAGCCGATATGTGAATTGTAGGTCGATCTATGTTTGCTCACGCGTCGGAAGTGTTATTGCGGTAAAGCTGCTTAATTGTTCGACATTCGCGCCAATTCCTACACATTGATATGATCATGAGCAGAACAAGCAGCGTGACACACTACAACCCCAAAAGCAAATCACGCAGATATACTGCTTCATTTCCTTAACGACACCATCTCTTGCTCCCAGTCTTTGTGTTCTTCGCTGCTGTAATTTCAAGATTGTCAGCGTTTCCACTTCGGAAAATGACAAATCTGAGTAGTTCAGGACATTCTGAACACAACAACATAAGGCACGTATGGCTAACGTCTACACAAACACTATAAGAAGTCTAAAGAAAAGGTATCGAAAAAGCCCCAAATTCTCTTAAGGGCTGTAAGGGTTAAAAATTGGTATCGGATCGGTACTTGGAATCGGCCGATACCCACAGCCTAAGTATCGGTATCAGAAGTGAAAAAGTTGGATCAGTGCGTCTCTAATGATAATTTAAACGTAAATAAGAGATGTGGTATCGGAATCTATATTGGTATCGGCAGCTATGTATCGGAATCGGATCGGAACTGAAAATATGTTGTTTCAATATAGTAGTTAGCCAGGCGCCGCTCTTGTTAGGTGCTTACTGCTCCTTCACGGATGGGTCAAATGCAGAGGTCACATTTCGTTGTGGTGCACTGTGTGCTGTGGTGTGTTCACAATGACCAATCACTCACTTTTACTTACTACATGCTACAGAGAAATTAGCTACAGCGTTTTAAAGGTAGCTTCATCTCAGATAAGCAACTGAAAGAAGTAAAGTAATATTGTTGATCCTTATTAGTCACTCCCCAATACTGCTAGGTAGTATAAAAAGATCACATTTCCAGTTCCAGTTTACATTTACAACTTTTTATGTACTGTTCTACAACTTGCCCAAAACTCGCAGTTTGTAAGACCAAAGACTAGAGACAGTGTCCCCTTTCAAACTACCCGGTCTCCTCTGACTTCCACAAAATCTGAAGATTCGTGAAAGTGAGTGATTATTTGTTATTGTGAACACACCACAGCACAGACAGTGCACTGCAACGAAATGTGACCTCTGCATTTGACCCATCCATGAAGGAGCAGTGACCAGCTGACATGAGCTGCGCCCGGGGAGCAGTACTTGGGGACAGTACCTTTCTCATGAGTGGTAACTGTACCGCTCCGGGATTCAAACCATCTTCTGATAACAGGGCGAATGCCCTAAATGTTACGCCACCAACTGCCCCACACTTAAAAACGAAGGAACGAAGACGCAAACATTAAATAAAACAAGTCTTTAAAGCTGAGCTACTTCATAGATAGGCAGTCTTAAGTTGGATTTTGCTCTAGAGATGAACCAAACCAAGCTCTTCAGTCCGACACTCATACTGAGACCTGTATATCGTACTGTGTACTGAGCCGATTGCAGTGTTTCATTCAAAAGCCATATGTCTCACTCGCTGGCGATAATGTCTTACAGCATTGTTTGGGGCCGTTGTTAGCGTAATAGCCAGGGAGTTGGGCCATCAGTTGCGCCCAGAGGGTCGCTGGTTCAGATCCCAGGCCGGTAAGGGTGCCACTAAGGCACTCATGAGCAAGGTACCGTCCCTGAGCACTGCTCCTCAGGCGCTGCAACAAAAGCTGCCCACTGCTCCTTCACTGATGGGTCAAATGCAGAGGTCATATTTTGATGTGGTGCACTGTGTGCTGTGGTGTGTTCACAATGACAAATAATCACACGCTCAAATTCACAGTCATAGATGTTGCAGTATTGCTTCTTAGGTTTTCAGATGATTTCATAAACCAACCTCAGTGAACTAATGAATGAGGAATCATGTCTGCGTGAAGCAAATGACCAACTCATAAGCTTGTGTTACTTCTTTAGAACTCGTTAGGCTCATCAGTAGAAGCCGAGGTATCGATATCAGATGAGCGTTGGCCAACGGTGTTGTAGTTTAGTGAGACATTATAATTCCTCTGGTGTTCCCTGAACTATAAGCTGCCTGATGAGAAGTGGTGGGGAAGAAACTCAGAACTCACCCGAAAAACCCATTCCAATCGAACATTTGGAAAGACCAATATCTCACTTCTCACCACTCCGCGAGGGCCTAACAGTTGGGAGGCTGAGCGATGTGGGAGCTCTCGGCCCTAATGGCTGCTCTGCTGCTGTAATATATCCCACAACGCCCTGCTGCTGTAATCTGGGCCCCGGTCTAATATAGCGCCATGTGTTAAACGTCACCATCAAGATGATGGAGCTGTGAGGCTTTGCACCGCAGCTCCACAGTTTAACATCGGAACAAGGGTTCAACTTGATCGTACATCAGCTTTGTGCTGTGTGTTACAGCCGAGAGACCCAACGCTGTACTGTTCCGATTTTCACCTGCCTGACAGTAGTTATCTGATGAGAAAGCGAAAGAGATAAAGAGAAGAAGGGCATGGCGATGACAGTGCAGATGGGAATATGGTAAACAAAAAGGGTGCCTGGCGTAATTCTGGCCTCAGACTATCATAGCCTGCTTCTGGGATTGAAGTTTGAGTTGCACAGGTGCCGTACGCCTTCAGATAAAATTGTAAAGGCGGAGAAATGCTCGCTGTAAACTAGGTCCGCATCCGTACCCAGTTGCCTTGTTAATGTTTGCGCTGAAATACTTGCTGCCATACTGTACATCGTAATCTGTAGTGTTTTCTCCTTTCCATCAAGGATCAGGTTCAAGGCTGTAAACTGAAATAATGTCGACATTTATGACATTTAGTAGACACTCATATCCACAGCGACTTCCATTTTCTTAATGTCAGGGACACAAATTGAGGTTAAGGGTCTTCCTCAGGAGGTGCTAGTGCTGTAGGGGTGTTGAAATTAATCGCGTAATCGATGCATCACGATGCAGACGTGGACGATTCTGCACTGATGCAATGGAAGACCATTATCGATTATAACAGAGGTTTTTAACCGGTTGTCCGCTGCCTGCTAGTAGTCCGCGGCGACATTGCAATTCAGTTTCACTACTGAAATCACTTATTGCAAAAAGTATTCCTTTTTTCACTTTTCGAAACATTTCCAGATGATTTGGGCATCTGTACGAAATGAATTTAATGCAAATATCTCATAAGTAATACAAAAAAACTCCCTCCCACACTCAGACTGCTTAGTCTGAGTGCTAGTGCCTGGGGCAGAAGCAGTTGAAAAGCCCTGAATTCTATCCTGACATTGGTTAATCATCCCAGTAGCAACTATGGCTGCCCAATCTGCATGCAATATGAAGCAATGTAGAAAAATAGATGCCATGCGTCGTGATATCGCATCGAATCGAATCACTGACCTAATAATCGTAATCGAATCAAATTCGTGAAACCAGTGAAGGTTCACACCTCTATAGTGCTGGAGGTAAGATTCAAACCCATGACCTCTTGGTCCAGATGCAAGGATTTTAACCACTAGGCCGCCACCACCACCATCAACCCTGGACCTAGGTGTGCATAATATATCGAATACACTTGACATATCCCGACTAGTTCCACGTGCAATGCAGTAAATCTCTGTATTGTGAATATCGAGTACAAATCCTCACGTGAATGTTAAACAAACAGCATGTACGTCACTTTCACGTTTCGCTTCTCTGCCCTCTCAAAGCAGACAGCTCACTCCCCCGCCCCTCCAGGAAACTCTCTTAGCGTATACGCGTTTTGTAGCGGAAGCGTCGCGACGCGAGCGTGCAGAGAGAGAAGTGAATGTCCACTTGATTTCAGAGACATTAATTGGAGATGGCAGGGGACGACTTGGTCAGTGACATTCTTCTGGATGTCAGCTTGCTGTGCGCGCGAGTACTCGCAACTCCAACACTTGCAAAAATGCTACAGTTCAGTCAAAGTCTTCCCTTTTATTACAGACTAAACTCTTATTTTAGCTGGTAAATAATAACAAAGAGAGAATATATCCGGATATATATTGTGTATCGTGATATATTGCGATGTTATTTTTAGACCGTATCACCCAGCCCTACACGTATTTTTACATAATATTGTTTTCCTTTATCCCAAAAAGGATATCTTTGGTCAAAATTTTAACTTTATTCTTCCTAAAGATCAAGATATTGGCACGTCAGAACTTTTAGAATCGGCAGTCGTTTGACTAATTGTTACAGCCCTGCTGTCAGGTAGTTCCTAGCAAACTTGACATATTAGTAAAAGGTTGAACAAAGTCAAGCACTCCTAACGTCACTCGCCTGGGTCATAAAGCATTTTGTGATCAGGAGAATGGAGTGCTGTGAGTAGTGTTCAGACGCTCATTAACTGGTGTGCGCAGAAGCCACAAAGTTGAGGGCCACAAGTCTTTCTCTCGCCCCCTTTCTCTCCGCCTTCCACAAGCCTTTAATAGACTCGTAAAACCTCCTTCACTGCTTGTTCGTGTCCGTTTGAGCTGCCCTGGGGTCACCTCAGGCCTTGGTGCTAGGATGAGCGTTTTTCCACTGTTCCCCTCTCTCCTTGACACTTTCTCTTCCTTTCATTCTTCCTCATTCCATCCTCCCCAAACCCCCACCCCCGCCACTCTTAACTCCGTCACCCAGACAGGTGTGACACGTAGCCGTTCGGCTGACCTTTCCACGGTTGTCACTTGGTATTTTGATGTTAATACGCCGGCATCCTCTGGTGGCGCGGGTCCGAGAAACAATTAGCTGTCAGCCGGCGACGGGACGGCCTTCGTGTCTCCAGCTCCGCCAGGACGGCAGGCAGACGTGTTCGTCTTCTGACAGGCTATTGATTTTCCAGACAGTGTTCCTCTACCTCCCACTCCTTTCCCTCACTTTCCAGACATAAGCTTATACGTGTACTCGCTCCTCATGTCCCCGTTTTTTTTTTTTTTTCGTAACAAACGCCTGAAACTGCAGTGGAGATCTGAGCCCTTTTTTTTCCTCTCTCACTCTTTTTTACACTAAAATTCCCAACTCAGCATATCAGCCTCTGTTTAAGACCTTTAGGAAGGTGTGAGGAGTCAGTTGTTGGCAGTGAGACTTGAGTGTTCTAACTTGGGCTTCCCACTTTTCCTCAAAGCTATGAAACAATCCAGCTAACAAATGATATTCTTATGACCTGCAGACACCAGGTGTTGGTCTGCTCACATTTTCTGCCATGTTTAAGGTGCGTCTTGGGGACTTTTTGAATATTACAGACACCCATATACACTGATCAGCCCTGACTTTATGAGCACCCAATATTGGGGTGATGGTGGTCTAGTGGTAGAAAACTTGGGGCAGTTGGTGGCGTAACGGTAGAGTGTTCGCAGGTTCGAATCCAGGGCCGGTAAAGTTACCACTGAGGTACTCATGAGCAAGGTACCGTCCCCAAGCACTGCTCCCCGGGCGCTTGTTAGCTGCCCACTGCTCCTTCACGGATGGGTCAAATGCAGAGGTCACATTTGGTTGCGGTGCGACATTGTGTGCTGTGCAGTGGTGTGTTCACAATGACAAATAATCACTCACTAAAAACTTGCATCTAAAGGAAGTCTTGGGTTGAAATCTGACCTCCAACTCTAAAAACCCTTGGGTCCCTAAGCAAGACCCTTAACCCCAAGTTGCTCTAAGTAAACGTGAACTTCAGTGCCATGTTCAGTTCGTTTCTTCCCTTGGTTCGGACCTTTTAAACTGGTGTGAATACAAGCACCCGAACTCTGGTGCAGACCAAACAAGCGTACCGAGACCCAGCTGAAGAGGTGGTCTCAGTTCGGTTCCGAAAGAACTCTGGTATGGTTCGTTTAAGGTGTGAAAGCAGCCCGACGTCGATCCGAGCCAGATGTAAAAAGCATTATTTTTTTGGATGTAACCGGCTCCCGTCACTGTCGTGCCCTACGGGAAATTATTATTTGGATAACTACACAACACACACAGATCAGTGCTAGAAATGAGACGTGGGTTAACGTGGAGCTCCGAGGAAAGCTCTCCTTCGCAGCTGTCTTGCAGCACGTCTTCATCGTTACAAAATTACTAGCATCATATTGTAAAACTCACGTTCCATCAAACGCTATTGACGCTCAAACATTTCTGCAAACTTATGTAACTGTATAAACCATATCGCTATAAGGACAAGGAGAACAACACGCAAAATCTCCTTGATTGTATTCAGTTCCAGCGCTTCGATAACGCCCATCACGCACCGCGCGTAGGGCACCAAGAGCCAGAGGGGGTACCAAAAATTCGGCTAATGGAAAATCGCCATAATCATAATAATCATAAGGACGACATATTTAAGCTGTTGTGTTAGGGCACCCAAATGGCTAGAACCGGTCCTGATTGTGGACTTTCACTTTGGGCTTCCCGCTTTACCCCGCATCACACGTTTCTGTCCAATGGTTGATCAACCTTAGCACACGTGGTTTTGTTTACAAATTCTGGTCCACTTACATTGTGAACTAGAAGCTCACCAAAGAAAAAAGTAAACATTATATTTGGTCCGAACCAAAGCAAGTGAACCAACGAACTTTCCTGGTGTGAATACACCCTTAGCTTACTTGCGTGTTTGTGTAAGAGAGAGAGTGAGTGAGGGAGAAGAGGTTTGACAAAAGGAGTGTGAGTTCTTCTGTGTGTTAGGCTAGCAGTTACTCAGAGAAAAACAAGAATTAAGTGAACTAAACGTGAATTACATGAACACAGACAACGTTATTATCTGTTTTCTTGAGCTTAAGTTAGGAACATCGTAACTAGCCACCAATGTCCACTCACTAGCCAATACCAGTAACCATTACTGTACCGTTCATCTCTATTAGCAATCGCAATTCCGCACTCTTTGTCTTTTTTCTTTGGTGCCGTTCCTGTTTTCTCCATCTCGCCTCGTAGAAAAGTAGTCTTGCCCGATCTTGCCTTGATCGTGGCCACTAAAAATGTTGTGCATCGCTGTTAAGCGTCCGTGTGAAACACAAACGAGCATGCTGTAACGAGTGAAATGAATTAAACGAAGCTTCAGTTCTACAAAAATTGCCCCAAACACCTGAGCGTACCTCAGTGGTACCTTTACCGGTCCAGGACTTGAACAGGAGTTTGTCCTGTGCAGAATGTTGGTTATTTTTATGGACTTGACGTTGTTGATTTTTGTTGAGTTTTGGAGTGTGCTTGCATTAAACGATATATCAGGGGCAGTTGGTGGCGTAACCGTTAGAAAGTTCATTGGTATTCAAAATTGCCATGGGATATTGTAGTACGTTAGTCCGTATTAGTAGGTATAGTCTTCAGTAAGACATTAATTGACCTGTATTTACTCAGAGGCTGATTTGGTTGCAGCATTTAATTAAAACAAAGAAACGGGAGTTTATCTGATTCATTTTATTCGCGGTGATGCACAGATATGTTCTTTATCCATTCGATTTGACGAACCAACGTATAATTAAGACTGGAACCCCCTTGAATCAGCACTAATAAACAACTCGGTGTAATTAGCTTCATTTTAATTACATGGTTGGATACAAAAATCAACTATTATTTTTAAAAATCATTATTTTTTGGTAGGAGAGAAAGTGATTTGCATCAGTTCAGAGAATCTTTAGATTGAGCATTTCTCAATATGGACATTTCATAAAAGCTTGTTTGTTGGTGTCTGTGTCATTTGTGTGAAATAGTCAATATAAGATGCAGTACATGAGTTGAATTCTGTTATGGGTCAGTGTTTTATCAGATTCTTTTAGCAGGCTTTTAAGGAAAAAAAAATGACCGTCGTTGTTGGAGCGGGGATGTCCAAATACCGGGTTTTGTGTGACAATAGGTGTGTATGAGTGTGTGTGTGTGTGTGTGTGTTTGTGTGTCTGGTGCTTGTGATGGAGCAAGAAGGCTGAAGCTTAGTGCAGTGGAGTGAGGAAATGGATGCTTTTATCAGACTTTTCCAGAGCTCCTATCAGCCTGCGCGTATGTGAGCGTCTGCTTGTGCTTGCGCGTCCTTGCGTGTTTTTACAATGTAGCTTTCACAATGCTCCAGCAGTCGTGTTCATTCGCTTAGCAAATCTGCAAATTTGGAGGAGTGGGGAAGACAGCAAAAAAACCCACTGATCACACACATACTGGAAGTTTCTAATATTTCTAGAAGTAGAAAGAAGAAATTTTCTTGAAGGCCTCGTTCTCCATCTTGGGTTTTATTACAGTGTGTGTGTGTGTGTGTGTGTGTGTGTGTGTTTGGGCACATCAGTTTTTTAAATATTTGTACGGAAAATATTCATTTATTCATTCATTATCTGAAACGCTGAATCCCACCTGTGGTCGCAGTGGGACCGGAGCCTATCCCGGGAATCCACGGGCGCAAGGCGGGGAACAATCCTGGGCAGGCGCCAACACACACTGCAAGGCGCACACACTCTCACACAAGCACACTCACACATTATGGGGCCAATTTAGAGTCGCCAATTAACCTATAGTGAATGCTTTTGGAGTGTGGGAGGAAACCGGAGCAACCGGAGGAAACCCACACAAACATGGGGAGAGCGTGCAAACTCCACACAGAAAGACCCAACGACCGTCCCCCGTTTTTTGAGGATCAGTCCTCATAAGGAAAAAATGCTTACATAAAAAAAAAAAACTTTTAAAAAGTAAAACAGCTAAAAGATTAGCTTTTAACTAATAAGCTGAGGATACGTTTCGATATAGCTGTAGTAGGAGTAGAGCTGAAACGATTATTCGAATAACTCGACTAATCCGATTACAAAAAATGGTTGAGGCAATTTTTCCAGAATCGAAACGTCGTTTAATCCATTGCACTCTCTAGTGCATGCGCCGCTTGTGTTTCACACGGATGCTTATTAATAATGCACGTTTTCAGAGACGCGATCAAGACAAGACCTGATCCCTCAGTATATGAAAGTATCCGTGAGATATTCCGTGCACAAAACAGAAGTAAATACGTAAAAACCCATAAATGACATTTTTGCGATGTAAACACGCGCCCTGTTTGTGAGCCCCCGCGGTAGCGTTACTGAGTTTCCCATAGATCTTCCGTAATTTATTCCGTAATGCACGCTAAATGCTTTATTGTGACGCGGCTCCGAGGGGCGTGCAGGGGATTGTAGTTCTCTTCCAGAAAGGCCAAAAGCAGCTCATTTTATAGGCCAAATTGATTCAAAATGACCAAAAACTTCAGTATTTCTTCAGTTTCAATTGATCAGATTTTTTCCTTCAATTTTATAATGTTATAGTTTAATCAATAGGAAAGAAGAAATAAAGAAAATGTATTTATTAAAACATGTTATTCTATATTCTGATGGATACCAAACGGATAAAGAAGTGTTAGAATGTTACGCCGTAGATAATAAAGAGACAATAATAGATAATAAAAACTCTGCAACTCAGCAATAAAACAGTGTTCCTTTATTGTTCTTTCAGTTCTTTTATTTGACCTAAAGCTAAAAAATGAGTCAGTTTTCATCAGAAATGTGCTGATTTCATAACTATGTCAGCATTTACACATCAAACTATGAGTAGTGCATGGCGTCCTCACACACTAGAATAAGCCTAAAAACAAATGTATTGTCTTTAAAAAATTGTTTTAAAATTATCCGATTAATCGATAAGAAAATCGATAGAAGGCTCGATTACAAAAAGAATCAGTAGTTGCAGCTCTAAGTAGGAGTGCGACGGGATCTTGTGCCAAGAGATTTCACAATGTTAGAATGTGCCGATATTGTCTGTGTCGAGGTGAAAAGCTGCCTTGCGTAATGCACGCTTGCTCTTGGTACGGCGTTATAAATGTGGCAAAAAAGAGGAGCAACAAGAAGGCGAATTGTGGGTTATCTTAACAGTTTGGGTGTAATTTTTTTTCAGCAATATCGTAGTCTAGTTGTATCTGTTAATGTTCACTAAATCTTCTTAATTTGCAGGGATTGTGTGGAAATTAATGTTAGTTTTAGAATGCACAATCTGATGGTTTAATGAGAAGCTGATGTACAGTAATGGTGTGAAGAGAAGCATACGAGAGAGAGTACAGTCAGTTGAGTTTCTGAATCCACTTTTTGCTGTTGACTTTTTATGCCTTTTAGTCCATTGGTTCCCAAACTTTTTCCAGCCACGTACCCCTTGAGACATGTCGGCCGCAGCCGCATACCCCTTGCTACCAACGACTCTTAATTAGTGTCTATAAATAAATTGCAATACCGCATGCATAAAAATAAATACTGCACAGTCGATTATTTCTCACCACCAAATGAATTTATTAATATATTTTAGTAATGACACAATTTTAATCACGAACTTTACTACTTAATACTAGCAGTGTATCAAAAGATTTATTAGAATTAACCATTTTGTCGAGAGCATAAAGGCCAGATGTGAACTTTCATTAAACAGAACTTTATTTAATGTGATGGATGTGCTTGGGCAGAGGCACACAGCTCTTCAATGTTTGGCTCAATTTGAGTCTTAAATCGTTTTCCAGTCTTGCTCTGTATTTTGTTTTTATGTTTGTTAAAGCAGAAAATCCACTTTCGCATAAGTATGTGGTGGCGAAAGGCATCAGAGTCTTGACAGCGCGCTTAGCCAGAAATCCGCCAGGGTCTTTTGAGCGTATTCAACTTTTAGAGATCAGTCTGTGGCGATCTCAATTAGGCTCTCCTGGTCAGACGCTGATAACGAAGTAGGCACGGCGGTGAATGGGTGACGTGGTGGTATATAAACATGTATTTAATAGCCACATCAAACTATATTAGTGCAAATTTAGGCTTTTTGAATTTGTGATTCCCCCCCTCGCGTACCCCCCACAGTACTCTAGTTTGGGAACCACAGTTTTAGTCAAATAAAAGGCCATGTTCCAGTCATATGTTTTATTAATGAAGTTTCATTTAAAATAATATTAAAATTTCTTGTCTCGTCTCGTTCTCGTGAACCCAATCTAGTTTATCGTCTTGTCTCGTGAGCTGAGTGTCTCATCACACCCCTAAGCTGTAGGCTTATTTAGATCTGGTAATATGGGAGGTTATAGGCAATGGAGATACCTCACAAAGATGAGATATGAGTATGTGAGTATGTGTAGGATTTCAGGTGGTTGTGGGGACACATGGTTTTTCCCATAAAATCCTACATTTTGCTGTTTTTGTGGCTTTGTGGGGACGTTTTTATCAGCGTGAACCAACCATCATAAGGAAATGTGCTTTTGTAGTAGAAAATAGCAAGGCTGTGGTTGTGTGTGTGTGTGTGTGTGTGTGTGCAGACTAGGAGCCTGAGTGCTCTGGTCTGATTCTGATTATAGTGGTAGAAGGCTGTTAATGATGATTGCTGAGCAGAATGAAAGAGCACCGTGGGCAGCGTGGCACCTCTGACCAACCTGAGCCTAATTGGAGGTCTTACCTGTTTTAATCTCTATGGTAACATGACTCACCGAGTCTCTCCCCCTCTTTTTCCTCCTCCCCACCCTCCCTTGTTGTGTGTAGGTGTGCAATTATAGCGCAGCCAAGGTTAAGAGGGTGAGCCGTCTGTCAAGTGTACCCAAACGCCATTCAGCATACGCTACCCCGAAAGTTTCCATGCCAAAATAAAACAGCTTCAAAGAACACTCACTTCCCACCAGCGCTGTGCCCTACACTTGGCTAAGAGGATTTCTACATTGTGGGTATTGTAACGTAGATTAGCGACTTCCTCCCGTCCTGTCACATGAGCACGCATTAGCGCTTTCCGACTTAAGCAACGCGAGATCCCGCAAAAAAACTTTCTGCTTTACTTCTGTTTCTGTTTTGGAAATGTCTGAAGAGTTTCTCTGCTTATGCTTGCACTTTCACAAGCCTTTGGTTGAGGTTTGTGAGGTTTTCGGGCATGGTGTTGACTCAGTGTTACAGTGAAAAGCTAAATCTGATTCCTGTTCTCTTTATCTTCTACAGCATGGGAGAAAAAACAAGATTAGCAGGAAATGAGCTGCTGGCGATTTCTATTTTGGCAGTTTGGTCTTTTCCTTAGGATTTGGAGTAGCCAGTGTGTTTTATCGTTTCGTTCATGTAAGAAGTCTTTAGTTAGCCAAACCACAATGCTGACCTCATTGCTGACAATGAGTCTGTTTAATAAGGTTGGGAAATGCAGCCACTGCTCTGTGATAGGAATGTGGTACATACACAGGACATTAGTAGCCAAAAACAACACATTTCAGTGTTTACACTAGATAAGACATTATGGCAGAGCACAGTAGCAGCATGGATTACTTAAGATTTGAGCAGTAGTAGCTTTGTGGATTATTTTAGGCCTGAGTGTACTGTACGCTAGCAGCATGGATTAATTTAGACTTAAGTGTATACTAGCTTTGTGGATTATTTAAGGCCTGAGAGTACAGCACAGTAGCAGCATGGATTAGTTTAGGCTTGAGTGTATACTAGCTTTGTGGATTATTTAAGGCCTGAGTGTACAGTATAGTAGCAGCATGGATTAGTTTAGACTTGAGTGTGTAGTAACTTTGTGGATTATTTTAGGCCTGAGTGTACAGCACAGTAGCAGCATGGATTAGTTTAGGTTTGAGTGTATAGTAGCTTTGTGGTTTATTTTAGGCCTGAGTGTACAGTATAGTAGCAGCATGGATTAGTTTAGGCTTGAGTGTATAGTAGCTTTGTGGTTTATTTTAGGCCTGAGTGTACAGTATAGTAGCAGCATGGATTAGTTTAGGCTTGAGTGTATACTAGCTTTGCGGATAATTTCAGGCCTGAGTGTACAGTATAGTCGCAGCATGGATTAGTTTAGGCTTGAGTGTATAGTAGCTTTGTGGATAATTTAAGGCCTCAGTGTACAGCACAGTAGCAGCATGGATTAGTTTAGACTTGAGTGAGGTGGTAACTGTAATGGTAGTTTAGTATAAGAAGGATTTTTTGGACATCGTAAGTATACAGTATTGTTTTAAATTATAAAAATTATATAAGAACATTATATTAAACTAAAAAAATGAATAAAAACAACCAGCAGAGCACAAACACGCTGTTGAAAACACGCTCCATTGTACTTCACGTTCCTGAGGCACGATGTCAGTAGTTATCGCCGCAGGTAAGAGCTGTACAGGAAGCTTAATGTGGTTCTCAACATAATGGAGCGCTGGTTTGGCTCGTACGTGCTCTTTTCTCAAGACCTTATTTTCTTAAACAAACAGAAATGTGTTGAGAGCTTTAAGATGCAGACGATTATGGAGTTACCTAAAAATTTCAACGAATCTGCGCGGCAAAGGGTCAACCCATCTCTGCTTCCTTGCTGGTCTCTGAGAAACTGGTCTCGCCACAAGATTAGTATTAGTGAGTCACGCTTGTTGTTGTTCATGAGAAATCTGATTGGTCATCAGGGTCGTCACCATGTTGCAACCGTGCCTGGTATCCAAAGGGTTAGGAACGGTATCTTAAACTAAAATGAACGGTACTTTTTACAGTCCTCTTACGTAAACTTTTAAAATCACTGAATCGCAGAAATAAAATTAATGAATCACTTAGGCAGATCCTAACAAGTTGTTACAGCTGCACTTTAGTGTAAGTGCATTCATACCACAACTCAACACTGACAGCATTCCAGACGTTTTTTTAGACAATCTTGTCTTGTAAAATGTGTCTGTTTATGGTGGTTACATAGTCTAATTTGGTAGATTACACGCTAGGCCTGCACAGCATTTTGTTTAGGCATCTGTAAGATCTAGGTAGATGATTCAAATTAAACTTGTCCAGCTACAACTTTTTTACCGCTTGATATACAAGGAAGCTCATTCTCATTTCTCATTGACTGATCCACAAGAGAAGTCTGTTTGATATGACGCAATTTACTCTGAGTTCATATTAAATGAGTATTTATTTGTCGTTGTGAACACAGCACAGCACAGCACACAGTGCACAACTATCAGCTGTAACCTCTGCGTCTGACCCATCTGTGACGGAGTAGTGGCAGTGGTACCTTTACTGGTTCAGGATTTGAACCGGGGACCATCCAATCATGGGGCAACTCCGTAACTGTTATGTTGTTATTTTATAATAGTTCTATAATAGTAGATGTAGTAGGATGAAGTTACAAGGAAATACAGCACTCAAATTGTTCACATTGTCTTTGCACATAAACTCATTCACATTCTCACATTCTCACATTTTATATATGTATAACTACTTCTGTAGCACCCAGGAAGATATATGGCAACACTCTAGGTTGATGTATTAGTCTGAGACTTAGGTTTGCAGTTTTGGTGCATAGATCTTACCTGTAGTCTTTTTCATCATACCGTTCCTGCGTCAAGGACAAAAAGTACCGGAATCCCTTAGCTCGTGTGCAGTGTAAGAGCCTTGTACATCGTGGAGGAATTTCTGTTTACCCAAAGATCAGACTCGGAGACAGAGTTAAATGATAGTTGAGTTTTTAATAAAGTATTGCTTGTAAGCATAGGGTGCCGTCACAGCTCTCATGCGAGATCGAGTGAGTGACCCGCCCCGGAACACGCTTCACACATGGGTATTTATAACAAAATCCAGTACAAAAACAGGACACGTACGCACCTGGTGCTAGACATATCTCGTCAGAAGATCAGGGCGCTTCTCAGAACCACAGAAGATCAGGAAGGACAGTTGCTGGTCCAGAATCAAGTCTAAGATACAACTGTTTTCACACTTCTACAGCTAGAACAAACATTTCCTACAATATGCCAATCAGCACAAAAGGTTACACCAAGGTTATACGTGATCTCGAAGGGTCATCAAGTACAGAAAACACAAGCTCATCATGACTCAGCAGATCATGACTTGGCAGAACAAACTAAATTTCCACTTATATACACACACAGGGGTAAATTTTCCATCACAACATATAACCCCATTTTATGGGTATTTTTGAGTTGCTGACAAAAGCTTCCAATCGGCATCAATGCGTTTGATCGGCAGTCAACAATCGCTATGTGTGAACTTAGGGTTGACCGCTTATTGGCCGGCTCGATTATCAGTGGCAGATAGAAGGCATTTTGCCGATTATCGGTATCGGTGTTTCATTTTGACCATCACCGGTATTAAGTAATTACAAGGTGGCTCCACTGTTTCTTCTCTCTGTGCCGTTTGCTCTCGACGCGCTGCTTCGTTTAATGTCCCGCCCAAAACAGTCTCTGATTGACTATATCTTTTTCCTAACTCTAAAATGTAAAGTTTTTAAAATATTTTGTAGCCTATGTATATATATTTTTTGCTTATTCTATGTGACTTTGTATTTGTATTTATATATTTTTCTGACATTATGTGCCTTATCTGTTCAAACTGTAGAAACTGGAGCTCCGAAAAGGTCAGGAGGGGAGAGGAGAGGTTTTTTTTTTTTACGTATCAGTTCCAAATATCAGTTTTTGGCCCTGTTTACTAACAAAAATTGGTATCAATATCGGCCTTGAAAAACCAA
The DNA here is from genome assembly GCA_032718565.1 of Distichodus sexfasciatus. Classification (NCBI taxonomy): domain Eukaryota; kingdom Metazoa; phylum Chordata; class Actinopteri; order Characiformes; family Distichodontidae; genus Distichodus; species Distichodus sexfasciatus. The sequence continues at coordinate 993,903 of JAVGVS010000009.1, read as the reverse complement.
TATTGGTCGACCTCTAGTATGAAAGCTTCAAGAACACGATCAAACAAGCTTGCAGACTAGTCAACGACCAGACATTAAGTTGCCGCATGTTACAGTCGATGAGAGCACTGGACATGAGTTCACAGAAAGAGGCAGCGGTCCTCACCTCATCTTACAGAGCAAACTGTATTCGTTTCTTTTTTGCATGGCTTTTCAAAAATACATTTGTAGACACATTTTAACATACCCTATTTTGGCACCATAATCACAGTACTATGAAACCCCGATATTTTTGCTTAAGGTTATCGTACCACCAGAATCTCATACCAGCCCCTGCCTGTTCTGGATAGTAGTATCTGATACATGCCATAAATGTAAATGTTAACATGTGACTGACTTATTTATAATGAGAACACGTAATGCTCTCCGTGCTCCGTGTTAAACAGGCAGTCGCATTTTCTGTGTTTATTGAATTTTCCCAAAGCATGATCCTATGTGTTGACTGATAAGGAACGTTTGTGAGAGGAAGAAGAATGAGCGTGTGAATATGAGAGATGAGAAAGAATAGAAGGAGCATGGGGCTAAAACTCCAGTAAGGATGATGAAATGAGTGTGCCATCCTCCGTATATGTGTTTTGTTTTGGTTGTGTGTGTGTGTGAGAGAGACGGAGAGAGAAAGAGAGCACACCCTGTCATTGTGTATTTGGATGGAACGCCGAAAACAATACGTTCTACCTGATAAACACACGTGAACACACACACACGCATGTAGCAGACTCAAGAGAACACTGCGTGTGTGCGAGATGACCTTTTCCTCACGCCTGTCATCGGCATCTGTTTATCAAAACAGGTTTGCCATTTTGAAGGAGCCTCGGTGTGGTTCTGTTTTCTTTACAGGTCATAACCATAATTTGTGACTATAAATCAGAGCATAGCATTAGCCCTCGTGTAACTGTAATATCACTCCAATTAAAGAAAGAGTGAGTGATTATTTGGCGTTCAAATCCGGTCCTGGATTTAAACCAGCAACTGTCTAATCCAGGGTACGTTACAGGCCTGGAGGACGGAGGAAAAAAAGCTGCAGAGCTTCATGAAACATTTATGAGAGTGACAGTGATGCACAACTGAATATGGTAAAGGCCATGTATTTTTTATTTACTTTCTGGCAATTTACTCCTGCCATTAGTGGTGTAACGTTTCTGAAACAAGTCTGAACAAACAGAACCGTGATCCGTGACTCAAGAATTGTGGTGGGTCATGGTGTTAAGTTGGGGGCGCCACCCCAAACGGATTGCACGCTAAAAATTAGAAGTCATTTTTAATTTCACATTTTACACTATAACACCATTGTATGTTTAGGAAATATGACACATTAAGAGGAGGAGGATTCATCATTCACAACGAGGATCCGCTCGTAATATAATGGCGTCTGATGGCACGGGTGTTTTGAGAGGACATGCTACAGCTGCTCTTTAAAGCTCTGGTAAAACGTGTCTGTTTCGCACCCTCCACATGGGGTTTTCCTTACAGTTGCAGCATTCATATACAATATATATCAATTAGTGGTCGACCAATGTTGTTTTCTCAAGGCTGATATTGGTACTGATTATTGCTAGTGAATGGGGCAGATAACCGATATTTTGTCTGTCTTTGTCTTTGGGGAAAAAAAAATCAAAATGTTGAATTTCATAACCACCGAGCTCTGCTGAAACTCTGTGTGTTGTGAGTGACAACAAGGCTTCAGTGTTTATTGGTCACAATAGTGCACCTTGTAATTACTTAAAATTGGTGATGGTCATAATTAAACACGGATACCAATAATCACCAAATGCCTAATATCGGGCAATTACATGACGTGTATTTTTGTCAGATTGTCTGACCAAATAAAAGGTCTATTTAAACCAAGAAATAGTATTTTAAAGTGAACAGATAGTTGATAACTATGATGTGAATAGCTCTTGTGCTGAATGTATTCATTTGTATATTTTTTATAATTATTTATCTGCCTTTTAATGTAAAAATTGGATGTGAACAATACTAAATGCCTGGACACAAGAATGCAATAATCTTGAATGAATGAATTATTGGATAAATAAACCAAACCACAAAATAATAATGTGCTAGGAAGTGTAGAGCGGGGTGGGCAATTGATTTTCCCAAGGGGCCACATGACAAATTTGGATGGACAGCTGAACCAACAGACTGTAATCAACTCTGCTCGACTAAACTTCATTTAAAAAAGACAGATGTTAGTTAAACTATGAATGAACAGAGCAGGGCATATTATGTCTTTATGTAATTTTATTTTTAATAATACATTCTTTTAGCAACAAAAGCAATATTGAAATATCTACTTTTTTTTTGTTTTTTCGCCTTCAAAGTAAAAGCAACGCAGTTGTATGGTGTGCATAAAGTGCAGTACTTATGTTTTTTTAATGTTTAATTCATAATTTCACGCTGTCCTCAGGCGGGCCGGTCTGGCACAGACAAAGGGCCGGATGTGGCAATGTCCAGGTTTGCTCTAAAGCATACTTTACTAAGGCAAAAATCACTAAGAATCAAAAGGAAAATAGACTTTTTTTTATTGATGGGGTAAAGTTAAAAATACAGTCAAAAAAGGAATTTGAAATGGTTTGAAAAGACTTTGAAACGATATTTAATAGAATAGACTGTACAGTATGTGTGGACCATTGTACCCCCACCTACCATGTGTGTTTCTTGTTGACATGTGGTCACATATTTGGTATCAGGTACATCTTTTAGAGTTTTCCATTGATTTCTGATTGAGTGTGACTTGGTGGATCATGGTTCCTGAATGAGATGGTTTAGCCCAGTGAAGCTTGAATTAATTTTCACAATTGTGTAATAGTACAAAGTGCTACTCAGTCTGTTTGTCCCTCTCTTCTTTCTGACTGACCACCATGTCCTTGCATTCCTTGCATCACTGGTAACAACTCCTGTATGGTGTGTGTGTGCGTGTGTGTGGCCATGTATTTATCGCATTGTGGGGACCTTTTGTCCCCTAAAATCACTTTTTATCTGTTTTGTGGGGCTTTGTGGGGACATTTGAGAGGTCCCCATGAGGAAAAACGACTTTATAGAAAATGTGCTTGTTTTATTTGAGAAACTAAAAGAGGTAAAAGATGTGCTTTTGGTTACTGAGGTTAAGGTTAGGGTTAGGATTAGGTGTAGGTATAAAATTATGTACTTTAGTTATTATAGGAGTCTATGGAAAGACCTCACAAAGATAGTAATACATAGAGAGAGAGAGTGTGTGTGTGTGTGTGTGTGTGTGGGGGGCTATATCACAGCTCCAGCAGGGAGTCAGCAGAATACAGTGAAAAACTGAAGCGTGTCCTAAACCTGCTGGGTCATGGGTTTACTGGGAGAACGGTAATCCTTACTAGGGGCTCGCTCGCTCTCTCTCTCTCACACACACACACAGCACAGTAGTCTCTTGCTATCTTTGTGAGGTGCTTAAATAGATTTTAATCTAAATAACAACAGCTGCATAACCTTAAGTTCAGTATCCAGAAGTAATATTTTTTTATCAACACATTTTTCGCTGTGTGTGGGAGAGAGCTACGGCGAATCTGACCACCGCCTCACATTAGCAGGATTTTCTTCTTAAAGCCTGTTTCTTGCTAAATGGGTCATGCAGTTAGCCAGCAGTAGTGGATTAGTGGCGGTGGCGGGGGGTGCGAGCGCTTGCAGCTCTAATTAGTGGCATTTTTCATTTGGAAATGGTTTGATATCGCCACATTAATGCTCAGTGTAATATCATAACATCAGACTTATGCCCTGTAGCACACTGTGAGTGCAGCGGCCATCGAGTGTGAAAGCCATTTACTACGTGTTTATGTCATTCTACACACCTTTTTGTCTGTGGAAATATGCGTTAATCCCCCATAATCCACCTGTTTGTCATTTGGCAGCGGTACCGTGCTGCCCACGTCGCAACACACGCTACTGCGTCTGCAACAACGCTGTGTGTGCGAGCGTGGCCGAGTGCCGGTGCAAGCACGAGAGTTTTGGGTACAAGCGCGAGAGTGTGGGGGCGAGTGCGTAGGTGAGAGGACGAGTGTGAGAGGGAAGCCGAGGCAGAGATTGTGTGGGTGTCAGTGTGTGGCTGAGTGTGTGTGTGACCACAAGTGTGTGGGCATGTGGCTGAGAGTGTGTGTGTGCACAATTGTGTAGACATGTGGCTGAGAGTGTGTATGTGGTGGAATGTGACTGTGTGTGTGTGAGCGCAAGTGTGTGGGCATGTGGCTAAGAGTGTGTGAGCACAAGTGTGTGTGTGTGAGCACAAGTGTGTGGGCATGTGGCTGAGAGTGTGTGTGCACAATTGTGTAGACGTGGCTGAGAGTGTGTATGTGGTGGAATGTGACTGAGTGTGTGTGTGCACAAGCGTGCAGGCATGTGGCTGAGAGTATGTGTGTGAGCACAAGTGTGTGTGTGTGTGTGTGAGCACAGGTGTGTGGGCATGTGGCTAAGAGTGTGTGAGCACAAGTGTGTGTGTGTGAGAGCACAAGAGTGTGTGGGCATATGGCTGAGAATGTGTGAGTACAAGTGTGTGGGTGTGTGACTGAGAGTGTGTGGCAGAGACTATGCGTGTGAGCACAAGTGTGGCTGAGAGTGTGTGCAGGCATTTGGCTAGAGTGTGTGTGTGAGCACAAGTGTGTGTGTGTGTGGCTAAGGGTGTGTGAGCACAAGTGCGTGTGGCTGGCTACCCAACTCTCACTCGTTCACAGGGCTGTCCTCAAATTCATCAACCCATTAGACCACTTTTCACACATCCCTCCTTCATCCCTCCATCCTGCCGTTCCCCCCTTCATCTTACAGTGAACTACTCGTCATACATGCAGCTCTGTCGACTCATTTGAAGGATAGTTTTACATAATGAAATGTCATCAGCTATTAATGAAACCAACCCTGTACACTTCTATTCGTCCTTTTCATCCCTCCCTCTTTCCCTTCGCTCTTAATCATGGTGCAGTCAACCGCTATTCTCGTTTAAGGTCCTTTAGGCTTGGTTTTTCCCCACTATAATATACCAGTATCCATTAATTCACACCCTTATACACCTTTCTTCGCATTTCACCCCTTCCATCATCAAATTTGCTCCCGTCCATTCATATCACTCTAAAGCATTTCTACTTGTAACCTTTTAAACCTCTAATGTGTATTCCATCGTGAAATTAAAGTCCATTAGCTATTAAAGTAATCACACCATTAACCTCTCTTTCTCCTTTTCTCGTTCATTTTGGTGGCGTAATGGTAGGGTGTTCGCCCCGTGATCAGAAGGTCGCGTGTTCGAATCCAGGACCGGTAAAGTCACCACTGAGGTACTCATGAGCAAGGCGCTGCCCTTGTTAGCGGCCCACTGCTCCTTCACGGATGGGTCAAATGCAGAGGTCGCGTTTCGTTGTGGTGCAGAATGCTGTGCTGTGGTGTAAATAATCACTCACTTGTGTTCTCATGTACCTGGTTTCGGCTCCCAGCATTCCCCCATTTTCTGCAGGAAATGTCCATCCTAGTTTCCATAATTGTTATTTGATATGAAAACAACAGTAAGCTCCAAAATGTGCAGTAATGAGCCTATTGCTTGGTATCTTACACTCCTTTTGCGGTCCACTTTGGGATGTGCTGTGATAAAAGCAGTGCTTCAGAAATGAAGAACAAACGGTTTATAACCGTGTCCTGTGAGTCCCAGCGCTCATTCAGGCTCTCTCTCTTTCAGTTCCAAGCCCACTCATGTTTTACAGCAACACGGTAGTGAATCTAGGGCTCCAACTTTACAAAGGCTTTGCTATGAACATGAGCTAACCAGTGGCTTTGATGTGTAATAGAACATTGACTATGTAAAAGGCAACGGACGCAAATAAGGATGGGTACCAAAACTCGACAGTAAACGGGCAACCGATAAGAACACTCTTAAAGTACCGGACCGATAAGCACTACTGGTATGAGTAGTAGTACCGTTAAAATCTTTACACTACCCGTGTCTAGACGAAAAGCAGCTTCTTCCAGGTGGCTTAAGTTAGGGTTTAGTATTACAGAGTTGGGGTGAATATAAGGAAAGTCAGTAGGTGTCTTTTCAGGGAATTCTTGACATTTTAAGTATGTGTGTGTGTGGGTGTCCAAGCCATGGGGAACTCTGCGCGGTCTAATTAAGTCCCAGCATAATTTGTTAAGACAATGTTCAGCTGATGAGACTGACGGGTGTGGGTTTAAACGAGAGCAATTTAGAAGCACCTCAAGCAGAAAGACTCCCATTATCACTGCCATAGTCTCTCTTAAAGCTTTGGAGGGAGGGAGGGAGGGAGGGAGTTGGAACGACAGTAAGAGGAGGGGAAAAGTACTGTTGGACAGTTTGACGACGGTCCTTCTTAACTCTACATTCTAGCCCCAGTTCACCCGTTCATTTTTCTTTTTTTACCCCTCAAAACTGCATTCTAGCACTCGTTTCGGCTTGTGTTCGCTCGTCCAAGAGATTCAAGCTTCGCACTCCATTCACGTTGTTCGTCGTTCGTTCCTGTGGCGCTGCTGGCCTCTGCCCCCGATCTTCAACAAGGCCTTATTTTTGCTGCTGGGTGAGTAGCGTCTAAAAGGGGTGGGGAGAGATTGGGGGGGGGCGGGCTTGTAATAGTGAAGTGGAGTGGTCGTGTTGTCTTTCACCCTCGCCGGAGAGCGCAGTCACCTCAGTACACGCGCACAAAGGCTGCCTTGTTCGCTCTGTGCCGAGCCGTGCTTGGCTCTTTCTTTTATTCTTCTTGTGTGTGTGTGTGTGTGTGTGTCCCCTTTCGCTTTTCTCCCATCCTCTCCCACCGGTTCTCGTATTACAAACCACACTCGCTCATTTACTTCGCGGTCACACTGGGGAACCTGCCTCGCCGCTCGTTCTTCCCGTCGACGCAGGTGCCGATTTGAGATATGAGCCTTTGTGGCAAACATAAGAGTGATTTCTATTTTGCTTCGTCGCGTATGTTATCAGACGTCTATAGAAGAGATTTTGTCTGACAGATGGGAAACGGTCCCTGCTTTCCTGAGTTATGTTTTTTCCAGTGTCTAGCGGGAATGTGGTGCGACGTTCCTCGTCCTTAACCCAGTTCAACAAAGTCATCTTCAGTTGATTTGTGCAAAATGTACTGTCATAACAGTTGCAGATTCTAATACAAAGAACACTGACTTTTATTTACACATTTTCTGCATTGTGTCTACCTGCTTGGACAGGTATTTAAATTAAAAATAATTTTCTTTTAAACTAAAAGTGAATGATTATTTGTTATTGTGAACACACCATAGCACAGCGCACAGTGCACCACAATGAAATGTGACCTCTGCATTTGATCCATCTGTGAAGGAGCAGTGGGCAGCTGACATGGGCAGCGCCCGGGGAGCAGTGCTTAGGGATGGTACCTTGCTCATGAGTACCTCAGTGGTACCTTTGCCGGTCCAGGATTCAAACCGGTGACTTTCTGATCATGGGGCGAATGCCCTAATCGTTACGCTACCCAAAATTTACAACATTTGGCTAACGCTCATATGGAGAGGAATGTACATCCGACTTTGCGGTCCACCATAAGAAATTGTGCTTACTAAGTTGCCAAACTGGGCGGCACGGTGCCGAAGTGGTTAGTCTGCAGCCTCACAGCGAGAAGGTCCTGGGTTCAAGCCCTGGATTGGCCGTGGGGCCTTTCTGTGTGGAGTTTGCATGCTCTCCAAATGTTCGCGTGGGTTTCCTCCGGGTGCTCTGGTTTCCCTCCACAATCCAAAAGCATGCAATATAGGTTAATTGGCGACTCTAAAGTTGCCCCGTTGGGTGTGTGAGTTTGTGTGTCCTGCGGTGTGTCGGCGCCTACCCAGGGGTGTTCCCCACCTTGCGCCCGTAAGTTCCCGGGATAGGTTCCGGTCCCCCCGCAGCCCTAGTTAGGGTCAAGCGTTTTGAATGAATGAATGAAAAAGTTTCCAAACTCTGTCAGAGTGTGAATTAATGTATACACAGTCAAGAGCACTTAAAGTTTCTTGGTAAACATGGTAACAGGACATCAGGCAGTTTTCTTTTTATCAGTACTTGGTAAAGTGTAAAGTGCAGTTAATCCCCTTGGTGCTTTGTGAAGAGATGGGTCCTGCTCTCCTGTATTGACTTGTCAGGACTGACATGAGTTGTGATGCATGTCTTCCTCTCCTTTTCCACTGAAAATGCTTGGTGTCAAGGCAGGGAACGCTCAAAACAAACTCTGAGAGAGGTGAAGTGGTTTGATCCATGCAGATATGTAAGGAGGGTTTTGTTGTACTGTTTTTAGTCGTGTTTTTAGTTTTATTGTTTTAAATCATGTTTGGGCAGCCAATGGAAATATCTTCTGCTTGGATTAGATCAAAAGTCACTTTTTTAACAAACTTGTGTGTGATTCCATAAAGCATTATATATGATGCTTTATAGTCCACCATAAGAAACTGTTCTTCATGCTTCGTTCTAGGGGTGGGCAATATATCAAATATACTCGTTATCAGCTTGTTCCACGTGCAATGTAGTAAATGACAATATAAGGAACGTCGAGTACAAATCCTCACAATGTTAAACAAACAGCATGTACGTCACTTTCGAGTTTGGCTTCTCTGCCCTCTTAAAGCAGACAGCTCACTCCCTCGTCCCTCCAGAATTTTTTTATTCTGGAAGCGGAGGGAAACGAGCGTACAGAGAGAGAGGTGAATATCCACTCGATGTCAGAGACATCAATTGAAGATGGCAGGGAACGACTTGATTCGGAAGAAACACGGCACTGGCTCTGTTATTCTGTGCACAAACACCGAGGTAAATGCGTATACACACATAAATGATATTCTTTGCTCCAGTTCAGTCAAATCTTCCCCTTTATTACAGTCAAAACTCATATTTTAGCTGATAATAATAACTACCAGTGTCCTACTCACAATACAGCTGTTTACTTGATATTTTCAGTGTTTATCCAGATGATTGTGACGTGATTCGGAGTCATATGTACAAGGTTGTGGGAAATGTAGTTCTCTCCCAGAAAGACAGAATATATACAGGTATATCTTGTGTATTGCAATATAGCTTAATATATTATTTTTAGGCCATATCGTCCAGCCCTACTTCCTATTAAATTGTCCGTATTTTCATTTGGGATCAGGTCTAAAGTCTGTGTAGGGAAAACTTTGATGTCATAAATCAAAATTAATGTGCAAAATAGCTAATTTGGTTGTCAACTATTGTTGGAGAACAAATCTTGAAACTTAACACCCTCAAGTTCAGCCCAACTTTCCTGAGACATTCCTGTAATGGAAAAACTGTACATTGAAATTCAGCTTTAAGAACCCCTCAAAGGAGAACTTGGATACTCTTGAGCAAAGTTTTGTTGACTTCTTAAAATATTAAAATGCATCATCACTCTTTTAATTAGGAAAATACTAGAATAACTTCAACAGGAGTCGGTTCAGCCCTAAAGGGTTGTGTTGTGAACCTGAGATCCATTAGAGCAGTGCAAATAATGTTTGTAGGGTGAGGGCTTTGGTCAGTGGACACTGTAAAGATGATGTAAAGAAGAAGTGACAAGCATAGAAAGGACTCAAACCCCTGAGGAAGAAATGGCAGCAGTACAATGTGGAGTAATTATCGATATTGTGTTATCTACAATATGGCCTGACTCCCTCATCCTCAAACATGCATCTTCCTGTTCTGCGTCATTTGTGAGCCACAATGTCGTGTAAGCAGCATGTCTCAAAGAACACCTGTTGATACTTTGGGCTGAAAAGGTATCAAAGGAGCTTTCTTATTTCCAAGCCTTTAAGGACTAAGCTTTAAAAGAGCATTAGTGGCCTCCTTCAACATCTTGCTCCTAATGGCCAAGTCAAGGCTGCCCTTTACAGCCGGGTAGGCGCTAGTTTTCCTGGTCGTGAAGGAGACTGTCTCTGTATTTTTGAGATGGGACCTGATGTCAGTGAAAATCCGACTCCTCAGTAACAACACTCTTGATTCTGAGGAGATCCTTTTTCATCCCTTTTCCTGACTGGCCTTTCAATATCCAGCTGGCAGTGGATATTAACAGATGGCAGTGATACTGTTGATGGCTTATGTTAGCTTCTGGCTAGCATTATTGATGGTCAGCATCATTGGCAGCCAATAAGAGAGTGCTGTTCCCTAGTGCCTAAACTTTCTCAAACTAGACAGCTCATTTTTTTGTCTTATTGATCTTCTGTATAGTTTTGATTAAAACAGGCAGAGTTAAGGCATTTTAACCGGTAGGATTCTAATGGAATGTTCTTAATTTTAACATATCTCTTCTTGATTTAAAGCCAGCTCCTAGTTTCAGCTCCAGTTTCTATCCACTGTCCAAAAGAATGCGCTATAGGTTGATTGGTTAATCTAAATAAGGTGTGACTGAGAGTGTGTTCGTGTGAGTGTGTATGCCCTGTGGTGTGTTGGCGCCCGCTCAGGGTAGGCTCCGGTCCCCGCGGCCCTGATAGGGATTAAGAGGTTCAGAAAATGAATGAACGAAATTTAAAGCCAAGAATAAGTTTTGATTCTGTAAGTGTTCATCTTTCCACTTGTGTATATTTATAGAGTCAAAGTTGGAAAAGAAATCCCAAATAGTTTCCTCCTGTTTGATCTGCAGCAGTACTGACATTCTCCGGGATCACTACCGAACGTCTCGGCTCAGCATACACACGCTTGTAAACAAATCTCGAATAGGTAGTAGTTGAATGAAGCGATAATAAACAATAAAATGGAGATTTCCTGTGTTATAACCCCAGCAGTTGATGTTTATAATCAGACTTTCCTGCACTGTCTCAGCTACTACTGTAACATCTAAACAGGAAGTAACTCTGCTGTCAAACTCGAAAACATTTTGGACTTCATTCGTGTCTTGATATTCAACCCGACAGAGACTTTTCCCCAGATGTGACAAAAATGTATTTACATATACAGCATTTATTGGACATGCTTATCCGGAGTGACCACTATTCCTTCATTAGAGTGACAGTCTCACTGGAGCAACTTTGGTTTAACTTGGGGCCTAGATTAGGTGTAGAACTACAAATGGTGATGGGTTTAGCAGTAAGTCAGAGCTGGATTTTGACCTATAACCTTTTGATCCGTAGGTGAGTACTCCACCATGCACCACCAATCTTCTTACGTATTTCATATGCATTTGTGTAGTTAAGCAAGAGAACTAACTACAGGCTGGTTGTTGAACTTTTCAGACTTCCTGAACCTAAACTAGTTCAACACCATCGGGTTGTAGTGTTTGTGCTCTTGCCCTCGTCTTATTTTGACATTTCGGAAAGACCGTAGTTGCTGTCAAAAAGCCCTGGACACATACCAGTGTTTCAGTCTTAGTCTATGTTTGTGTGTATTTTGATGGGGGTTTGGTCTTTGTTTACCGCCAGACTCAGAGAGATGCTACATGCTGCTGCAAGCACACCCACCCAGTGGAATGCAACCGTTTATATAGCAAATCCTCGACAATGCCATAATTAAGAAAATGAGCAAAAATTGAGCGAGGTCTTGGTCTACAACAGTCCCACGTGCTAGCGCAGGCAGGCGTGTGGTAATGGGCTTTACAGAAACACTCTGTATTCCAGCCCTGCTGGAGGCACTGGAGCAGGGAGAGAATTATGAACTCAGCACAATGAAGAGTCAAATTCAATCACTCTGCCTGCTGTTCCCCATAGCCCTCTGAATGGGATGACAGGGGGGTGTGTGTGTGTGTTTGGGTGTGTGTGTGTGTGTGTGTAAGAGAAAGAGAAAAGTGGGAAGCAATGTTTGAGTGAGACATAGTGGAGGAATTGCTGACTTCTGCTTATCTGTGCTATTCATGTGTAAATATGAATATAAGTCTGTATTTTTTGGGAACGACAGACTTGAGCGTACACAGATGGTCGGTGAACTTTACTGGGGCTTTCGGATCTGAATCATTTGTGTCCGTATTTCGTATTTCTCAGAGGTGCCTCAAAGCTGAAACGCTGACCCGTCTGTCTTCCGCACGAGCCCCCTGTGCCATGCGGGGTTAATGCAGGCAGTCCGCTTTCCCAAAGCGGTAATTAATCAGCCCTGTGCTTAACCAGGAGAGTGGACTACATAAGCGTAACACAGTCGTCTAATCGGCAATGGACCACGAGAACACGCCCACCCTTCCTCCTCTTTCGTCCCGTATCTGGCCCGCTTGACGGCTGATTGCTGGCTGATTGCATCATCAGAAGCTTGCGTTTTGGGGAACGCGGAATGGCTGCGTGGAGGATGCGGGCTTCTAATATTCGGCCGTTCTACTGGAAATGTTTCCACGTTGGAGTGTCTGTCTGTGTGTGTGTATGTGTGTGTGTGTACCATGTTTTTTATCTGTTGTGGGGACTTTTTTGGGGCTTTTTCTCCCCTAAAATCACTTTTATTTATTTTTTTATGGCTTTGTGGTGACATTTGAGAGGTCCCCATGAGGAGGAATGACTTTATAGAAAATCTGCATGTTTTATTTGAGAACCTAAAAGAGGTAAAAGATGGCATTTGGTTACTGAGGTTACGGTTAGGGTTAGGATTAGCTGTAATCTAATCATTATGGGAGTCTATGGAATGTCCCCACAAAGTTTGTGCGTGTGCGTGTGCGTGTGTGTCAGCATAAACACTCCCTGACTACGTGTGAGCCCACACTAACCCACTAGTTTCCCAGCAAGAGTAATCACTTTAACTTTTGTCCTTCTCTCGACTGGAGCCAGCTGGAAAGCAGAAACACACACATACACTCAAATACAAACACACTCACACAGGACTATATCCATTAACCTTAGCCAGTTAGCACAAAACTTGTGTGAGCAAAATAAGGACATTGAGAGAAAGATCAGAGGATGCAGAGGAGCTAGACACATTAGGTGAGGCGTGAAAACTAGATCTGATTTTGATGAAAGGCTGATTTGCAGCGAACTATGACAGTTATCCGCATACAGATCGACCTGTTTGGTCTACATGAGTACTGAATACACAAACAATGTTTAATAGTCAGAGGGACTTCCATTTCATAATTACAAGGGACAGTTGTTCTGGAACAACTTGGTGTGTAGGCCCTTTCTCACGGTGGTGCTGGCAGTAGGAATCGGGCCAGACTCATACCCATGACCACTTGATCCCTAGCCAAGTATTTTACCACAAGGTAACAACCAAGCGATTTCCGTTTCAGTTTGAGATCTCTTCAGATAATTAAAGTATTTCTGCTGTGTGTTGCAATTTGATTTATTGCATTTATTGATGAAATAATTATATTAAAATTAGCCTTTTTTCTCTGTAAAACAGTTAAAAAGATTTAACATTTAACTGCTTTTATTGTGTCAGCAAGTAAACTCGGTGTTCATGAGAATGCAATCATTACATCGCATTACACTTGGCAGATGCTGTTATCCAAAGCGTCTTACAATTAGGAAAAACACCTAACACCTGGGGTGGAAGAACTAACTGTGGGTACTAAGTGCTAAGTTCTAGGAGAAGGATGAAGGTATTCTCAGGAAGTTGTGACCGGGGCATTATAGGATGGGCAGTGATTTAAGAGAGGAGGTTCTTCAGGAGATTCTTCAGGAGGCTCTTGAAGACGGAGAAGGATGCACATGTTCTGGTGGTCCTTGGCAGCTCATTCCACCAATGTGGAAAGGAGAAAATCTGGACAGCACAGCCAGGCAGTGTTGGTTGAAGGAGCGGAGAGAGTGAGATGGAACGTAAGCCTGTATGAGAGAGTTAAGGTAGCTCCGAGCGGACCCAGACCTCACTCTATATGTCAGTGCAGGTGATTTGAATTTGATTTGGACAGCCATGGGGATTATTGGTACTTTTTATTATTAATGTTATTTTTACTGTTCCTGCCAATATGACAATAGCCAGTACTTAAAAATAAGGTAAATCAATCCGTTTCTCCAAGCCCAACAATATGGCATCAAGGGGTCAAGAGGGCATTTCATACCGCAAAGACAGACACACTCTTACACACGCACACACACAGCTGCCATTGATGACAGCATTGTTTAAGGCTGCTACTCAAGAGGTTAAAAACCATCCCTCTTCTTCTGCCTAACGTGTTGAACTTCACCCCTGTGAGTCAGATTTCTGCAAAGTCAAAGCAAGTGGATCAGTATGGAATTATTTTGGATGCATTCGGCACAGCTTCATCACAGGCTCGCAGCACTCTTTGGATGTAGATATCTACAGTACGGAGTGTGTTATTCCCCTCCCCTGTTTGCCAAACAAAATCATGTTTATTTTTTTCTTCTGATGTGAAAACACATTGTGAAGGAGCACATTAGTTCTCATGTGACACTGATTTATTATGTATGCACTCCATTAGGTAGTCAGAGCGTTATTTAAATGAGTTACGTAATACTTTGGATTGCATAGAAATGTCCTTATGACTAGGGGAATGAGGTTGGAATAGGAGGCGGCAGTGCTGGAAGCAGTTGGTTCTCTGGAAAAGTCTGCTGTTTAGCCTGGGAAATACAATACTGGCTTGGTTACGTTTAGAAGTCATCTGTGTTCCAATTTGCATCCTGCATTACTAAGTAGTACATTAAAACTCACAGCTAGTCTCACAAGACACACAGTCCTACCTCTTGTTCAACTAAAATGATCAAAAACCCTTCCGTAAACTAAATGTAAATGTTGTCAATCGGAGACGAATCTGTCTTCATCTGTAACCACAGACCCCTATCCCTTCTCCCCACCCCCGTCCCCATTTTCCCCCACTTATTCTGGTGTCAGTGCAAGATTGACTTCCAATGTAGTTAAAGGCAGGTGGCTAGAGTTCCACTTTCAGAACTTTTTGGAACTGTGGATCCAGCTGTACGTGAGTTTCATGCTCTCACTGTGCAGTTTCAAGACAGTTTCTATAGCCCCTGTACGTACATGTGGTTGAGGTACTGAAGTAACTATAAGGCTGTTCTTTAATTTAATTTATTCTGGGCGCTTGGCCAAGGCCCTGAAGCCACACGCTGCACGCTGGCGATAAGAGAAGAGCTTTGAGGTTACACTGGTATTGTTAAAGGAGTGCCCTCTCTTCTGGCTTTGCAGTCGTCCAGGTAAAATGTTTCCTATGCACTTACCCCCCTGTCTCACACACACACACACACAGTTTTAGCAGATAATGGATGCTGCCAAGGCTTTTTGTCATGGTAAGCGGAAGTAGTAGACAATAGAATGTACAGAATAGAATGTACACATATGTGCAAGTTTTCTGCGTCTGCTTCAAGCGTAATGTGTAGGCACACTTGTTTTGTGTGACTGTTGAAGATATACTGCTTTGGCTCAGTGACATCACCTGTTGCAACTTCCTTTTTTGGTTAAGTGATTTATAGGCTCTCACATTATCAAAGAAAAACTCCCGAAACTCAACACAAACATATTTGTGTATTTGTGTACTGTATCAGTCATTCGCAAGGTATGCAGCCAAGTCATGTTTTCCAGTCAGTCTGTTCTAAGTTTCTTTATTGTGCGACCGGGTAATTCCCAGAAGAACTACCCCTAAATCAAAATCCATGCATCACTGCTCTTTGACTGTGCTGCGGACAAGCGGAAACAAATCTGTCCTCCAATGTTCATGTTATACAGCTCAAAGAGACTGCACAAACTGGCTCAGTATTATCAGCCCCTTCTCCCACCTCCCAAATGAAGAAATTCAAAGTATGAGATATTAATTCCCTTTAAACAGGATTAAATCATCATTGTTTAAGTCAGCACTCTGGAAAAAATGTCATTAGTCATACTTCCTTATCTCCTGGAATCACGCTCCATATACAGTACAAAGACAACAGCGTTTGATTGGGGTGTGGATTGTGAGTGTAAGCAGTAAATTAGAAAATGGTCAGTTCTAGTTCTTTGTTCAAACTGGTGAACTTTTATTGTTAGCTCGTAGATGGAGTTCCCCAATATTTTTAAGGGCATTTAATGTGTAGTACAAGATTAATGTTGTTGGCATTCAGATTTGACAAGGCCATTTTGTTATGCTCAGAACACCATGAGTCTACAGTTTATTGCCAAGTAAACTCTTTTTTTCCCCCATTAATAGCACTTAATAGAAAGAAAATGGCTGACAATGGTTTTACAATAAAACAATACACAAGAGTATAGTACAGCAAACATCATAAAGTTAACCCTGGAACAACATTAGATATATCTATATATATTTTAGCTTTTTTAACTGACAGCAGTTGAGGGATAACAGCCATTAAGGAGTTGGTTCCAGTAGTGGGCAGTGCAAAGGCTAAATGCCATTTCACCATTTTTATTTTCAACTCTGGGCACCTCAGGATAACCAGCCAAAGCTGACCTTCAAAGTGTGTGAAATGGCCTTGCATCAGAGAATGTGAATAAGTATGTTTCACACAGGACACACAGAAACCTCCAGTGTTGTTACTTCAAACTAACCAACTATATCAGTCTTTTCTACTTTCTTGAGGATTTTTCACATATTTGTTAACTAGAGATGCATTTCCACAACCGATGTGATTGCTGGAGTTTTGTAGCTGTGACATGAAAACTAGCCAAGTAGAAAGACTTTGATTAAAATGCATTAAAGTGAATGGGGAAAGAACAAACTGATGATCAAAGACGAGTGCGCATGGCAACAGATGTGTGTTCAGTGAGGTGGCCTCAGATGGCCTCAGAAGCCGTTCGAAAACCGGTCGAGAGAAGTACTCTTAATGGGAGAAAACAAATGGGTTCCTATGGGGAAAAGTAACGTCAGAAAAAATGGATGAAAAAGACGAGCGCGCTCATCATGGTTACAGATATGCAAAGAGGCCCCTGGGCCCTCGAATCGCATCGAAATTGGTGGCGTTGTGAAGAACGGCGGCTGTGCAGTAAAGCAGTGAAAGTTGAGCTCCATGTTAGTCTATCGGGAAAAGAACAGACAAAAAAAATGGACAGAACTTGCGAACAATTGTGTACATCAAAAAAGTGTATACAAGCTTTTGACATATATATATATATATATATATGTGTGTGTATACATATATATGTGTGTATAATGTGTGTGTGTGCAGTATTGCAACAAGCTACCTCCTGATTTCCAAGTGTTTTTGAGGAACGATCAAGTAAAAGCAGAACTATTATTTTTCTTGCGTCAGTATTTTGGCAAACTCATTGAATTTGTGAAGGCGGTTAAACTTGAAACGACTTTAAACTAGTGTGAACATGTCCCACAGGGTGGGACAAATGACTGTGGTTCCCTGGAACAGATTTTGAAAGTTGTTAAGCTTTTATGAATGCCTTTTGTAAATGTATTTTAGAGGACGCTTTGCTTTTATACCTTGAGACAGCAACAACTCAATGCCACTGGATTCTTCTGGAGGAAGAAACCAAGATTTCTGTTGTTTCTGGAACGCGTTTTGGAATCAGTACACAGGTTTCAGCCCTTCACCACCTGTGTGATGTTATCAGCCATTTTCAACTTGAGATCTGGCTCCAGTGACGCTGAGCATTGCTGAACGATATGGGTAGCGAAGTCATTATCGGAAATAGCAGGAGACTATGTTTTGTTTCAGGCCACCTGCTGAGGACTTACCCAGCATCCACCATGCCACTTCTTGTTGTTCTTTCACAGACAAGCCTTAGTCCTTTTAATAGGCACTCAACTTCCTCCCCGTTGTTTGGGAAGCTGGGTATGGATGAAAGAAACAGGGAAAGAGAAGAATGTCAGTGAGGACAAGCTGTCTCTTTGAAAGAGCCTCTTCATTTTTTGGTCCAGCGAGTTTGTGCAACAGTCTGGTGCTCTGAATAAGAAGTTGTGATTTTTTTTTAATGTGCTTGTGTACACATGCTTGGTAATGAGGACCATTACAGCTCTTATCTAGAGCAACAGAGTTAAGGACTTTACTCCCTGCAGTTCCATTTGATGTATAAAATCATCTTTTTTGACAGCATTATATTCAATGTCAGGAGTTCATGCATCACCAAACTGCAAGCATTATCCTCTTGGTCCTGAATAGACTTCTAAGACAACCACAGTGTAGAGTAATTATTCGAAAGTGAAAAGTCTTACCTCTCCTTCTCTCTCTCTCTCTCTCTCTCTCTCTCTCTCTCTTTCTCTCAGACATGGCGTGGTGGTGCGTGGCAACACTCCTGCTGTTGCTGTGTGTCAGCCACTCTCGCTGTGATCAACCTCGTGTCCATTTTCTCTCACCCACCGCCATCAACACGGTGGTTCAGGACCCACGCACCGGCCGAATTTACCTTGGCGCCGTTAATGGCATCTATCAGCTGAACTCGCAGTTGGAGAAGGAGAGCGTTGCTGTAACCGGCCCCAAGAGGGACAACCCCAGCTGCACCCCTCCCATCACAGAACAGTGTTTGGAAGCTGTGGAAACCAACAACATCAATAAACTCCTCCTGGTGAACTCTGACAATGGCACCCTTGTAGTGTGCGGCAGCATCTTTCGGGGCATATGCTCCCTGCTGAACCTCACCCGCATCGAGAAGGAGGTGTACTATAGTGACTCGAAGGGCGAGAAGTCGTACGTGGCCACCACCGATGCGTCAATCTCAGTGGTGGGGGTGATCTCCAAGTTCCACAAGGAGGGCACTGATCTGAGCGTCTTCCTGGTGGGAAAGGGTTATGGCGGCTCTGACAGCTCCAAGCTCATTAGCACACGGCTTCTGCAAGAAGTTGGTGAGATGGACCTGTTCGAGAATGTAGTAGAGACGTCGGCGGTGCAGGCTAGCCCGTACATGCAGCGCTACCACCACGACTTCAGCTACGCCTTCAAGGACAACGGCTATGTGTACTTCCTCTTCTCTCGCACAACCGGCACCAGCGACAGTCGCAAGGTCACATTTGTGGCTCGCCTGTGCGAGCGGGACGACCACTACTACTCCTACACGGAATTGCAGCTCAACTGCAGCGTCGGTGGCAACAACGTCTACAGCAGGGTACATGCAGCCTACCTGACCTCACCTGGGTCTGTGTTGATCCAAAGAAACAGCTCTGATCCGAAAGGGAATGAAAAGGTGCTATTTGCGGTGTTCGGCTTGGATGAAGACAGCTCTTCTTCGGCGCTCTGCATGTACCCCCTCAGCAGCATCAACGGACGGCTAGAGGAAGTGATCGAGTCCTGCTACAGAGGAGAGCTGTCTGATGGCACTCCTACAACTGTCTACTCGCCGTACTCGAATTTGAATGAGAAAATTTGCCAAGTTCAAAGAGAGGTGAGTTAAATTGCTTTTTGGGTAT
This sequence comes from Distichodus sexfasciatus, assembly GCA_032718565.1. NCBI lineage: Eukaryota > Metazoa > Chordata > Actinopteri > Characiformes > Distichodontidae > Distichodus > Distichodus sexfasciatus. The sequence continues at coordinate 974,707 of JAVGVS010000009.1, read as the reverse complement.
TTGCTCCGTTTGACTTTCATAGCTTCAGATCTTAATTTCTATCATCTTTTATAGTGTAAAACATTACACAAAATACTTTTTTATGTGCTTGTTTGTGTGCTCAGCAACAAGGCATGGTGGAAATCTACCCATGTGGAGCAGATTTCCTGTCTTCACCTCTGGCCAGCAAACCTGAGTACGCTCTGAGCGTCAGTCCCACCTACACTAGAGAGAGTAAGCTGACGGCTGTGGCCGTGGCTGTGGAGAACGAAAACACGGTTGCCTTCCTGGGCACCTCACAAGGAGAGGTGTTTAAGGTGAGGGCTTAACTGTGTGCCACCAAGTAATCGCTGAGTCAAACACTGTGTAGAATTCAACCTTTTCCTCACATCTTGAGACGGTTTGGGTTCTTGTCTCTGATCAATGTGTGTTAAGACTCTACAATCATTTGTGCACAAGAATGCACCAGTTCCTGTGAGCCATTCTAAACGACTAAACATCTGTACCTGTATGTCATGTGGCCTTCTGTGTTTCATTTGTGACCTTTGCAGGTGCATTTGGCCGCCCAGTCTGATGTGTATAGCAAAGTGCAAGTGGACAGCACAGATGGCCCAGTCAACAAAAACCTGTTTTTGGACTCTAGCTTGGACTATCTCTACGTTACCACCACCAGAAAGGTTGGCAAATAATAACCAGTCACATTTAAACACCAACTAGTGGAGAGTTCCTATTGGTAGAATGCTTGCTTATGACCAAGGGATTCGTTCAAATTGAGATTTAAAAATGGGAGTTGCTCTGAATAAGTGCTGTAAATGTAAATGCAACAAAGCTGATTATAAAGAACCTTGCTGATTGTTTCTGCTTCCCTCTAGATCACAAAAAATCCTGTGCAGGCATGCGAACAGAAGAAGGACTGCCAGTCTTGTGTGAGCCAGCGAGATCCATACTGCGGTTGGTGTGTTCTGGAGGGACGGTGAGTGATTCAAAGATTTTTTAGGACACCTTGTAGTGTGGTGAAGGTCTTGTGGTAAGATACTTGTCTAAACAACAAGTGTTCAAATTCAAATCCAGCTCTAACCCAACCTTCTGGTGGCGCTACCACGACTGAGCACCTGAGCAAGTGCCTTGACCCAAGTTGCCCCAGAGAGAATGTCCGTGTTATTAGAATTTTGAAGTGACTCTGGACAAAAGTGTTTGGTAAATGTTTGAAATATACATCTAGTATTGAAGAATGCCCTTGCACCAAGATGAAAAAGCTTGTGACTGCTTGGGCTGCAACAGCTAATTGTTTGAGCAGTTTCTGTCCAGTCAGAATACTTAACAAGGTATTGACATTTCTGGGTTGTGATGCATGTGGCTTTTGGAAAGAATTGATCTTGATTTCAGTAGAGAAGAACCAAACCACCAGCTTGCAACTTGTAAGCAGTCAAAACAGATGTTCCTTTCAGATACAAGATGCTAGACTCATCTAAGGTTCTTTTTTCAGGGCTCTGCTTGGAAGCAGAGACCTTGGGGTTTGCTGTGATAAATAATCAAAGTTACTATAATTCTGTCCCTCAACAACTTAAGAAGTTTAGAGCAGACAGCTACCTTAAGTTTATTTGTTTAAAATATAGATGGCTGCGTAAGTGGTTAAGAGTAGGCTTGAAGATGTTTTGGACTTGCATGTGCATTGCAGCTGAGGCGTTGACAATTTTAAGGAGTACGGTGGCTATTCTGAGGTAAAAAGTCAGGCTGGAGACCTTTGCAGCCCGAGAGAACAAACCAAGACTGGATCATTATTGATATGCAAATTAGTTACAGACAAGGGTATAAAATGTGCATCTTGTTTTCAGCTATGCAAAGCCTTTCTTTGCTTTCTTGACCCCTTTGCAGTACCTCTGCACATCTGACCAGTTGTATGTGCGGGTTAGATTAATCTGACAGTAGTAGCCTTGGAGTTCATGCCCACCCACTTGAGTTCTAATCAACCCCCTGTTGGTGTCACAGGTGCACAAGGAAGAAGGACTGCAGTGATGGAAACAAGACAAATGCATGGCTGTGGAGCCCTAACCAGCAGTGTGTGACCATCCAATCTTTCTCTCCTCCCAATATCAGCTGGAAGAAAACCGCTCAGGTCACACACCATCTCCTTTTATCCAAATATGTCAAACCTTATGCAATGTTTGAGACTGTTTACATGTTCTAGTCCATATCTTATGTGGGACACTAACCAAAAATATATTTAAAAAAATCTAAATGTAAATTTTTTTAATTTACCTTTTTAAATAAAAAAGCAAGGTGTTGCTTTTCCTTCCCTATCTATCAAAGGTGTCAAAACTAGATTTTTAAAAAGCCCACAATGGCATAGAATACCTTTAGCACTGTGTTAATGAGAGAGCCACCAGGAATCTCAGATTTTTCGGAGCAGCTCTTCTCCCTCTGTTGACATCAGAATATGCTCCATTTCTCTAGAACTTTCATTTTTGAAGCCTTCGTGTTTTTTTTACCGAATGTAGTAAGGCTACAGCAGCCAGTATCCTTGAATTAACTTCATGGGTTGCCCCCACCCCCTTAATAAATAAGCTGTTCTTTTTCACTCTTCTCTGCTGAATATCAATTTATCCACCATCTCTTATCCTTGCCTTCCTCCAATTCTGATTTAATTTTATTTGACATTGCATTGCCCATGAACAGGCTGCGTTTTGCACAGCAATCACTGTGACACCGCTGTGATCGTCCTGTTTGTCCTTGCGATAATGTGTAGTTGTCTCCTGCTTCTCCCAAGTCATGTTTTTATTCCTCTTCATTTGACTTGTTCTATCAGGTGAGGATCAATGTCCCCACCCTGCCCTCCACTGAGGGCCTCTCGTTACAGTGCGTGTTCGGTGATTTCCGTAGCACTGCTGTAATAGACGGCAGCGAAGTCGTCTGCACCCTTCCGGAACGGGAGTACATCCCACCCACACCTGAGATGCAAGGTGAGACCTGCTCCAATAACCAGACCCCTAAACACTCTCCTCTCCACTCACAAGATGCTGCTTTCTCCCTGTAGCAAATATAAAGGGTGTGGCTTTGTCCCTCCTTCTTTAGCAACAAAGCCAATAGCTTAAACGGATTAGAGATGGTGCGATACCACTTCTAAAATGTCCGATACGATAACATCGTTTCTATTTTATATTACATTATAAAATAGAAAAAAAATTATCAGTTGAAAATGAAGAAATACTTAAGTCTTTTTGAACCAATTTGGTCTATAAAATGAGCTGCCTTTGGCATCTCTGGGAGCCAACTACATTTCCCACAATCCCCTGCGCGCCCCGGAGGCTTGAACTGTTGACTTCTTGATTAAGAAAAACGAGTGTCCTGCTGCTAAACCACCAGCACCCCAGCCGTTGTGGTACAAGAACAATACTGTTAAAAATGTACTCATCTGAAACACATTGATTCAAAACATTTACTCTGTATTAACAGCTTTTGCACGTTTGATATACCACATCATTCTTTTTAAGCAGCCAGCTGTAAACCAAACTGATATTCATACATTTGTAAAGCCCAGAGGTTAAACGCTTAAGGGGTTAATTAACAGGCAATACATCAAGATGTAATACATTTGCGTGTGTGACTAAAATTGAAAGATGAGACTCCAAAAGTGAATTGCCTTGCTTGCAATAATCCCCCCCGCAAGTACACTTCTCTTTGTCTCTGCAGACTTTGTGGCAGTGCCGGTAAAGATCATTGTGAAAGACACGATTGAGGTGGCGTCTGGCGAGTACAAGTTCTACAACTGCGCTGCGGTTGGGAAGAAGACGCCAAATAGGCCGTAAGTGATCATTTTTGAGCTAAGAACAAATTTTCTGACGTCAGTTGGAGGAAAGTGAAATAATGGGGTATTTAAGAAAAAGCAATGCCTTTATCCACCAAAACCTGTTATCCTTCCTCACTGTTCTTTGGCTGATTATTGGTGTAGTTGTATAGCGTGTGTGACAAGTGAGTGGGGATGCCAATGGAACGTTCAGGAACACACCTGTGGCGACCAGGAGCAGGGGAATGATGTGAACATCATCAGACATGAGGAGGTAAGATAAAAGGACAAGAGCAGATTCTTTACCGTTTGCAACGAAAACACATTTGTAAAGCATCATGCCTCATGCAAGACTATTGCGAAATATTGTCGTACTCTAATTCTTGCAGCAAGAGAAGTGTCCACAGTTTGAGAACCCAACACCGCTACTCATACCTGTCGGCTCCAAAACCCCCATCAGCTTTGAAGGCAAAAATCTGGACATGTACCAGGTAATGAACCTTGCCTGTCAGGGGTTTTCCACTCAAATTCAGCTAATCTGTTTGCTTGATCTGGACCTGAGGAAGTATAATTGGAATTGCAATCGGATTGGAATTGAATTGAATCCTAAATGATTGCACATCTCCAGCTGTAAAATTGACTGTCATAGAACAGATTTCTAGTGGTTTAGTGGTGTTTTAATTTGAGATGATAAAAATGGAGTATCTAATTTTATATGCAAGAATTCTGCAAAGACTTACAACATTTTTATTAAGTTCTGTAAACAGTGTTTCTCATGTTCTGCCCCCTCAGGGAAAAAGCTTCCAAATTGGTACTGAGTTTATGAAGCATCCAGGTGATGTGACTGTCAAGGAGTCAAAGTTCAACTTTGAGGGCTATGAGGTTAGTTCCCATTCCTCTGCAATCAATTACATCAGGTATAAACATTAATATTCCAAAAACGCACTCACTCAATTTAGCTATTTTTTTTACCAAGTTTATCAGTACACAGCTGGAGGTTTTTTCTTGTTCTACCTAAAGCCAAGACTAAATGTGCTAAATGAATAAATGAAGGTTGGTTTTGTAAGACACTAAGTGACCTGGTGATGCTTCAGGGGCAGCTGTTCTATTCAGATGCTTCGGTTTGATTGTAAAGGAACATGAATCTCCCTTACTGCCTTCATACCTCTGTCCTGGCTTCTTCCTCCTCCCAGGGGGGCGCCTGTCAGAAGAAGGGTGGTGTTCTCATAATTCACGGCCCCTCGCAATGTTTATAAATATGATGGCCAAGGTCAAGAACAGTTTAAATGCAACTCTCAGCCATTATTTCAAGGCGACAGTGCCACCTTGATGTACAGGATCAGTGAAATTGAATCTTGTCACTGTTCCGTACATGGTAAGAAGAAACAAGTTGCAAAAACAAGTGAGATTTACTTTGAGTGTCTAGCTGCAAATTGATTAGGTTCAAATTTCTGCCTGAAACCAGGTAATTGGTAAACAGGTAAGTGAATTAAGTGAGTGGTTATTTGTCATTGTGAACACACCACATCATGCCGCACAGTGCACCGGAATGTGCACTTTGACCCATCCATGAAGGCGCAGTGGGCAGCTGTGGCAGCACCTGGGGAGCAGTGCTTGGGGACAGTACCTTGCTCATATGTTCAGTGGTACTTTTACTGGTCCGGGACTTTCTGCTCACGGGACCAACTCCTTAATGAATACCAACCGCCCCAGTAAGAAAGCTGCAGCTGTGATCAGAAGGTGGCCGGTTCAAATCCCTGACCAAGAAATTTACCACTGAGGAAACTGTGAGAAAGGTACATCCCTGACATGGACACTGCTGTTCCCTACAAGGTTGGGTTTAACACAGAGGTAGGGCTGCTCGATTATGGAAAAAACCATAATCACGATTAATTTGGTCAATCTTGAAATCACGATTACTTATTGACTCTGGAAACACATAGCATTTATTGCACGTAAAGAACAGCAAATGTAAATTTTCCCTTAAAATAACTGAAAGTATAATATTCACGTATTGTATAAAATAGTAAACACAAGTAAACAAAATCAGCAATATAGTGCATTTGACTCTTGAAAACAAAAAATATAAATAAAATATAAATAAAATACAAATTAAATAAAAATAGTTATGACTAATAATACTACAAAGAAAAAATAGGGCCAAGTTATTTAGACCAAAATAAATTTGCTCTTTTAGTGCACTGTCACAACATATTGAAATCCTTTACATGTATTCAAAATTCTGGCAAACTATATTCAAAAAATTCCTGTCAGTAACTCAATCCAAGAACATGGAAGTCTGGCCCATTATAGCCCAGAGCAAACAGAAAACATGTTAAGTAGTCTATAGCAGGGCTGGGTGATACAACCTGAAATCAGTATCATGATTAATTGAATATTTTACCTCGATTATGATTAATGAACGACTCTTCTTTTTGTCTGGATTTTTTCATAGTTCACTGATAATTAACAGCAGTTAAAATTGGGATATTTTTCTGATGGGAGAGTGCATATTTTGTGTTTTAAAAATAAAAAAAACACAGAGGCAGAGTCATGTCTCAACGCATGCGGTCGGTGGTATTATTGTAAATGGGATGATACATGAACAGACAGGAGGTGGTATTAAGAGAATACTGTTTTTATTATAAACGGTACTCAAAAAATACTTGAAATAATCATCATGTGCAAGATTATGTCGACTAAAGGTTCTTAAATGTCGATTTCGAGTAATTTTCAATTAATTGCCCAGCCCTATTCAGAGGGTGCATTTTGTTGTGTGCTTCATGATGACAATCACTCACTCATTGATTCAGCATCACTTATACATATAAGGTAGTGATCTCAAGGCAGCCCTGACACCAACACATCCTCTCAGTTAAGGGGAAAGAAGTGGCACATAACTAATGGGGTCACAAAGCATCAGCCTGTATACAGATTTTTTTTTTCTTCCTGTTTTCCTTTTTGCCTAGTTTGCTTACAACAAAAAGCCAGAGGTGAATGTGACATTCTACATGAAGGATAAAGAGACAGACAGGAAGATTGACAGCACACTTCAGGGTGAGTGGGATATCGGCCTGTTCACTACAGTACAGAGATGGTGGGGGGGGGTGTTGCAGTGATCTGAGTGACTGATGATGTGTGCTGTTGACCAAAAGGTTGAATCTTGGAGTGATTAAAATCAGTGCTGGGCCCCTTAGCAAAAACCCTAATCAGGCAAGAGACTGTCCCTGTGATTTAGGAAATGGCAGTCATCCTGTATCACAATGTCTAATAAAAACTGTAAATGTAAAATAGCACTGTTTAGATTAGGGATGCAACGGTACAGTGTGCCCTTGGTTCGGTACATATCGCGTTTTTGGGGCATGGTATCGGTACTTTGTTATCTTAGCTCCAACATTCAGGAGATTCTTTGCAGTTTCTATTTCTAGGGCTGAAACTATTAGTTTACAAAAAATGGTCAAGGCAATTTTTCTAGAATCGAAGCTTCATTTAATTCTCTTCACTCCCTAGAACATGCTCCACTGCTCCACTTCATGCTCCACAGTTTTAAAAGTAGTTTTGAGCCAATTTGGACTCCTTTTGGCCTAAAAAATGAGCTTCTTTTGGTCTTACTGGGAGAGAACTCACCATAATGGAATAAACACCACAGAAGCTGTTGTTATTTCTCAGCTAAAATGTGAGTTTTGTATGTAATAAAGGGGAGATTTGACTGAACTGGAGCATTTTAGTGAGAGCCATGAGCGCTCACACTGCCCGCATGTTTACACAGCTTTAAGCCAGACTGCATAATCACCATTTAATAAATTCGCGATGTGCACCCACCTCCCGCTCGCATTTTAATTCTCATGGATCTGCTATCTCAAATATGCCTTTGCGTTCGATTGGCGGAAACCCGTCACAGCTACAGTCCAATGGACGGAAATCCGTCGTAGTGACGGAGAACTTTGGGCGTACCGGGTGTACCGAATTATCCCGGTTCACCTGGGTATACCTAACGGATCGGTAAAATATCGAAAACCGTTGCATCCCTAGTTGAGCTACTGACAACCAAACTAATCTGATTTCTTTCTTATCTCGCTCAGTCGGTACTGCTCTAACACTAAATACTGATAGAAATATGCTTTAACCCATATAATACTTGGTAACTAACACTGCATTGTGCCATCCCTACTACAGCATATAACTTAAGTAGTATGAGCTCATATTTTGTTCTCTGAGTTGTATTCTATCAAATTAATTTAGTTGTTTTTTTGGTGTGAGTGACAACTGTATTAGCGTGCTTGATTGGAGGAGAAAGCTTAGTTACTGATGTTACAGTCTAATGTGCTTTAGGGGCTGATTCTGAGTCCCTGTGGATGCTTTTCCCAGTTTCTTTGTGTGCATTATCCAAACTATTATCCAAATAGATACACAGGTGTGAACAGCATTTGGTCAGCTGGGAACCAGTAGGCAGACATCTTAGTCTCCTTTGTCTTTGAGGGAGCCATTTGGGTTTACAGAAAGATAGGTTGCACCAGCCAAAGGATTTCCTGATCAACAACACTACAGCATTTATGACTGATAGACTTCCTTCAGGTCCACGTTGCACACTTTTACGAAAAGGAAAGAAGGATTTAGCAGCTCAGTTCCCCACTTCCCTCTCGAATACACAATCGTTTCCTTATTTCAAAGTGACTGGTTTCAAAAGGAGTTGTAATAATATGTATGAAGCCCTAAATACACACAGACACACTCCCAACCTAACAGCGATTTCTCTTTCTCTTCCACCAGTGGTGCTGTATAACTGTTCAGTGGGCCGTGAGGATTGCAGTCTGTGTAAGAATGCAGATGACAAGTATGACTGTGTGTGGTGTGCCAGCACTCACTCCTGCATCTACAGAAAGCTCTGCAACCAGGAGCTTCGAGAATGCCCTGCTCCTAAGATCACAGATGTGAGTCTTCAGCTGTGTCTTTCAGTCGCATGCATTCTTAAATTGGGGTTCATTACATTTTTCAAGAAAAACAAGATGTTTAATTAATATAGTGCCTTTCACAAATCCACGGAAGCTTTAGGGCCCGTGTCCACCAAACACTTTTTTTCCGCTGAGAGTGGTCAGTATCTCACTTCCAGAGCATTTTCTCTGCGCTTTCTTGGCGCTCGTCTCAGTGCTTGTTGTTGCTAAGTTGCGAAAAGCGCCATCAAGCCCTCCACGTTTGCTCCTATTTTGTGTAAACGTTGTAACGTGTTCCTTTGAGATCGGTAGTTTAGCTGACATAAAAGAGTTTCCCTTTACAATGAAGAGAAATTGCATCTCGGCATCAGCGGCAGCATTTGAACTAGTTAGCATCCCCAGCTGCTCCAGATACGCCACCATTGTTGTTATTGGGTTCTTGACTGTGTGTGTCCCAGACATCCCAACCTGCAAAAACTCTTGGGATGACTTGGGATGTCTGATGTCCTGCCCCTTCCTCGATTTTGATTGGCTAGCAAGAGAGAAGTGACATTGATGAGCCCAGCGCTGTTCTAAAAGTTGAACGGATTTCAACCTGAAGCGTTCTTAGCGCTGCGGGGAAATATGGCTCCACCACAGTTTTTTCCACTTAAGGCGCATACATAGGGCTCTGAATGCTGAAGCTCGTAGGATTTGTATTAAAAAATAGGTGCCCTCAGCACAAAAAACGCGTTTGGTGGACACAGGCCCTTGTGAAGTAGCAGCAGATATAACAGTAACAGGAGTAGACAGACAGAATTTAAACGCACATAGAAAAGGCGACTCTTGAATTCTTTGATGGAAGAGGTTTCTGTAAAACTTTTAGGAAGTGAGTTCTGTAAATTAGGTGCAGCAAAACTGAAGGCTCTGTATTTGTGGATGAGTCATGAGTAATCCAGAGGATATTGACCTTAAAATAGAATTTGATATGGAATGGTGGAAGGAGACTGGCATCTCAAGCCTAACAAAAATACTACAAATATGTGCAAAGTAAATGTGGTTTTACTACTAAAATGTCCCAGGTAAGAATTGCCCATGACCTTAAACTTGCCTAGTCCCACGGAAAAGGAGGTAGTATGTGTCAAGAAACTTGAGTTAAAATGTTAATCAGGACGGAAAATGTGTATTTTCTTTGAAAGTAAGTGGCCATGAATTAAAACAGCTGTCTACAGGGATCCTTTTGTGTTGTGTGCAGTGGCGTATAGGCCTGTCAAGACATGTCTCACATGGCTTTGTAAACGGTTTCCTCTTCAGATTGTCCCACGCTATGGGCCAATGACTGGCCACATCTTGGTCACCATTAAGGGCTCAAACATGGGTATTAAGAAGGAGGACATAAAGAGGATCACTGTTGCCGGAGAGCCGTGTACACACCAGCTGGACAGATACTCCGTCTCTACCAGGTATTGGGCAGGCAAACATACCACTTTGTATTTTTGGTGGTTTGTGTGTAATTCTGTCTGCATTGCCTCAGAAACGTGATGGCTATATTGAATATTTGTAATGTTCGTCCACTTTTGTCTTTGTCAGTCTAATATGATGCATCTCTCTGTGTTTCTCTCAGTGTTGTGTGTGAGATCGGGCCGTGGCGTCGGCCACCAGTAGATTTCGGTTCTGTAAGCACAGAGGGCCCAGTAGAGGTGGAGGTCGAGGGAGGGAGGACTGGCCGATCGGAGGTTATCTTCACCTACAGGGTAACTTTCACCTTCAACCTTTATGCCGTCTTTTATGGGAACCACTGGATTAAATGATTTCCCATATACAAGTATATCAACTTCAGACCAGGGTCTGATAAACCCAGATTATAGCTATAATATTTTCTCAAACCGTTAATATTGAAATTTAATTTATAATTTAATTTTTAGCATATAGAAGACTTTAATGGGTGTGTTTAGCTGTTATAGGGCTAAAAAAGCTCTTCCTGCTAATGAGATTTTGCTAAATTGACGTGAATGTACTCACAGTGATTGTCTTGTTACTGGCTTCTGTAGCTTGTGTATAGATAGCACTGCTGTTACTGTGTACAGCCGCAGTGGATGCACCATGAACAAAATACCTTTTTGTTTTCTGATAATATGAACTGCTTCTATGTTTTTGAAACAGTGGGTCTTTGGAGACTTTTACACTGAACCTCTTCAGTTCGATTTTGAAGCAGCTGCCATAAATCTTTTAATAATTACTGCAGTGAAACCCAAAGAGCTGATCTTTTTCATGCACCACTGATGTAGTGATATTAAAAAATATTCTTTTTTTTGTTTTTTTTTAAGTGGAAACTCACTTAAAAGTATTTATGTCTGAACATTTTCAGATAGGTGGCTTGGGTAGGTGTCATTTTATCTCAGAGTACTATACAAATAAACTTACTGGATCAAGAGTATTCCATGCAGATTGCACAGTGCGTTCTCATGCATGCATCGTATCAGGCCATCTTTCAATGAGCTTGGCTGCATTCTGTTTTGCTAAAACAGAGTGTGGGTATGTTTTGGGAATAAAAAAATCTCTCCCCTCCAGGACCCTGCTCCAGAGACAGTGACACCCACGAAGGGTCCCGCCGGTGGGGGCACAGTGATCACCATCTCAGGGAAGTACCTAGACACGGCCAGTAAAGATGATGTAACGGTCACCGTGGGAGATGTGCCCTGTGAAGTGTGAGTAATGGACATTTGGGATATCACATTTAAAAGGTAGCAGGTAAAGGGAGTGGAAGGATGATCTACCTGCTGTCATTTTTAGGATTCTTTTGTGTGGTAAACTGCGGCCAAATTTATGAATTCGCAATCCACTTAATAGGGATGTGATGAAACATTTAGCTCACATCATGACATCATGAGATTTTAACACTATTCTAACTTTAGTGTCACATTTTGCCTGGCACGAGATCTCCTCACACCCCTACCACTTAGTGAAGAACCTTATACATGTATTTAATAGACAGTTTATTAGGGGATGAAATGCAGAGGTGGACAGTAACTAAGTAAATTTACTTGAGTAGAGTTTTTGAGTATCTGTATTTCACTTGAGTAGTATTTGATTTGGAAACTTATGACTTCCACTTCACTACATTTTAAAGACAAATACTGTACTTTTACTTCAGTGCATTTATATCAAGGTTCTTATTACTCGTTACTTTCAAATCTGTGGATGAAGTGGATGTTATTCCACCTTTTCTAAAAGGTGATTGGTTGTTTGTCAGGTGACAGTCTATCAGTAATCAGCAGGGTTACATCACACCTGTAGACTGGAACTATAAAACCAAGTTCAAACAGTTCTGCCGTTTTGTCTTGATTAAAACATTGTTGCTGTTGGAAAGTCATGAAGCTAGAGGTGTAGAGCTGGGTTTTAAGCAGGTTGGAATGTTGATTTTATGTTGAGAGCTGCATTTACAGCTATTGCACTGTCCTCCTGATTAACATACACATATATGTGCGCACACACTGCCAGAGCTGTGCCAGAACACTACCATGCTGTTTTATGGAGGTGTGTAGTCTTGCAATTAATTTCCTGTGTTGAGTGAAATTCTATCTGCTAAAGTTTTATGGCGTCACATCAATGCCAAAACTAGAGCGCGCAAAATCTCGGGCGTCTGTCAACATAAACACAGATGCACAAGTCAATCACAAAACCAGGAGCCATCAGCCAATAGGATTCGCAGGCAGAAACAGCCAAAACCCCGCCCCAAACTGCCAAAACCTACCCACTTTCAAACCGCCCGCGCAGAAATCTCACTCGAGCAAAAAAGCCGCTCGTCGGTAATCTACTTTGCGCGCGAGGACATTTAACACATCGAGAGGAAAAAAGACGTTTGCAAGAGGAAAAATACAGTTCGCGCGCAATATGATCACAACCGCGCACTCGATTCTTAATTTTGTGCTCTCGAGTTTCACATTTGCGTGCGCGACTTTGAAATTTTACGCCCGCAAATTTTTTGCGGCAAGCCATTTTGCGCGAACAGGCAAACATTCTAATATTAGCTAGTAGCCACTTGCTGCTTCTAGTTTTTCCACAAACGGGAAATGGGGAAATGTAAGTTTAATAAAACTTGGCTTGATGACCCGTCATTTAAAGACTGGCTTAAGACGGTCATGGGGAATGACGGGGAAGCATTCTGTAGTGTGTGCAAGAAGACAATAAATTCAACCTGGAACGGCGTTACCGCGATCAAATCGCACAGAGAATCCACCAGTCACCAGCAGCGTATTCGCGTGTGGGGGGAGCAGTTCCCTATTTCGTTGTTCTGTGATGCTACACGGACCAGGGGAAATGTAAACCTAAGGTCAGCTACGAGCACAAACACTGCCAGCACACCACCTCAGCAGCAAACTAGTGCCACTAGCACCACGACGGCTGCAGCAGACAGACAGCAGAGCTTACTGTTACCAACGTCAGCTCTCAGAGCTGAAGTTCTCTGGTGCCTGAACACCGCAGCCAACGATCACTCAACCATACAATTCGAATGAGGGTATTGGGGAACTATTCGAAAACATGTTCACTGACTCCGAGATTCCTAAAAGTTTTGCATGTGGTAAGATAAGACTGCTTACATCATTCGATTCAGCATTGTGCCAGATTTTAAGAAATTACTTATAAATAGTGTCAATGATGCGGGTCAGTATGTACTGTGCTGTGTGTTCTCATTTATGTATATTGGGCCCTGAGGCTCTAATCTTAGATAGTGTAAAAGGAGGCCCGCAGCTGGTCTCAGATCAGAGTGAAAGGCCTCAGCATGTGGCCTCTGCTGCCTGTGTGTAGGAGGGATTTGAGCAGAATTCTGATTCTGCAGTGGTGCTGGCCTGTAAGGCATTTGTTTTAAGAAGTGTCAAGTTGACCTTATTAGGGTGGGACTAAGGGTTATGGTTAGGATAACCCAAGGGCTAGGGTTAAAGGAAGGACGCTAAAAAAAGGCCGCTGTTTGATGTCGTGTTGGTAGTAAAAAATATTGTGGAGGTAGTAAAAAAGGTAGTAAAAGGTAGTAAATTCAAAGTTAGCTACTTTGCCCACCTCTGATGAAATGTCAGTGTTAATGAACTTGTAAAACATCTGTCAAGTGCAACATCAACCTGTGAGGGTCTTGCTCAGGGGCTCAAAGGTAGTAACCCTGCCAACCCTGCCAACAAAAATGCCATTTTTGTTATTAATACATCATTACTTATCAGTTTAGATTTCTTAAAATGCTCACTTGTGCACAAACCCATTCACACAAACATACACACACACGCCACCATGTCGCTGCCTGAATTCAAGCCAATTTCATATCCAGCTTTTTACATCTATGAGATTAAAATGAACATTTTCAGTTTTTTATTATCAAGTAGAATATTTCTAATGCTTGATTATTTGTAGCACATGTGTTCAGTGTGGTGTTCAGTGACAAGGAAAGAAAACTTTGACTTGTGAGTGTAACAATGGCTTACTTTTTTGTACTGAACCATGTGTTTCTGTGTGTCTGTGTGTGTGCCCGCGCTCTCCAGACTTGACTTCGGGATGCAAATCACCTGTAAGACGGGCCCTTATAAAGGCAGTCAGGTTCCCTCTGATGGGCTCAAAGTCACAATGAAATACGGCAAGTACACCATCAGCGAGCTGAGTGAGACCCCCTTTGTCTACTCTGCCAACCCCAAGATCAGCGAATACTTCCCCAAAGCTAGCTTTGTGTGGTGAGTCTGTTTTTACAGCATCCTCACTCTTCTGCATTGTACTTTTATTGCATAGAAGTTTAGACGTTTGAGTTGCATCATAAGGAAAAAGTGGCATATTGCAGTTGAATTACATCTAGACTTAATGTCACATGGTTTAAAAGGGCAGACAAAGATGCTATGTAGCTAACATTAACACGAAAGGAAGGAAAGCCTAGATGCTACATCTATAGCCGTGAGAGTATTGGCAAGGCAGCAGTAAAGGCCAATTTCGTAATTATTACCAGCAGCAGAGGAATTGGGGTGAAACGGATTTAGATTGCACGACAGATGCATCACTCGGGGAAAGATAGAGCTGGAGGATGAGTGGTAAAGAAATGTTCATGAGAACAGACATCTAACATGATCAGAGATCAAGTGTAGACAGCTGGTTCCCTATAAGTGGGCTCTTAGAACGCTCTTTAAGTATAAATGTGCAACATCTCTCTTGTTATCTGCAGCACAAAAGAAACTTGTCCAGCTGATATTATTTCACCGACTGGTTGACTGATGTAATTTATCCTGTTGCTACAGGTTTTACTTCATTAATCAAAAATCAAGTTATTATTATTAATAATAACACTCAAAAAACTATTTCAGTATCTCTTAATAGTGATAGAAATGTATAGACAATAGGGCTGCAACTAAGTTATTGTGTTAATCGATTAATCTGCCGATATTTTTTTTGATTAATCAGTTATTAATCGGATAAAAAGAAAAAGAAAACGCTTTCATTTCCAGCATTTTTGGTCAGTTTGGACTCATTTTGGCCTATAACTCATTTTGACTCATTTCTGGGAGAGAACTACATTTTTGTGCAACATTTGCGCGCCACAATAACCAAGAGGATACGCGTTGGAATAATCACTGAAAATATGAAGTAAATACCTATATTGTGAGTAGAACGCTGCTGGTTTTTGTTATTTATCAGCTAAAAATGAGTTTTTTCTGTAATAAATGGGAAGTTTTGACTGAACCCCACTTTAGAGGGTAGCCACTGTACGTATGTGTATAATAACGTAGAACCAACTAATTGATTATTAAATAAGTTGTCAACTATCTCTATAATCAATTTAATTGATTAGTTGTTGCAGCCCTAATAGATAAGTATATATTCCCACCAGTATGACTCAAAATTCAAATCACAATATTTTAGGACCAAATATCAATATACAAAATGTGTTATTTTTTTCCCCATCCAGTTTTACTAACAAAAGAAGTCACACATTTATATTGTTCTTACATTTACTTATTTGAACCAGTTTGCATAAACAAAAAATAAACTTAGACATATATACACTTTAACATAAGACACACTGCGACTAAACAAAGTTTTTCTTCTAAAAAGAAAACATTGTTTTATAGTATATAATGTCATTCCACCAAGCTCTACATTATGTATATATTATTGTGTTAATCTTATTGCGAATTTACCAGTTAGTTAAATAGACTTGGAAACATTTTCCTAATGGAAAATCACTTAGTAAATATCACCGTTTACGTGGCTCGAAAGCACAGATGGCGGATATCTGCAAGTCCTTCTTGAAGAAGGCCACATGCAGATTTTGTCCTTCTTTTACCCATGATGTTTATTATCTATGCATTAGTTTAATGTCTTAGTCTAAGCAAAGCTCATTGTCAAACCTGCAACCTTCCAGCACGTTGCTGTCTTCTCTGACCGGTCGCCATCAGCCAAAGACACGTAGATCACACTACAGAGGTTCGTGAATGGCAAGCGAGGCTTGTGCGTCATCCTCTTCATTTTGCACCAAAGGCAAATATCATTAGGCTTTCCAGCACATTTTTTTATCTAAAAAATATTGTCACGTAACGATTACTTATGTAAGTAATACAACTACAGGCCACACACTGTTACACCAACCTGCGCAAATTAAAAATGACAAATATTAACGTTTCAAGTTGTTTCAAGCACTTAATTAAATTAATTAAAAATAGCAGGTATTTCATACTTACACCAAACACCAAGACAATACATACATATCTACATACAATACTGTGCCAAAGTTTTAGGCAGGTGTGAAAAAATGCTGTAAACAAAGAATGCTTTCAGAAATATAAATGATTGTTTATTTTTATCAATTTACAAAATGCAAAGTGAACGAACAAGCATCGGTCAACAAGCATCAAACCAGCATCAATTCTAATAGGTACACTTGCACAAAGTCAGGGATTTTGTAGGATTATAGTCAGGTGTATGATCAACCAATTATACCAAACAGGTGTTAATGATCATCAATGTCACACGTAGGTTGAAACACAGTCATTAACTGAAACAGAAACAGCTGTGTAGGAGGCTTAAAACTGGGTGAGGAACAGCCAAACTCTGCTACCATGGTGAGGTTGTGGAAGACAGTTTCATGTCATGGCAAGATTGAGCACAGCAACAAGACACAAGGTAGTTATACTGCATCAGCAAGGTCTCTCCCAGACAAAGATTTCAAAACAGACTGGGGTTTCAAGATGTGCTGTTCAAGCTCTTTCGAAGAAGCACAAAGAAACGGGCAACGTTGAGGATCGTAGACGCAGTGGTCGGCCAAGGAAACTTTGTGCAGCAGATGAAAGACACATCAAGCTTATTACCCTTCGAAATCGGAAGATGTCCAGCAGTGCTATCAGCCCAGAACTAGCAGAAACCAGTGGGACCCAGGTACACCCATCTACTGTCTGGAGAAGTCTGGCCAGAAGTGGTCTTCATGGAAGAGTTGCAGCCAAAAAGCCATACCTCCGACGTGAAAACAAGGCCAAGCGACTCAAGTATGCACTAAAACATAGGAACTGGGGTGCAGAAAAATGGCACCAGGTGCTCTGGACCGATGAGTCAAAATTTGAAATATTTGGCTATAGCAGAAGGCAGTTTGTTCACCGAAGGGCTAGAGAGCGGTACAATAATGAGTGTCTGCAGGCAACAGTGAAGCATGGTGGAGGTTCCTTGAACGTTTGGGGCTGCATTTCTGCAAATGGAGTTGGAGATTTGGTCAGGATTAATGGTGTTCTCAATGCTGAGAAACACAGGCAGATACTTACCCATCATGCAGTACCATCAGGGAGGCGTATGATTGGCCCCAAATTTATTCTGCAGCAGGACAACGACCCCAAACATACAGCCAAAGTCATTAAGAACTATCTTCAGCGTAAAGAAGAACAAGAAGTCCTGGAAGTGATGGTACGGCCCCCACAGAGCCCTGATCTCAACATCACCGAGTGTGTCTGGGATTACATGAAGAGACAGAAGGATCTGAGGAAGGCTACATCCACAGAAGATCTGTGATTAGTTCTTCAAGATGTTTGGAACAACCTACCAGCCGAGTTCCTTCAAAAACTGTGTGCAAGTGTACCTAGAAGAATTGATGCTGTTTTGAAGGCAAAGGGTGGTCACACCAAATATTGATTTGATTTAGATTTCTCATTTGTTCATTCACTGCATTTTGTTGACTGATGAAAATAAATGATTTTTGAAAGTATTCTTTGTTTACAGCATTTTTTCACACCTGCCTAAAACGTTTGCACAGTACTGTACATACAATGCAATAGGAACAAACCACATAAATAAACAGCAAAAAATAACATTGCATAATATTATTTAACTTTTTAACAGTTCATTTTGACTTAATGGAAAGGTATCTTTGTTGCTTTTCTTGCTTTAAAGATGTACATTGTTGGACAAGCAAAAATCTCTCATGATATTATCAGAGACCGTCTTCTTCTGAGAGCTTACTATGTTTTTGGATTCTGTCTCTGATCAGTTTTGTTCAGCAGGTCTGCAGAAAGGCATCCATGTTACCACGTCTTAGGGTTAAAGCTCAAAGCTTTTTCACTGCTGAGAAATGTAGTTACTAATAGGTTCACTAGTTTTGTGACACTGCTGCACAACACTGAACTTGCACTATGATGGGGATAAGGACAGGAGCTGTTTAGAAGTAGCATCTTTTGTTCTCGTAAGACCAATGATGTTACGAAAGGTAGAAGACATTTGCTTTTACCTTTCCTTTTGCTTTCAAGCTGTACTCCTACAGCTGTTGCCTGTTTGCATAGTGGCAAGGTTACATGAACTGGTCTGACTGCATTATTCCTCCTGTTTTGTTTTCCAGCGGAGGCCGTAAGATCATGGTGGTTGGTACCGGGTTTGACCTGGTCCAGAGAGCCGTCATGCGAGTGCTGCCCTCTAGTGACGAGTTTAACAGCCAGTCCAGCAATGAAGAGGTGGGAGTTGTGCTCATTTTACCTGGGGGAAGGGGCTTTAAAAAAAACACTTCTAAAAGCTTATTTTCTTGTATTAGCCTCCATTATATGCTGTTGAATTTTCTGCTACTTTACGTAAAATGGTCTTATCAAAGTCACTCTCTCACTCATTTTGACTCCCCCGCCTCTAGTACATAAACGAGGCTCTGTACAAGAACGAAACAGTCCTCGAGTTTGAGTCTCCTGCCGTGAATAAATCGTACGAAAACCAGTCCTTTAAGACCATCCTCCAACTGGACAACATCCACCTGAACCTGACCTCGTTCGAGTACCACCCCGACCCTGTCTTCCTCGGGCTGAACAACAAAGCCATCAGCGCCGGCAGCATCATCATCGTCAATGTACGTGTGTCTCTACCACATAGCCGGTAGAAAATATACATTGGGCTCACAATCTTTTAAACCTAATTATTTCACAGTCCACCACACTTCTAGGCACATGAGGTTCACTCAGTATTCGCTCTCTAGTGCTTGTGATTAGTTCATTTTGTGACCACAGGAAGCTTCTCAGCGTAATTAAATATTGGGAAAGTGTCATTCCAGCCTTCGAGTTTACTGAAATAGACAAAAGATTTGTCCTGTTTCCTGCGTCACGGGGTCGAGGGGTTTGTAGCATATTTCTTTTAGAAATTGCTTTGAAAACTATAGAGGATTTATTACTATAAGAGATATTTGTAGAATTTGTAGGACAGAAATGTTATTAAATTTTTTTTTTTTTACATTAAATAATGGGAACGTGTATTCAGTCTATTTTTACAATCAACATCCAGTTGTTTTAGTAGGGATGCACCGATCGGATATGAGGATCGGATATCGGTTCCATAAAGAAACGAATCAAATAGCTGGATTGGGTATCGGTGGCATCGGGCCGATCTATGGTGCCGATCTGTAAATTGTAGATACTTCCATATTTGCGTATGCGTGCATGGGAAGTGGCACTGTGGTAAGGCTGGTTTATTGTTCGACATTCACACTAATTTTTACATATTGATATGATAATGAGCAGAACAATCAACACAACACACTACAGTTATGCAGTTATACTGTTTAATTTCCTCAAACAACACTAACTCTCGCTCTCAGTCTCTGTGTTCCCAGTGGTTTTAGCGTCATGGGATTAGGAACCGTCACTGTGTTTAAACGAATCACTTTTGAGATGTTATTTTAAAAATACATATGGGTGTGTAATTATTACATAGTTTTAGTTTGGAAAACAGTATTTAAGTCAAGTATTTCCTTGAGCATAACAGAATAATCTCAGTCTCCTCCTCACAGAGAAATACACAATTTATTAATTAAAACTGGTATCGGATCGGTACTCGAGATCGGCCGATACCCAAAGCCCAAGTATGGTCATCGGTATCAGAACTGAAAAGGTTCCAATTATACTACTTATTCAAATTAAACTGTGCATTATGCTATTTAATGTAACATCAAACACTACGTGGCCTTAATAATGAGCATACTTAGGGCAAGAATCAAGAATCCAACCTCTAGACCACAAGTTTCCACCTTTTTTTTTTCATTTATAGTAGATCTCAGTCTTATTATTGAGCTTGAAGCTGTTGCTATATAAACATGGTCACTCTGTCCTGTGGTTGTGGGGATACAGGGTCAGGGTCTGTCCAAGGCCATGACCGCACAGGAGGCGCAGGCATTTGTGGGTAACCAGCCATGTTTGGTCACCATCCTGCATGACGACAAGCTGATCCTGGTGGCCCCCTCTACGCCCCCCAGCGCCCCCAGACGCCATCGCAGGGACACCAGCTCAGAGCCCATGGACCTGGTGGTGAGCAAAAACCATTTCTAATGCCTTAACATAGAGAGGACGTTTAGTTGTCCCTCTCTGTTCTTCTGTTTGTCTGTGTCTCTTTCTCACTGTGGGTCTCCTTCCTTTAAGTAAAACCTGCCCTCTGGTAGACTGGGGTTAGAATGGAAAATTTTGGATCTTGACCAAAATGTTCAACGTAATGTCTCTGTTTGTCTCTCACTGTCACAGTCTCTCTCTCTTTCTCTGTTCGTGCTTTAGGCTGGCATTATACGTACAAATCTTGGGTCTTGACTCTTGAGTCTCTCGCTCTTCACCTCTCACGGTCTAGCAAAACTGGTTCTTTGGTAGTGCTTTATGCATTATATTGATATTTTTATGACATTTTGGATCTCGTCTTAAAGGTTATAGTCTGGTTAAGTTCTGACACGGATTAATAATAATGGCCGTGGACTAAATTGTGGTAACAATTGTTTGACTGTAAGTTTTTGCTAGGCGTTGTTTAACTGGTGAGACTCTGCATGCTGTGTAACGATAAAAATGTTGACTCAGGTGTATTTCTAAAGTCAAATTAGGGATTATATGGTATTTTTGGATCCCATTTGAGCACAAAAAACTCAATTTCTCTCTCTCTACTCCTTTTTCCCCTTTTAGATTAAGTTTGGCAATGGAGAATGGACTGTCGGTTCGGTGCACTATGAGAAGGAGAGCACGGCCGCTCTTTATATCATCATCCCTGCCGTCATCCTTCCCAAGCTTTTCTTCATCTTTGTGTCAATCTACTGCTACAGGTGAATAAGTCTACCGTGTCCTAGAATCCACTGAGCACCAAGTCAAATGTGCTTGAATATACTTTTTTTCCTAATGAGATCTTTTCTAATAAAAATTACTAGCATCATAAATATGTGCTTTAATGGCTTGAGCTCGATCGCCCCGGTACCGGGGGCAGAACGGGAAGGCTTTAAATAGTCGGTAAACCTAAACAAACATATGCATGCAGCACATCAACATCACTGATAGGATCTCGTGTAAAAATCTCAAACAATAAATTCCACCTAAACATAACACAATTCCAACAGCAAACACATAAATAAACAAAGAACAAAAACACTGCGTAGGTTTACGTGGAAGAAATACGGCTGTAGAATCTATACTACTGCGGCTAACCATGCATACCGTATATCATACAAAAGGTGAGACGCTGCTGATTATGCAGATGTTTTTTTCTGAACATGATTTTTTTTTCATGTTCTGCTGTGTTGCATCTTATTTATTCTGACCCAGTATCATGTATGCTGATTCCACAGTAATCTTACAAGTGTTACCTTTATAATGATACCAAAAGCATAAAAATAGACATTGTGGTTGCTGAGATATACACATTTTATTTTGGGTATCTTTTTTAGAGCAAAAATCTCTAAACAGGTTAACAGGGCTTAACAGGTTAAAATGTGTGTGTGTGTGTGTGTAGGAGGAAGAGCCGGCAAGCAGAGAGAGAGTATGAAAAGGTAAAGCAGCAGCTGGCGAGTTTGGAGGAGAGTGTTCGGGATCGCTGTAAGAAAGAATTCACAGGTGTGTCTTCCACTCTTCATACACACACACACACACACACACCCCAACACACACACAGGGTTGCTTCAGACAGAACCAGCCAACTATCAAGTTCCAGTTCACTTACAGTGATTTCAAAATGGGAGAAGTGGCTCCACAGGAAATCATCTGTCATTTCTTCGACTTATTTTTTGTGTCATCAGCTGAATTTTCTTTTGTTTTTTGTACCAACTCTCCTCTTCTTTTCTCCCGTCTTTCCCTTCCTCACGCAGATCTGATGATCGAGATGGAGGACCACACCAGTGATCTAAGTGAGGCCCGCATTCCCTTTTTGGATTACAAGAACTACACCAACCGGGTTTTCTTCCTGCCTTCTAAAGATGGCGCCAACGACGTCATGATCACCGGCAAACTGGACATACCCGAAAACCGCAGAGCCATCGTGGACCAGGCCCTCAACCAGTTCTCCAACCTGCTCAACAGCAAGACCTTCCTCATCAATGTAGGCCTGGTTTAATTACCTTATTTGCCCAGAATACTAATACAGGGATTTGCTCGGTTATGATTCTCCACTGACTTAACTCTTTGGAATATACTTATATTTTCTAACTCTGTTGTTGTGTTTGCAATCTCTGTGCCGCAGTTCATCCGTACGCTGGAGAGCCGACAGGAGTTCAACGCCAGGAATAAGGTTTACTTTGCCTCGCTTCTCACCGTAGCCCTGCACGGCAAGCTGGAGTACTACACGGACATCATGAGGACTCTGCTGCTGGAGCTGATGGAGGAATATGTCCAAAGCAAGAACCCCAAACTCATGCTGCGGAGGTGAAGCACCACCACCTCTTCTCTTTCAGTTCCCATCCGCTCTGACCCCTTCATCCGAACAGATTATTGGGTTCAGCTAATTAAAAATGTAACGTTGGGTGTGTTGGTGCTCTAGTGACTAGGATACTCACCTCTGGACCTAGAGAGTCTTGAATTCAGTTTCTACCTTAAGCACTATTAGCAAGACCAAAAAAACTGCATGTTGCTTCATGGACACTGTCCCTGAAATTAGAAGAAAGATCGTAGTTCTGTATGAGAGCGACTGGCGTTTCTCATTGGTGTTAAATTGGTAAAAGTTGTCTCTGATAAGCTGCACCATCTTTACAGCTGCAAGAGGGAGTCAGAGGATGAAATCCATTTTGGTGACGATGGACCCAGGAATAGCTTGAAATAGCTTGAATGTAGTTAGCTGCTTTTTCCCTGAACCTTGTAGTGTAGCTAAGCACTATATTAAATTAGTAGCTTGGCAGTACCTCAGCTACTTGTAATCATAAGTAGTTTGTAGCTTAAATAGCTACAGTTTAAAGTAGCTGCCTCCAACCAGTGATGTTCACTAGTCAGGTCTCGAGTCTTTCGTCCCAACTTCAAGTCTAGTCTCTATTGTATGTTATGAATTAAAAGTATGCACTGTGCTGTCATCTGTTATTATAAACCACAGTATCAAAATTGATCATTAAGTATGGTCACTTAAGAGGGCTAATTCAAAACAGTGCGAAGAAACACAATGAAAGCTTTGTTTGAAGTTAAAACATGTTTTTTTAAATGTCTGTGCGCTTTTTTGTCCTGCACCACATGATACGTTCACTAACTTGTTACCAAATGTGATAACAAATGGCACAGCTCCTGGCGAGTTCGTCACTGCCGCGGTCAGTGTTGTTTTGGTATCTGTGGCTGCATGACGTTGGGTGTGATATCAAGGGAGGGAATTACACCAAAGCACCACCGGGCGCGTTAGACAAAAGTGCAGCGCACACCTCGCATTAAAAAAAAAGGAAAAGACTAGTGTATTTCTGCATTTGCACTTATGCTCCGCTGTGCTATCAGGGGTAGCTAGTTCCCTTGATTATAGCGGTTGCCCCATACGCAACACTAACCTAACGCTTCATTAACGCAGCCGGTGAAGCCTCCCTGTCATATTCAGCTCGCCATCATGTCCCAAATCTCCAAGTCAAGTCTGAGGTCTTTTGAGGCCGAGTCTAAAGTCTCAGTCATTGTTTGTGTGAATTAAGTGTGACTCGAGTCCAAGTCCCAGACATGAGTCCCCATTCTCTGTCCCCAACACTTTGTGTCATCCGAAAAGCTAATGCTGTGCATCGCTGTGTCCTGTCCATAGGTCGGAGACGGTGGTGGAGAGGATGCTGTGTAACTGGATGTCCATTTGCCTGTACCAGTTCCTCAAGGTTTGGTCACGTTTTACCGTCAAGCTTCATAGTTTCCTCTGACCATTCTTTTACATGCTGATGCTGCCTGTACTGTAGAGTAACTTAAGAGCTCCTGTTCGTGCCATTCCTGTGCCTTTTTTTTTTTTAGGACTCTGCCGGTGAGCCGCTCTACAAGCTCTTCAAGGCCATAAAGCATCAGGTGGAAAAGGGGCCAGTGGACGGCAAGTTGAAGAAGGCAAAGTACACGCTGAACGACACAGGGCTGCTTGGGGACGACGTGGAGTACTGCGTTCTGGTGAGTAAACGCAAAGACCGTTCAGAAGTTATGAGGGCATTAGTTTTAGTTTTTGATGCTGATGTCAGAGTAACCTGTTGTGAGGTCGATTTGTATTCAGTATTACATTGAGTAGTAGAATAAAATGCTTAAAAATAAATTGGAATAAAATCTGTTAATAGATAATAATTAACAATGTAAACTTTTTATCACAAAAATAGTACATTTTACTGTAGGAAAAATAGTCAACTATAATTTACATTTGCATACATACATGTTGTTAGTCATGCCGAGCATTTAACTATGATCCTTTCACTTTGTTGCAATTACACACAGGGAAAAACTTGCTTATTCTTCATATTATTATTATTATTATTATTAATTATTATTAATATTTATTATTATTATTATGCCACCAATATAATAAGAATGCTAATAATATTTAGATCTTAATCGCTACAACTATTATTATTATTATTATTATTATTATTGTTATTATTATTATTATTATTATTGTTATTGTTGTTATTTATTATTGTATTATTATTATTATTATTGTGGCTATAGTTGGTGGCATAATAATAATAATAATAATGCTGAAGAATAAACAAGTTTTTTCCCTGTATTGTAATTACAGCAAAGTGAAAGGATCATAGTTAAATGCTAAGCATGACTAACAATATGTAATAATAAAATATAGTATAATGACTATTTTACAGTAAAATGTACTATTTTGTGATAAAAAGTTTGCATTGTTAATTATTATCATGCCTAATAATATTTGCAGATCTTGTCCCGCTACAACTATTATTATTATTATTATTGGTATTATTATTATTATTATTATTATTATTATTATTATTATTATTGTCAACAATAATAACAAATGCATATATCTTTAGATCTCATCCTACCACCCACTACTATTGTTATCATTGTGTGCTGACAACAACAAATATGTAATAATAATAATAATAATAATAGTTATATCATAATATAATTATGATATTTTTATCTCCTCTTCACCTTTTTAGAGAGCCAGGCTGGCATACAGTTATCCAGTTTGCTTGTAACCAGACATTCTACGCCCTCCTCCCTTCCCCATTTCTAGACTTTGTCCTTGATTGAGACCTTGATTTTTTTTAGAGATGTTAAGCCTTGCGTAGAGTAACATGAGCTGATCGCTAGCTACAGTGTGACTGATCATCTTCGGCTGCTATCAGACTCTGCAGGTGCTGGTGCATGGGGAAGGGCCTGACGTCACCCCGGTCAAGGTGCTGAACTGCGACACCATCTCCCAGGTGAAGGAGAAAATCATCGAGCAGGTTTACCGCAACCTTCCCTACTCCCAGAGACCTGTCGTGGACAGTGTGGCTCTCGGTGAGTTGCAGACGCCCTACTGATTTGACGACGAATACGTTGCGATTGGGCAGATGCAGTAAGATGCTGTTCTCTTCCTTTTCCACAGAGTGGGCGCCCGGCTCAACCGGCCAGATTCTTTCAGACCTAGACCTGACATCACAGAAAGAGGGCAAGTGGAAACGGCTCAACACTTTGGCACGACCTGGCGTGAGTCAAATCTCAAGCCTTTCTGGATTGTCTGCAGAAAATGTTCAGTTTAATTTGAAAATGAATTATGCCAAGACTTTTCTGTTTCTGCTTGGCTGTGGGCCTGTACCCAGAAAAGTGACTTTACTATGTTTCTAGTTTCTGCTTCAAAAGGTCTTGGAAAAACACTCCTATATTCTGTGGCCTGTTTGTTTTGCGTTTGAGTGAAGACAAACGCCACACTGTAGTCTTGTCAGAGTTTTACACAGTCAGTCAACCGACCAGAACCAGACCATGAAGAGTGAGTATTCTTTCACCAGATTTTTTGTGCACTAGCGATGTAACCTAGTGAGTGTTAGACATGAGCTTTGGTGTAAAGCTGTTAGGGATACTTTATGGCGTGTGGCTGCTAGGTCACATTTTTGGGGAATGAAACTGAAGTCTGGCGTGATGTACAGACACTGAAGAGCCTTTCAATGCTAAGAGACAAGTGGGTGGATGATAAATATTGAGAGAAAGAAGGAGTTTGGCTAAGCGTGAGATGGATTGCGATTGCAGCACCAACTGCTGCAGGTGTGGGCGTAGCGCATTTTTAGATTATGTGCTTTTGAAGCGAACTCAGGAAAATTAGTGGCGTGTGATGATAACATTCATAGAAAATCTCAAACAGCATCACATTAGAGCATGTTAGTAGAAACAGGTGTGTGTGTATGTGTGACTGCACTATAAGGGAGAAAAGAATTAAAAGCCATTGTGTGTGACTGGTGATTTTTTTTTTTCCCCCACCTTTTTACCTTTCTAAGTGCATGCAGAAAGTGGTGAGATCAGTTATTTGTTGTTGTTTGTAAAAAGCAGTGAATAATGCATGCTTCATTAACCAAAACAAAGCACAGCAGCCCAGGCTAAATATGGCATTTATAAGCAGGTATATAATATTTGTGGAGGTGCGAGAGGCTGTGAAAAGAGCCGCGTCCAGGGCACATACGTGGCCTCATAGCCATGTAAAGAGGTGTATTAGAGGAGACAGGCAGAAAGTTCTGAAAGTTGCTTTATATCATGTGACTTCATAGAAGACATGTTAATATAACCATGAATATATTGAAAGTAACCCGAGCACAATAGTAGGAGAGTGCAAAAGCAGTTAGAATGTGTCTGATAAATCAATGTGACAACTTTAACAGGAGTTATGAGATAATTGGCAGTCAGTACAACAGTATTTCTCTTTATAAAGGCCAGTAAATGAGTTGCATTTACATTTACAGAGTTTAGCAGATGCTCTTATCCCAGAATGACTTCCAGTACCTACGTTCAGAGACAGTCTCCATAAAGCAAATTTGGGGTTAAGGGTCTTGCTTAGGGACCCAGTGATAGTAGTGCTGGAGGTTCTTTTTCAAACTCACGTCCTCTCGGTCCAGAGGCAATTATCTTGGTTAGGACTACATGCATGAAATGGTAGGGCTCAAAGTGTATGCACTTAGTACGTGTAAACAGTGAAATACTTCTCTGCATTAAGCCGATTAGGCGTGTATAAATAGTGTATATACCCTGGTTTATAGGAAATTATGCTTTGCTGGAGGGACGATAAGGTGTTCACTTGGTCAGGCGGCGGATGAGCTGGATGAAGTAAAGAAATCCAAAAGAGGCAGCATGAAGAACCGGCCACTACTAAAGCCATCTGAGATCTACGCGACTAGACTGCTGTCACTTGAAGAGGTAAAAGCCCGATGGCGATATTTAGAAGTCAGGGTCAGCCGATGGCGATATATGCTGCCGATATTTTTTTGACCAATAATTAGACATTTCCCCTCTGTTTGTGTAACCGAAATCACACTAATAATAACAAGGATACATTTCTCAACAACATTTATTTAACACTGACTAAACATAAATATAAAAACATAAATATATAACATTTAGGGCTTGACTAACATTTTGTAAACAAAAAGTTTCAAGTTTTCCACAAGCTATTCCTGAGGGAAAGATAAAATTGTAAACAAAAAGAAGGTGCAAATAATCTAAAGGAGAGTGCAAACTTCTGGCTGGGGAAGATTCCTGAAGGCGGCAGCATGGATCACTTGTACCCGCAGCAAACTGGGCTGTCATGAGATGCGCACAGATATCGGCGTGCTAAACTGGGACATCGGCGATGCCGATATTGTAAAAAATGCTGAAAATATAGGCGATATATCGACTGACCGATATGTCGGTCGACACCTCTATTCAACCTGTCAGAGTACAAGTATAAAGAAGTTCACACATAATACTGCATGTTGGTGCATTTAAAAAGTGCAGAAAAACATTGGCATAGCATAATTCAAAACATACTTTTTTTACTTTAATAAAAGCATTCATAAAAGTTCCCAAAGATGCAAATCAGGGTGTACAAGGATGGCAATGATTTGACACAGGTTTTGGCAAAGAGTGGTTACCTTGTCAAATGAATTTGCATCTTTGGTGGATGAATGATGTTTTGTCTAGGCAGTTTCACTGGGATATAAATGAGGTAACACACAGGTAAATTCATTTTGTCATCCATCAACCTGGGTAAAATTGAACGCGCTTTCATCTCAAATGAGGAAAAATGTTGTTGGGGAATGGTTGCAGTAAAAGGAATTCAGTTGAAATAACAAGCATGACACAATAAGAGGCTGTAATAGAGAAGTAGAACTGGTAAATTTTAGGCGAAAAGGAAGAAGCTATATTAGCTACACAAAAAGTGAGGAGGAAAACAGAGAGAGGCAAGGAGAGATTCGTCTTGAGGATTCATGATTCAAACTTAAGAAACTTTGAAGAGAGAAACACCTCCGCAGAGAAGCAGAAGCTTTGTGAAAACACCAACATTTTAACGTTGCTAAGCAACAAATGGAATTGTGTTGTGGTCAAATGAGCCACAAATTGAGCACCTCACTTTTGGGACTGTTGCATCAGTGGTCTTATTTGTAGTGTTAACAATAGATTCCATGAAATACCACAACATTTAGCCTGAAATCTTGTTGCTGCTGAGGAGACTGAAGGAAGTGCCCCATGGTTGGAGTCTCCCAACAAGACAGTGATAAGTTCCTCTGTGATGATTGTCATTGTGAACACACACAGCACAGCACACAGTGCTACAACCGTCTTGACCTCTGCATTTGACCCATCCGTGTGAAGGCCAGGCTACTGGCGCCCGAGGCAGTCCCTTGGGCATGGTGCCTTGCTCATAGTACTCAGTAGTAACTTTACGGCCTGGATTTGAACGGCGATCTTGTACAGTCCCCAGGGGTGAACACCCTTCGTTAAACCACCAGCAGTCAAAATGAGGCGACTGATGTTAACTTGGTTTACATGGGGCGATATCGATACTGATTATTGCTAGTTAACGGGGCTGATAACTGATATTTGGAACCAATGTGCAAAAAAAAAAATCTCTGTCAAAATGTACATTTTACAAACACCAAGCTCAATTAAAACTTTCCTCTCCTCCTCCTTCTCGTTCTCCAGGCTTCACCGCATACGTGTGTGGCGTAGTGAGAAGAAATTACATGAAATTACCATCACTCTTGTCAGGAGGCTCCACCAAACTGACTTTTGGGTGCCAGTATTTCTGGAATTTATTATTAAAATATGGA
This sequence comes from Distichodus sexfasciatus, assembly GCA_032718565.1. Classification (NCBI taxonomy): domain Eukaryota; kingdom Metazoa; phylum Chordata; class Actinopteri; order Characiformes; family Distichodontidae; genus Distichodus; species Distichodus sexfasciatus. The sequence continues at coordinate 945,087 of JAVGVS010000009.1, read as the reverse complement.
GTTCCTAAAATAAAAACTTTATTTTGTTTGACAATTAAAAGCCTTAAATTGCAATGGTCTTAACAAAAAATAAAATATTACTCATTTGTAGTTTAATTAGTTAGAAATTTTTTTTTTTCACATGATCTGCAATATTTTTGGGAGCTGACAGTTCTCTGCTCCTTGCAGGAGTGGATCAGCGAGGACTTTTTGAGAGTTACTGACGCTGATATGAATTGAATACATGCACAAGCCATGAGGTCATCTTTATTTGCAGAGCCGCTCAGACAAATGAAATGTAATTTGTGAAGCAAACTCAGGGGAAATGTGAGGGGATGAATAACTTTTAATGCAAGTGAAGATTAAAATCTGCGTATTGTGTGTGTGTGTTACAGGGCACGCTACAGCAGTTCGTGGATGACTTCTTCCGCAGCGTACTGTGTTCAGGGACCGTGGTTCCTCCGGCGGTCAAATATTTCTTCGACTTTCTGGATGAGCAGGCGCACAAGCACAACAACGTGGGGCGAGAACCATCCACATATGGAAAGACTCAACAGGTCCGCAGGAAAGGTTACATAATTACATAATCATACACTGTTTTTTGCGATTTGGAATTGCTGTTGCAAAACATCTCGTTATACATCACCGATCCTCTCAGCCCCGATTTCTTCCAATTAAACAAATCTCCTCAACACAGAACAAATTGGGCGTGCTGGCAATGAGATTCTTGCTTCTGGGATGAGATCCCCAGACTAAGCCTAGATTGAATTGACAAACTAGCGAGCGAGAATGAGGAAAATATTCATGGCGTCTTGTTTAGACTGACAGGCGATGTGTGAGTTTTCACCTTAAATTACGCCAATCCCACAAAAAGTCTTTCACGCTTTCGTAACGGAGACTAGTTAGTGCAAATGAACTCTCCACATCAGTAGACTTCAAGATAAAACAAAAGTGAGTTTTTGCAGGACCAGGCACTTTAAAATATATTTTGATTGTAAAGAATCATACAAACCTCCAAGAAAGAGCTTCTGTAAAGGTTTCTGACGTAAGCCGTTACTGTTTAGAGAGTGGTTAGGCAGTTGTCCCTGTGATTGGAAAGTCACCGGCTCACGTGCTGGACCGTTAGAGAATTTTCCTCAGTTCTACTCCTCAGGCAAGGTACCGTCCCCAGGCACCTGCTCCCCGAGGGGCTGTCAAAAAACTGCCCTGCTCCTTCAGTGTGGTCTGTTGCCATTTGATGGTCGGATTTGTCCTTTCAGATCGATATGTGTGTATTCCTTCTTGACAGTGTGTGTTTGAAACTGACTCTTATGTTGTGGGCGTTGCAGTTGCCTCTAAACTAGTTGAACATATTGAAACCCTGCTTCATGTTTAGCGTGCACATCATGGTGGTGGGCGTACCTCCTGTCGTCATTACAGGCCTTCACCAGCAGGCTTGCTCATGGCCTAAGGTGAGAGCTTAGCAACTCACTCACACACACACACACACACACACACACACATGCAAAAGACTTAAGCAGTCTAAAATTCTACTTCTGATCTCTTGTGAGCTGGCATACTGTTATAGGCAGCTTTCTGCGATTATTGTTATTTTTTCTCACCAAGGAGTCACCAAGCACGCTCCTCCGCCAAGGAGATTCCCACTGAAGATGTGGTGGACCTGGTGAGTGTGTTTTTCTGATTTAAAGAGCCCTGTCATACTGCAACTGTGTGTGTGTGTGTGTGTGTGTTTGGGTGCAAGCCTGCACTCCATCAAACATGATCTGAGGCACACTGGAAAAGAGCTGATATTGATTACACTCTGATTCCATGCTTATGTTCTCTACCCTCTCTCTCTCTCTCTGTACCTCTCTCTTTCCTTCCTTCCTTCCTTACTCTTTTTCTTTTCCCTCCTCCCTCTCTTTCTCCCTCCTCCACCTTCATCCCTGTCTCCCTCCCTCCCTCTCTCACACTCTTTTTCCTCGTTGCTCTTTATCCCTACCTTTCTCTCTCCTCCTCCCTCTTTGCTTCCTCCTCCCCTCTCTCTTTTCTCCCTCTCCCTCCTTTGTTTCTTACACTCCCTTCCTCCTCCCATATTTCTCTAGCCTCTTTCTCTCCCTTCTCTCCCTTCCTCCCTACCTCTCTTTTCTCCCCCCCCTCCCCCTCCATTTCTCCCCTCCTTCCCACTGTTTCTCTATCTCCTCCCTTTTTTCTGCCTACTCTGTTTCTCTCCCTCTCCACTTCCTTTTCCCTATCTCCTGCCTCCATCTTCCCATCCTTACTCACCTCTCCTGCTCCCTAGCTGTTTTTTCTCCTCCCTCCTTCCCTTCATTCCTCCCTCTCTTACTGCATCGTTCGCCTCTTTCTGTCTCCGTCCTTCCCATCCCTCTCCCCTCCCTTCTTCTCTGCATCTCTCCCCTCTCTCTCTCTCTCTCTCTCTCCCTCTTTCCTTTCTTGCTTGCTTTCCTTCTTCCTTTCACCCCTCATTCTCTCCCTTCTTGCCTTCTTCTCCTCTTTCCTGTCCTCTCTCTTTTACTACTCTCCCTCCCCTCTTTCTCCTTCACTCTCTGCTCTCTCTCTCCACACCTCTCCTCCCTGCTCCCTGTCTTCCGCCTCCCTTTTGCTCTCTTTTCCTCCTCCTCTTTCCCCCATCCCACACACTCTCTCCCATTTCTCCCCTTTGCTCTCTCGCTCTCTCCTCTCTCTCACACTCCACCATAACTATGTTTCCTATCTGTGTCTCGCCTCTGACCCCTCTCTTCCTGTTATATTCTTTCTCCCCAGGGTTAGCCCATGAGGCATCAAATCCAGATGGTGCCAGTCTGGCAAACCAGGACATGAACACTCATCTGGCTGAGATTTCACGGGTAAGTAATGAGTGTGTCTGTGTGTGTGTGTGTGTGTGTGTGTGTGTTCATTCTTGTACTTGCTACTTAGTGAGAACCAAATGATTTTTAACTTGTAGAGAGGACATTGTTAGAAGCCCTTTTTAGTGGTCTCACTTCTTTAAACTGCTTTTTACAAAAATATACAGGTTTGTTTAGGAAAACTAAAAAGTGTAGAAAGATTAGCTTTGGTTATTGAGGTTATAGTTTTAATATTTAGGGTTAGGTGTATTATTATTTAAATAGAAAGTAATATAGAAGTCAATGGGGTCTCACACTACTATATAGTACAAAGGGGTGTGTGTGTGTGTGTGTGTGTGTGTGTGTGTGTGTGTCTGTGTATGTATGTGTGTGTGTGTGTGTGTGTGTGTGTGTGTGTGTGTGTGTGTGTGTGTGTGTGTGTGTGTGAAAGAGACACACAATAGTCTGTAAGATGCAGAAATCCACTACCACCCTTCTGCTCTCTCAGTCTCATACAGACAAGCTGAACACCCAGGTTGCCCTGCACCAGCTTTACCAGTACGCCAGCAAGTACTATGACGGGGTAAGTTTGCCTCCTCCTTCGTCCTCTATCTCTCTTTTTTTTCTCTGTCCCTCTCTCTTGACCTTCTGCCGTTCAATTCACTCCTCTGTGATTCCCTCTTCCAGATAATCTCCTCGCTGGAGGACGACCCCGCAGCTCAGAGCAAGCAGCTAACTCTGCGATTGCAGCAGATCGCTGCAGCCCTGGAGAACAAAGTCACAGACCTTTAACTCGGAGTCTTCACACTCGGAGGAGGCACGAGTGCGAACAAGATTGGTCCACGGGCCCGGACAAAACAAACCCCCAATGCTTCTCCCCAAACTTCTTTTACTGAGCCCTCTCCCAGACTCAGAGTCTCCGTTTGGAATAAAAACAGTCCGAGCTCTCGCCTAACCCTCCATACAGCGTTTGTCTCCTTCGGTACTGTCTAAATGACTGAATGACTTGAGTGGTACGATTTTTTTTAGTTAAGAAGTTAAGAAAGAACTGCAGAATGCAACAACTCGGTACTTCATGGATCTTCGGCTGCCACGAAATTCAGCGTTCCCCTTAATAATCTCACGTTGACTTTGTTAATCCTGCGTGGACGGAAAGGATCTATAGTATTATATGTGTACATATATATATTTTTACACTAAAGGTTGTGCAAAAGTCTTAACGTGCATCAAAAATATAGATTTATCTGTTTTTTCTTTCCTCTACAAGACCACTGTGTTTGCTTTGAAGTGGCTCTAAAGCACATAACCAAGGAGCGACGTTTATACATTCCTTCCTGTGTCATGAGGTTGTTTCCTGTGGGAGTTGTGGCATAGCTGGCACATGGTTTTGCCTGTGGTGTGTATATCTGGGCATTATTCATCTTTCAAAGGCAACGTTCAACACCTTCAGTCCTGTTTCTCCTTTTGGTTTTAGTTTTCCATGTCAGGTCATGGTTTTGTTTTGGTTTTTTTGGATGAAGGTTTAGGCAGATTTCATTTTAAGTGAGACATTTTGTACAGGTGAGGACTTGCTCCTCCTGAAGACTTGAAGACATCACGAGTAACATTTGTTTTGGTATTAAGTTGCAAGAGGTATAAAGTGAAGAAACCCTGCGTTGTCAAACTGAAAGCAGTCTTCAAGCATTTGTTTAAATCAAACTTCCAAAATACTTGCCTTTACCAATGTGCAGTGCCAATTTTCATCAAGCACATTTTTACGCATTTTTTTAAAAACATTTTTATTCTCCACTTTTGATAGCACATATGGTTTGCCTTAGTGTCTTTGGCACGTGGTTTTACTAATTTTTTAAGCTCCAAAATGAGTTTCCAGTGCGTCGGTATCACTCTCTTAGCTTTCCGCTGTGATAACTCCCGTAACGTTCCGACTGCGATGCACTACGCTGAGTTGAGGACGAATTGTTCAGTGGCTGTGTTGTAGTTGACTAAGGCCTTTACAAGATGAAAACTGTGCAGTGGTGTCAAGGAGGAGTTTTATGTTTGTTTTTTTTTGTTTGTTTTAGAGCTTACCAAAGTTTTGGACTGTTTTCTTTCACATTTGTCATATTTCACTTATGATTTCATGATTTTATGCCCTGTCTCAAATATGCCGCGCAATACACATATCAGCAAGTGTCCACAATGTGTATATCTGAGCTTTACTTTTGGCACCATACCTTAATATTTCTCCCTTACTCTCTCCATTCCACTGTCAATATTCATCCTCCATCTTCCCATCTCTCCTCATCCTTTTCCCTTCCCACTTGCTGAGAGTGCATTGGCATATTGTGAAGTTTGTTTTTATTTTTTTTTACTTGCTCTACCTGGAAGTGCCTTAATGAAAAACGAGTAATAATAGTAATCCGGTGTGTGGTGATTGTGGTTGTATTAAACATTACAATAGTGCTGTCTGATTTTTGTACAATATGCCATTATACATGTCCCTCCTGTGAAAAAAAACATCTTAAGAAGTGCCACTGTGGGTTGTATAATGCTGGTAAATATGTTGCAAGTAGTAGAGAAAAGTTATATTAAAAGTATGTTCTTGGCCTTAATGTCATGTTGCCTCTTGAAATGACAGTACATTACTTAAGCGGGGGGGACGGGGGAAACCAGCTCTGATTTGACTGTGCGAGTAATACCTTAGTTATGCCGCTTGAACAGATGTACTTAATCATTTATGTTTATGCTACTTAATGCTCTTGCCGTTAGAGATTTCCATTTCTAGCATAGTAACCGTTAGGGAGCTCCGCCAGACTGATAAAGGTAACACTGAGCTACTCGTGAACAAGGTCCTGTCCCCAAGCACTGCTCCCGTAGGTGCTGCCCACATCAACCGCCTGTTCCTCTTAAACATATGGATCAAATGTAGAGGTCACATTGCATGGTGGTACCTTTGCTGTGTACACCATGATGAATAATCCCTCACTTCAAATCGTAGGGTGAGTACAGGCAACCAGGTTTGGACCTCCAGATCATTGACTAGTTCATAGACTTGCCTGTGAAAAAGAAGTAAATCCAACTCTGTCCATTCTTCATTGGGTACCTGAGTTAGGTCCTGGTCTTCAAACTGACTTAGGAAGTGAAAGTCACTTTGGTTAAGAACAGTTGATAAATACTATAGAAATAAATGTAAAGCAGAATAAAGCTGATGTTCAATGGCCAATTCAAAGTCCTTAATCCAATAGGAATGTTGTGGAAAGACACAAGTGAGCAGTTCATGTTACAGGAAGCTAAAATTCTTCCCAAGCAATGGGCAGGACTGATCAAAAATGACCAGATATATGTAATTGCAGTTATTGCTGCATTAGAGGGTCACACCAGATACTGAAAGTCAATGTTCACATACTTTTGCCACTCACAGATCTGTAATATTGGGTAGTTTACCACAATAAATTGCTGACCAATAATGCTGTTGTCTCGCTTGTTTAATTGGGTTCTCTTTATATACTTTAAGAAAATGTGATGTTTTAGATTATGTGGAAATATGGAGAATTCTAAAGGGATCACACACGTTACATTACCACTGTATGTAATCAACACATTCTACGTTTAGGTAGTTTAGGCACTGCATAAAACGTACTCGGTTACGTTTGTAACCTCGGTTCCCTGAGATATGGGAACGAGTACTGCATCTTAAGACGCTGTATGGGAAAAACTCTTTTTTCCTCCTCAACTGAAGCCTTTTCAATCACGCAGTGAAACTGCACGTCCTTTGGTTCGTGCAGTGCAATAAAAACAAACCAATGACTCGGCGGTGACAATGAGCAGGCTAATGGCTGAGCTGCTCGCCAGAGCCCGGCAGAATGGGCGGGGCTACTGGATATATAAGCGACCGCTGTGCCGCCGCTCAGATTTCTTCGAATAAAGCGACTGAGGCGTGCAGCAGATAGCACGGCCAGGAACGCAGTACTCGTTCCCATATCTCAGGGAACCGAGGTTACAAAAGTAACCGAGTATGTTCCCTGTCAATATTCCACTCATACTGTGTCGTAAGACGCTGTATGGGAACCAGTACAATCACGCCGTGCTATGATGGGGGACGACTCAAAACATAACTCACGTGGGGGGACCCAGGGGAGTTCAAAAATATACACCAAGCACAGGTTGAGCCCAGGGGGTCCTCCGTGGCTTGGGTGCCGTCCCAGTTGGTGCCCGAAGATATGGGCCTAGAGAAAGTAGGGACTTGAACAATGTTGGTCAAGTAACCATTGAGACTACTTAATCAGTCTAGGCGACGGCTTTAAGCAGAAAGGACTCTAGTCTGTAGAGCAGGGACATCTAGGTTGTAAAACCTGATAAATGTGGACAGCGAGGACCAACCGGCCGCCCTACAAATCTCAGAAATGGATATCCCGCTGGACCACGCCCAGGAAGAGGCAATGCCTCTGGTGGAGTGGGCTCTGACTCCAATGGGGCACTGCAAGCCCAAGGAGGAGTAAGCCATGGCAATAGCTTCCACTATCCACCTGGAAAGGCTCTGCTTTGTAACAGGGCGACCTTTAGCACGGTTACCGAAGCCGACAAAAAGCTGTTCTGAACTCCTGAATGAGGCAGAACGCTCAATGTATGCCCTTAAGGACCTGACAGGGCAGAGCAGGCATAAGTCCTGGTCATCCGTCGAGGCGGACAGGGCAGAAAGTACTATGACCTAGGCTCTAAACGGAGTTGAGAGCACCTTAGGTACATAACCCAGCCTCGGTTTCAGGACGACTCTGGAGTCGTTGGGCCCGAATTCCAGGCAGGCCGGGTTAACAGAGAGGGCCTGTAGATCCCCTACCCACTTAACCGACGCCAGTGCCAAAAGCAGGGTGGTTTTAAACAAGAGCGATCTCAAGCTCGAGGATTGCAATGGTTTGAATGGGGGCCCCTTCAGGGCCCTTAGTACGGTCGACAAGTCCCAAGAAGGAACTGTACAAGGACGCGGGGGGTTCAACCTCCTGGTGCCTCGTAAAAACTGTATCACCGCACTGTTCCTGCCGACTGAGCAACCAGCAATAGGGGTGTGAAAAGCCGCTATGGCCGAAGCGTAAACCTTGATGGTCGATGGAGAATGCCGCTTATCCAGCATCTCCTGCAGGAAGGAAAGAACCACTGATACTTCAGAGGTGACCAGATCAACGTCGCGGTCTTGACACCAAGCCGAGAAAAGGGACCATTTCAAAGCATAGAGACGCCTAGTGGACAGAGCTCTAGCTTCGGCTATAGTGCTTAAGACATGCTCTGGGAGGTCAAGAGGCTCCTGTTGAGTGGCCATATGTGCAGGGCCCATAACTCGGGCCGTGGATGCCACAGAGAGCCGTTTGCTTGAGAGAGGAGGTCCCGTCTCAAGGGAATGGGCCACAGGGCTGCTTCGAGCAGCTGGAATAACTCTGACACCCACAGCTGGTTCCTCCAGAAGGGGGCTACCAAGAGAAGCTTGTGTCGGCGTTCCCTGACTCGTCTGAGTACCTGTGGTAGCAGAGCGACTGGAGGAAACGCATAGAGTAGGAGGTCTGGCCATTCGTGGGCCAGGGCGTCCATGCTTCTCGTGAAGTAGAGTGGGCAATGAGAGTTGTCTTCGGAGGCAAAGAGATCTACTCAAGCCCTGCCGAAGACTTCCCAGATTCCCTGAACTGAGAGCGGGTGGAGCGTTCACTCCTCTGAGGAGACGTTGTCCCATGATAACATGTCTGCTCCTTGGTTCAGTTTGCCCAGCACATGCGTCGCCCTCAGTGAGCACAGGTTGGTCTGGGCCCAAACCAGAAGGTGTTTTGCTAACGTGCAGAGGCGCTTCGAGACGATGCCACCCTGGTGATTCACATATGACACCACGGACCTGTCTGAGTGTATCAGCACATGGTGTCCCCTTATGTCCGGCAGGAAGAATTGGCAGGCACGGCACACTGCTAGCATTTCTAGGCAGTTGATGTGCAGTCCCGACTCCTTCTCGGACCAGAGGCCGAAGGCCGGTTTGCCCTCCCACAGCGCTCCCCAACCCCTGTTGGAAGCGTCTGTCATGACAACCTTCCTTCTGTGCGCTGTGTCTAAGAGCACCCCTCGCTTCAGCCAAAGAGGGTCCCTCCACCGTCTTAGGGCTGAAACACAGGCCCGAGATACCGTTATGCGATGGCGACTGTGGCGCCATGCCCCGAACAGAACCCTCCGCTTCAGCCAGAACTGGATGGGTCGCATGTGAAGCAGACCCAACTGGAGAACTGGCGAAGCCGCTGCCATAAGGCCCATCATCTTCTGAAAGGCCTTGAGTGAGTGCGAGGTCCCTTCCACAAAGGAGGCCGCACGGTTCTGAATTGTCCTGGCTCGCTCCACCGAGACGTTCGCCGTCATGGGCACAGAGTCGATAACTGTCCCCAGGAACGATACTCGTTGGCTGGGAGACAGAACGCTCTTGGCAACATTGACCCTGAGCCCCAGGCAATCCAAGTGGCTGAGGAGAAGGGTCCTGTGCGATATAGAAACCGCCTCTGACTGGGCCAGAATGAGCCAGTCGTCGAGGATGCAGATTCCCATCTGTCGCAGAGGGGAGAGAGCTGCATCCATGCATCGCATAAAGGTGCAGGGAGCCAGGGATAACCCAAATGGTAGGACCTTGTATTGGTATGCCACCCCTTCGAAAGCGAATCTCAAGAATCGCCTGTGATGGGGGGCAATCTGGATGTGAAAGTAAGCGTCTTTCAGATCCAGAGACATGAACCAGTTCCCTAGGCATATTTGCGAGAGGATCTGTTTCAATGTGACCATCCTGAACGACCTTTTTACCAGGGCGCGATTCAGGAGTCTGAGATCTAGGATAGGTCGCAGACCACCATCTTTTTTGGGAACGAGGAAGTAGCAGCTGTAAAAGCCAGACTCACTCTGAGCTGGAGGAACAATCTCTAGGGCTTCCTTTTCCAGCAGATTCACCACCTATGTGCATAGAACTGGAGCGTTCTCGCCACGCACTGTAGTAGGGACCACCCCGCGAAAGCAGGGGGGTCTGCGAGTGAATTGGAGTGAGTAACCTCGTTTTATTATAGCCATCACCCATTCTGACACTCCGGGGATGGCCTGCCAGGGCTTGGCCCGTGTGGCCAGAGGATGGATACGGTCTACAGATTGGCTGCCTGAAGGCAGGATGTCTGTGGTAGGTGGAAGAGGAAATTTGCTTTTTTTTGAAAAAGTGTGTGTTTTATTATGTCCGCTATCACAGCGGTCGGATGCCCGGGTGCAGGATTGGGCCCGTGGGCCTCTCCTCTTCCTGCCTGGCTGTTCAGGAGGACTTCCGAGGCGCCGGATCCAGGGTGATCTTGGGCCGGGGTCCCTGGCGCTTAGGGACAGGGAAACGACTCACTGAGTGACAATGTCCTCTCTCCTGTCGCTCCTTAGGCCGTGGTTCAGGAGCGGCTGGCACTGGCATGGCGGGCTGCTGAATCGGCGCAGGCTTGGGGCGCCAAACAGCAGACAAGGCGCTGGGGCGTTTTGGGAGGAAGTGCCGCATCACTTGAGACAACTTCTGTGCTTCCGTAAAACGCTCTGCGAAACCTTCTACAGCCGGTCCGAACAGGCTGCCCGCTGACACTGGAGCATCCAAGAAGGGGACCTTGTCTCCCTCCTTCATCTCCATCAGCGTGAGCCATAGGTGGCATTCCAACACCACCAAGCTGGACATCGAACACCCGATGGCCTGGGCGGTGGCTTTGGTAGCACGAAGGGCCAGGTCCATTGCACTCCGCAAATCCCTGAGAGAGGTAGCATCGAGACCGGCCTCCTCTGTGGCGAGCATCTTGGCCTGAAAGACCTGCCATAGAGTGAAGCGCCGAAGCCGCTTGTCCAGCTGCCACGTAGGCGCGTCCAGCGAGTGCTGAAGTGGCTTTACACGGCTTCAAAGGGTGGTTTGCCCTCGCCTTCCATCCGATGGCCGTGGGCAGGCAGAGATGCGCGGCCACGGACTCATCCAGGGGAGGCAGGTGCTTGTATCCCTTTTCCTCGGCACCGTCAACGGAGGAGAGTGTGGAAGAGGTAGAAGGCCTGATACGAGACGAGTACGGGACACGCCACGATTTGGTGAGCTCGTCGTGGACTTCCGGAAAAAAGGGGGACGAGCGCTGGTGGGGGGCCTGCAGGCGACCCGGGAGAAACCACTTATCCAGCCTACTCCGTGACGGCTCTTCTGGCGGAGACCAGTTGAGCCCGAGCTCACCGACAGCCTTGGTCATCACATGGACGAGCTCTTCGTCCGTCTTGGTCCTGGCGCTGCGAGAGGAAGACGGCGGCAAGAGGGCGGGGTCAGACCAGGAGCCTGCGAACTCCTCCGCATCCGAAGCCGCCAAGGAAAGGCTGTCTATCTCTTCATCTCTTCTCCCAAACAAGATCATGTCACTCGCAGCCGCGGAGGGACGCTGATCGGGCTGGGTGAAGAGGACGGGCGAATCCATTCTTTGTGGAGATGGCGAGGCATGCGGGCATTGAGCTGGCGTGCGCTTGTCAATCTCCAACTGCTCAAGAACTCTGCCCCGCCGTTTTTTCCTCACAGGTTCCTGGGAGGAAGAAGACGGGAGGGCGCGAGAGGCGGATTTCCCCAAGCATGACACACACTCAGCGTGACCGTCATCAGTGCGCAGGGAATTCCCGCACGTCTTACAGCGACGGCGCGGCATTTGAAAAAACACCAATGCTCTTTTTGTGAGGCTCTTTTAGAAATCGCCGGATGGCGGCAGGGGAAAACGATAATAGCAGGCGAAGGCTGCCGGTTTTCCAGCTGCAGTGCGTTTTGACGGCGAGTCGGCGTTCAGCGAGGAGTCAGCAAAGAAGAAGCTCCGTCGCTGAAGAGAAGAAATCTGAGCGGCGGCGGCACAGCGGCCGCTTATATAGTCAGTAGCCCCGCCCATTCTGCCGGGCTCTGGCGAGCAGCTCAGCCATTGGCTTGCTCATCGCCGCCGCCGAGTCATTGGTTCATTTTTATTGCACTGCACAAACCAATGGATGTGCAGTTTCACTGCGTGATTGAAAAGGCTTCAGTTGAGGAGGAAAAAAGAGTTTTTCCCCATACAGCGTCTTACGACGCAGTACGAGTGGAATATCGACAGGGAACCATGTATTCATCCCTAAACGAAGGTTGAATTTGCCGCTATGATGGCTGATGTTATTGCAGCAGTATCATGGGATGCCGGTCTGTTTGTTACATTACTAGCTCTGCCCTAGTCAACTGTATGATGACGTGACGTGAGACTGTGAAATTCACTAAGCGAAACCGTGGAACACTGAAGTACGCATAAAAATTGTATGAGTGTGAAATCATCTGTCCTGATTTGCCCTGTTCATTTGAATGAATGGCCAGGATTAACGTAATTGGTTATTTCAGAAGGCTGCATCACGTGGCGTTATCAGAGCCACAGGAAAACTATTGAAGCCTTGCCATTTGGATGTCAGCTGAAGCTTTCCTCTCTCTCTCTCTCTCTCTCTCTCTCTCTCTCCCTCTCTCCCTGAGACGAGATATAACCCTAACCCTAACCCTATATACATATATATATGTATATGTATATGTGTAGGACAGTGATCCCAGGCATACCTCAGAGACCACCAAAGCTTGGTTTTAGAAAAGGTCCTGAAGATTGTATAGTGGCCATCACAGTTGCCTGACTTTAACATAGAAAATCTCTGGTGGGATTTGAAGAAGGTGGTTGCAGCATGCAAGCCTAAGAACATTAGTGAGCTGGAGGTCATTGCCCATGAGGAATGGCCTAAGGGTCCTTAAGAGCGCTGCCAGAACCTCGTGTCTGGCTATGCATCACGTTTACAACAGGTCATAACAAATATATATATTATTGTGTACTGTAGTGAATTTTGGGGATAATTTAGGTGATAGTTCTATATATACAATGGGGGAGATAAGTATTTGATCCCCTGCTGATTTTGTACGTTTGCCCACTTACTAAGAAATGAACTTTTATGGTAGTTATATTTTAAGGAATAGAGAAAGAATATCAACCAAAAATCCAGAAAAAACACACTACATAAAAGTTATACATTGATTTGCATTTTAATGAGAGAAATAAATATTTGATCCCCAAGAAAAACACAACTTAGTACTTGGTGGAGAAATCCTCGTTGGCAAGCACAGCGCTAAGATGTTTATTGTAGTTGGTCACCAGGTTTGCACACACCTCAGGAGGGATTTTGGCCCACTCCTCTTTACAGAAACTCTCTAAGTCCTTTATGTTTCTTGTCTGCCGCTTGGCAACTCAAAGCTTCAGCTCCCTCCACAGATTTTCGATAGGATTATGCTCTGGAGACTGGTTAGGCCATTCCATAACCTTAATGTGCTTCTCCTTTAGCCACTCCTTTGTTGCCTTGGCTGTATGTTTTGGCTCATTGTCATGGAAGACCCATCCACGACCCATCTTAGGTGTTCTGGCTGAGGGAAGGAGGTTCTCGTCCCAAAATTTTATGGTACATGGCCCCATCTATTGACCCCTTAATGCGGTGTAGTCATCCTGTACCTTTAGCTGAAAAACAGCCCCAAAGCATAATGTCTCCACCTCCGTGCTTGACTGTAGAGAGGTGTGCTTTGAGTCATACTCAGTATTTCTCTTCCTACAAATACGGCGGTTGGAGTTGATGCCAAAGAGCTCGATTTTGGTCTCATCTGACCACAACGCTTTCTCCCATGCCTTCTCTGTCATCTACATGTTCACTGGCAAACTAAGATGGGCCTGTACACGTGCCTTTTCGAGCAGGGGGACCTTGTGGGCACTGCGAGACTTCAGTCCATTATGGCGTACCGTGTTACCAATGGTATTCTTGGTGACTGTGGTCCCAGCTGCCTTCAGATCATTAACAAGCTCCTCCCGAGTAGTTGTGGGCTAATTCTTCACCTTTCTCATGATCCTCCTCACCCCATGAGGCTAGATCTTGCATGGAGCTCCAGATCGAGGGCGACTGATGGTCATTTTATGTTCCTTCCATTTCCAAATAATCATACCAACAGTTGTCACATTCTCACCAAGCTTTTTGCTGATTGTCTTGTAGCCCATTCCAGCCTTGTCCAGGTCTACAATCTTGTCCCTGACGTCCTTTGCGAGCTCTTTAGTCTTGCCCATGGTGATGGAGAGGTTGTAATGGAAGAAACTGATTCTGTGGACAGGCGTGCTTTATATTCATAACGAGATGAGATCAGGTGTATCTGTAATTGATTTATTGCAATCTGTGTGCCACACTCAACCTGTGGGAGCCAGAATTCAGGCTGGGTTGTAGGGGATCAAATACTTATTTCTCTCAATAAAATGCAAATCTATTTATAACTTTATAATGTAGTGTGTTGTTTCTGGATTTTTGGTTGATTTTCTGTCTCTCTTCACTGAAATAAAACTACCGTAAAAAATTAGTGACTTTTCATTTATTTGTAAGTGTATATACAGTATATATATACACTTTTTATTAACAAGTCTTTGTAGTTTTACAAACTGCATACCGGTAAATAATAGAGAACGTGTAGATGTTGCCCTCTGCTGGCCATATAAATAATTACTCCCTCTGTGTCAAATACTATAGGACTAGAACCAGTTTAAAGAAAAGAAACAAACATTCTAAAATAGTAACAAAGCTAATATCTAATCTTTTTAAACTTTGACATTACTCATAGTTCATCGCATAATTCATATATGTGTTCAATAGGTCATAGGAAAAACATTTCCTTTCTTACACATATACTGTATTTAAGCTTGAGATTTGAAGATTTTGTTTCTGAGTAGTTGTGAAGTTCTGAGTACATCTGACTTGTGGGAAGCACATTGATCTAATTTAGTTCCAAGCCACCAACTATTCCTAATATAGTTCATAAAATGGCCTGAAAGCAAGTTCCTCGCAGATTGGAAATGAGGAGTTGGGTTCTACTTAGACTCAGAATAACAGTAATAAAGGCTGCAATAGAACAGCATGACCAGACCAGAGAACAGTGAAGTCCATTAGTGCTTTAGAGGAATTAATCTATTTTTGCGTGAACATAGCTGATTTTATGGCAGGTGGGTTTTAGCTGCAGAGCACTGAAAAAGGCCAAGCACGTATGAGTCATAGAGAGGAAGAGTGAGATGGAGAGAAATTGAATTTGTATGTTTTTCATTTTTCACAGCAAGTTTCTGAGCAACTGCATTCTTGTCTATGCTTGAAATATGTTTTGGTAGCTTGAAATGCTTTACATTTTTTACAGTTCTCGGCATTGCAATCTTTGTTGTTAAATAACCCACAGGTTGTAAAGCTGGTTTTGCCATCAGTGGTTGAGAAGGGGAAATATAAGTCAATACAAATGATCACAAATGTGACCTTTTTTTTTTTTATTATTATTATTATTATTTTTTTACCATTCATACAATGCATAAAACAACAATTTACTATTCATACAACTCCAAAAAGGTGTGCAAAAACGTTAATGGAGACCACACTTGACAAGAGCAAAACTTAATCTGCCGAACAGCCTGCACCCTTCCTTCATCAACTCAACGACGGAATCTACTGTTCAGCTGCAACGAATGAAAAGAGGAATACAAAAAGGACTTACTATATCAGTTACTATACCAACCAAACTGACCACATTTGACAAAACAATTGATTTAAAATAACCCTTTCTGCACAGCCATCGTAGTACAGGAGGCCACAAGTGGAAGTAACGAATTACAACTACTCACATTACTGTATTTTAGTAAGTTCCTGGCTTGTAGGCTACTTTTATGAATATATATATTTTTTAATCTATTAATTTATTTGTACTTGACTACAAATGAAAGTAAGTAATCTACTTCACAAAATTTCGTTACTGACTAAGCCTACAGTTTGAATTAATATTCACAAATTTGTTGGGCATTTCGGTAGCATCTTGTCATATGTGAGTTAGTGAGACAATTTTATAAACGTGGCTAAATAAATAAATAAATAAATAAATAAATAAATAAATGGAAAAATATCGTGTAATATTTATTCAATAAATATCACACACACACACACACACACACACACACACACACACACACACACACACACACACACACACACACACACACAGAGTCAATCTCTTTTATCTGAGCAACTCAGTCAGGGTGGGGGAATACCTTTTCCCCCTACATCTTTGTTTCCCTCCCTTTTCTCCTCCCTTTGCATTCCCTCTCTCTCTCTCTCTCTCTCCCCGTCATTCATTCGCTCACTCATTCACTCACACATACACACAGGCAGCGCACCCTCCTCTCTTTTCTCATCCTCATCCCCCCTTTTTTCTCTTTTTTCTCTTTGTATCCCTTCACACACCCTCTGTAATCTCAGTAATCTCCTTCAGAGCGCCAGTTGAACAGAATGGGCTGTGGGAATTCCACCGCAACTAGCACCACTGCAGGTAAGGACCGCAATGTGTGTGTGTGTGTGAGAGACATGTTGTCAATGGGAATCTCCAAACAGTGGTGATGGTGGTGGTATGTGGGGGATTCCCTTCCAGTCTCCAGTTTGGGGATTTGATGTGTAAAACTGATTCGAACTGCCACGCTACAGTGGATTCACGGCGCTCTGTCGTTACTGACTGCACTGTAGCCGTAGCGGTGCTGCTTCACTCTCACGCACTGAAGAGAGTTAAGTGATGTCATTCATGGATCTGATGCTTGTTTTGGCTTTTTTATCTGTGTGTGTGTGTGTCTGTCTGTATGTGTGTCTGTATGTGTGTCTGTGTGTTTATGTATTTATCGCATTGTGGGGACCTTTTGTCCCTTAAAATCACTTTTATCTGTTTTTTGGGCTTTGTGGGGACATTTGAGAGGTCCCCATGAGGAAAAATGACTTTATAGAAAATGTGCTTATTTTATTTGAGAAACTAAAAGCGGTAAAAGATGTGCTTTTGGTTACTGAGGTTAAGGTTAGGGTTAGGATTAGGTGTAGGTGTAAAATTATATGCATCTAGTCATTATGGGAGCCTATGGAAAGACCTCACAAAGATAGTAATACAGAGACTGTGCGTGCGCGCGCGTGTTTGGCTGATGGTGGATGGGGAAGAGCTTACCAGAAAACTCGGCTGCTCTTACAAACACTAGAAAAGCTAGACAGTCATCTAAACAATACTCCACTACTGTATGACTCATCCAGCCACACACACCACACAGAGACAGATTCAGAGAGGGACAGATGTAGATACATTGAAAAAGAGAGGGACATACACACAAGCATGAATGAGTCTGTGTAGTCAAGTCAAGCTTACACATAAACACACACACATACACAAACAGGTCCACGTTGATGAGTCATCATTAGGTTGATATAATGTGGTCTGGCTGAGTTTGTGGCCTCAGTGCTGGAGAGAACCTATAAATCTGCCCAACAACAGACCCATCACACTGCAAACTCCCACACCACATGCACATCAGCCACAACATTAAATCCACTCAGAGGAGAAGTGAACAACGTTATCAGGTGAATTAGAAAGTCACCTGTCAAAGGATGAGGTATGTTAGGCAGCAAGAGGACACACAGCTGATGAAGTTGATGTGTTGGAACCTGCAAAATGGGCAGTATAGATCTGGACAGCACTGACAAGAGCTTAATTGTGAAGGCTAGGCGATATAATTGACATGTGAAGCAATCTGGGTTTGTTTCTTCTTATCAGAAGTAGTACCGTGAAGGCCAAACAGAACCAGTTACAACAATGCAGGTGTTGTAATACAGAAGAGCTGCTGTTACACAAATGTGCATGATAGAAGGGTGTCAGATCACAGTGCACCACAGCTCACGCTGCATGGTGCTACATACCCATATATCTTTTCCACTGCTCTGGTGCTGGTGCAAAAGTTGGGAAATAGAGAGAACAAGTCTGCCTTTCCACTGACTTCACTGATGTCTTTTTATTTAACTTACTCCACCCAGTTCAGGGCCAGGTGACCCTCTGATCACAGGAGCAACTTGCCTAACTGTTACAGTCCCACTTCCCCCAAGTAGTAATGCTCTGAGAAATGTTATGCGGGTAAACCTGGGTACAGCATGAATGTTGTTTTTTGCCTTATAGTATTGAGACTGGCTTGACAAAGAGTTCAAGGTATCTCCATCCACATGCTTCAGTCCCAATAAAACAGTACACACTAGGCAATGCCCTGAAAGAAATGTGTGATAAACCATGGTGCAGTGGCGTAGTTGACTAGAAAGGCAGACCAGGAGACAAACACCAGGCTGAGACAAAGCTGAGCACATAAAGGTCACAAGACAATCCAAAAAGACAGGAGGGGTACCTACACAGTATTAGGCCAGAGTTTTTAATGTTGTGTCTGATCAGTGTACACTACATATTACACAATACCCAGATATGTCTTCTCACCTAACAGGGCCCTGGAGGTCCTGGTGACCACTTGTGCATAGCACAACAACATGGGTCCAAAACTTTGACACTCATTTCTGTGTTTCTGGCAGTAAACGCTGCCCTAAGACAAAGTGAAATGCTACCATCTTTCCTCATTGTGATTGTGTATTTACATGGACATCTACAACATCTAGCAGACATATTGTCCAGAGCAATTTCCATTTCCTAATTACAGTCTCCCTGGAGTTGGGGTTAAGGGCTCTGCTCAGGGGCGCAACAGTAATTCCTGGAATTCAAACTCCCAATGTTATGATTACAACACAGCCCCTTAGACCACTGCACCACCACCTCTCAAAATGGCTGCGATGGCTAGGAATTGAACCCTGGTCAACTTCTTGGAAGGCAGCTGAGCTCATCATTATACCACCAACACTGGTTTAGTCACAAAAGTAATATTTGATTTTGTTTCCACAGGTCCACCTGATACTTCCAAAGATGAGTGAGTAAATCTGCATGCCTTAAAAAGTGCTCCACAATGTAAATCTCAGATTGCACTTTTCTTGTAGTCACTTTACACCATCTGGTTCTAGAACTTATGATTATACCTTCCAGTGTGCCCATGCCTGCATCATAGGGTGAGAAAAAGTGGGGGATTAGAAAGAAGAGAGGAGAGAGAACATTCTAGAAATCCCCATAGTTCTGTGACTTGGTTACCTGGAATGACATGTCAATCAAACACTGCACTCAGCCAGGGATACAGCCAGGGCTGTCATTTTCTAAACAGTTCTCAGAATTACTTACCACATACAGACACACACCACCTTCCATGTCTGCAGTCTTGATGAGGCCCTTAGCGTGGGTGACATGCAGCCCTCATCTACAGCCGCTCTCTCAGTTGGTGCTCACTGCTACAGCAGACAACAGCCAATCAGAGCTCTCTGTGGGTGGGTGGCGGCCCTCAACCGAGCCACTTTCCAAACAAGTTCTATCAAATCAAGTGCTGCTTGACCTCGACCACCTCTGCTATCACCGAATGAAGTGTTTCTCTCTTTGCTTTTGTCTGACAGACTATTTTCGAGTGAGTCTGCCTCCTTAAAAAGTGTTTCTGTACCGTTATTTCTCAATGCTTTTGGCCCTAAGACTTTTTTGTCTTCTTCGACAGGGCAGAAGAACCTGCTCCAGAGGATGAGAAGAGAAAGAACTATGGAGGAGTGTACGTAGGCTTACCTGCTGACCTCAGCGTTGTGGCCACAACCCAAACCCCCTCTACACAGAAAGGTCAGATACCAAGGTTCTCCTTTAACAATCCAAAGTGCATGGAGCATGCACACTTCAAATTTAGCTTATTTAAAGGCTAAAAAATAATTGTTGCTGTCAACCTTGGAGAATGCTCCTATGAAGATGCATTTAAAAGGGAATACGGTTCTCGGGACAAACACATCAGTTTCACTTTCTGCATGAGCAGGCTATCTATGGCAGAAGCAGGTTTGCAGCAAAGCTCACAGTTACAACAAAGATTTTTACTGTCTTGCTGGACACATCATAATCTTTGTCGTTATCATCTGTCAAAAAATGTCGCTGGTTCTGGTAATGTCTTAATGTGCAACACTGTGCCCAACTTTGTGAAGTCTTTTTGTGTTACCTTAAAATAGCAGTGTGTCAACAGTACGCCTGACTTTGCCTCTCTAAGAGCAACACACCCATGGGCAGTGGAAGGGAGAGAAAACTCTGTGCTATCAAAGCACTTGCAGAATTTTTTGCCCAGGAGTAAGATAGAGTCCCCAGTTTTCCACATGGATGCTCTACAGGGGGTACAGATTTACTGATATTCGTGATATTCGTTTTTACTGATAGAATCTTAACACATTTGACTATAGTATAATCATAGAATTTATATTGTAGCGATTCAAAAATGCCAAGTGTCTGAATGTGTCCTTTCATATAGTAGTGCGGGCAGTCCACATTTGCAGGTCTGGTCAGTCCACTTTTGGATTACACAACAGCTAAACAAAAATGAAAAAATGAAACATTTACACTGTAAAGAAACTAGAGTTGATTTGATTTTAACATCTTGGGATCTTGGGACGCCACAAGTGAAGACATATAGTTTACACCCGCATCACCAGGACGTCAAGCTGGCCTCAGATAAACAACTAATTTATTTAGCATGGGCTTGCAAAAAAGTTTCAAAAAATAATGTACTTATACAGACTATTCCTCTCTTTGGCAGTGAAAATTTACATTTATTTACAGCTAATTCATTGCAGTGAAAACAACCATTACGTCCTTCACTGACAACATATTTTAATATTACATCCTTGTTGTTGATGCATCAGAATGCTTTAGAGTTTACACTACAAAAAGCCATTCCCAGGAAGTGGTTTAAGTGATCGGCTCACCGTGCATCTTGCTGGTGGGTTACCCTTGTATTTAGTGCTGTCCACTTATGATCCAGACACCTGTTAAAGCCAAATGTAAACAGGGCCAGTGCATGTTACCAATCGAAAGTGGCAGATAAATTATGCATGTGAACAGATGGACTTCAGCCTGTAACTGGACACTTCGGTATAAAGTATCCAGAGGTTATACATACAGTACAACATAGATAAGGTAGATAAATGAGATGCTAATTCAGTTAGGATGACAGGACATGAGTGTTTTTTTATTTTTTAAGGGCACTTTAAAGTCAAGCTTTAAATTCTTGTTGAACATCTCAGGCATTCCTGTTATGTGCAAAATGCTTTTTGATGTTCAGAATGAGAGTGAGAGATGTTTGAAAAAAACTTATTGTGTTATTCATTAGACAGAGGCTTTGTGCATTGTGGTTTTTGTATTTTTATATGTATGCCTAATACACATGTTTCTATCAACAGATTAATGGGGTTCTGGTCACAGCAACACATTTGCAGGTCAGTCCATCTTGAGCAATACAAACAAAATGTACTGAACAATTAATTAAAATGTATTTATGATGTGAAAATAGATTCTGAATACACAATACACTATGCGACTTGCATTGTACTTGTGTTGCTGTGCATTGTTTAGTCATGTTGATCCAGAATAATAATTTGAAGGAATCAGTCAGATCTGACTGTAAGTGTGAGGTCATATTTCTATGAAGTGTGGAGAAATCCCGCAAGAGATTAGATGGAAGCCAGTGCAGAAACATGCATTCTTACATTTTCTTTTTGAATTAATGTTTTTAATTAATTAATTAAAGTTAATTAAACTTCTTTTTCATTCTATCACTCCTATTTCATTCATATTCAGAAGTTTGAACTGCCTAGTTCAACTAGTCTATTAATCCTCATTTAAGAGTTATTCATTCATTCCTTCATTATCCTAACTGGCGTCACGGGGGACCAGAGCCCAATCTGGGAGCCTACGGGTGCAAGGCAGGGAACAACCCTGGGCAGCCGCCAACACACCACAGGCATTTAAGAGTTACCAGCTGTCAAATGCAAACTGTCCTGCTAGTTGTTTTATTGGCTGGATTTTCCTTCTCAAATCTTTTATTGGATTCCAAGATGCTTAGCATTACAAACAGTGTTGGGGAGCAACGGTACCAACGCTACGTATTCAGATTACGAATTATGTGTAACTGTGTTCCGTTACAGTTACAGATTAAATAGAAGGTAATGGTAATACAGTTACATTGTTAAAGTGATGGATTACATGACAGCAGTTTTCTGTTTCACATGTTTATCCTCTCTCTAATAAATTAACCCAATTCCCTTCATTACCGGAAGCCTGTCAGAACATGCAACCAAAGATTCTAATGTAAATGTCCATTTGCCCCGTCGCACAATGGAGGAGTCAGAGCTGAAGGCAGCACGACAGAGCCAGGGCAGAAACACATTTCTGTCTTGAAAATTCAGACCAAACTTCACATTAAAAGAAAGAGGGTGGAATATGAAGGGTGTGACTGGCACATTCATACAGTTGTAAACAGCAAGACAATGTGGAAGTAATCCAAAGTATTCAGAATATGTTACTCACATTGAGTAATCTAATAGAATACGTAACAAATTACATTTTAGAACATGTATGCTGTATTCTGTAGTGGAATACATTTTAAAAGTTACCTTCCCAACACTGATTACAAGGATATCAGTAACATGGTGGACAGTAACACCATATACTGTATGCACTTTGCAACAATATTGAAATACTTACGTTAGATATGTGTTTGTTAATATTTCCATCACTGAAAACCTTTTACTTTAAGTTCACTATGTTTGAGAGTTAACTCTTGTACTTAATGCTAAACCACCAATGTGATCACTGGTAATTATAGAGTTGATGACGCATACCTGTGTTCCAATCCCAAATCACATAGAACTACACGACATATTCTACAACAGTAGACACTAGGCACATTAGAGTAGGCCAGAATCACATTCAAAGCAGGCAGCAGCAAGCATTGCGTCATTTCTACTACAGAAACTGTGACGCAGGGCTGCTGAATCATAGGTTTATTTTGTACACATAGACTTATCTGACAAAAATAACACAATGTAGCCTAAAATAAAGAGATTAGTTATACCTGGAATGGTAATGTGTGCCAACGACTTCACTACAATAAGATTTTATTTACTTTTAATATCCAAGCACATCTGTACTTAAATGTAAATGTAAATGGACTGCTTTCTTCTTTTAGTGGAATGGATTTTTATCAAAGTATGTATACTTTTAATTAAGAACAGTAACTGTGTACTTTGTGATTAGATCCAACAAAATTTGGCCCTTCAACCTGGTACCATCTAAGTGTATTATTCTCTCCCCACAGGCCTCTACAATAAAATGAATGCATTGCATTATGGTATTAACTTTCCTAGTGTACAACAAACTCCACTGCATTCTCATCTTCTCAGGAGGTGGGATGTTGCTGGTGAAACTCTGACGCCCTGACCACCATAGACGTGGATCCAGACTGATGCTGCTTCATGTACAAACTGCCTGTGTACAACTGAGCTGAGACAACACTGTTTGTCACAGGTTGATTCTGAGACTAAAAAGGGTAACCCTAAACTCAGATGGAGAAGGAAAGACCTGCCCTACCATCTCAGGACTTTACACCAACACGAATGGTCTCATGAACAAAGGAAGAAAAGCTTGTGCAAGCAGCTGAGAGATTCCAACCTGAACAAAAACAGCCTGGAAAGATGTTCGGCCTTTTGGTGTCTAATTCAGACTCACCTCAGTTCAGATGTACACCATGAGATATAGCTTGTCTTACTTGACACAGAACGTTGTTATTGCCACAGCATTTCTCCGAAGAGGATAGAAACCCGATAAACAAAGACAACGTTGGCACACTTCAGCTTCAGGTCACCACGTACATTCTCAAGTCAGAGAGAGAAGGAAAGGGAGGGAGGATGGGTGATGGGCCTCCCAGACGAAAGTGCATAGACGAATGACATTTCAGGGAAGGAGCAAATGCCAACTCTGCTTTAATGTGAGATGACTCACTACTGCTCTTGCTCTGTTCAGTGTCCTTAAGCGTCTCTTATTCTCTACCTCCACGCTCTGGCAGTGTCACGTTGGTGTAGTCCGACCCTTGCCCTCTGCTATAAAACACACACCCTGTCTCCTGTGCACTCTTCTCAGGTACTGCTTTTGTGCTTTGCCACACATAGCAAGATTTTTTTGGATGTGTGCTAATGCACAGTATACTAAATGTATTAATAGGAAGTTACTAGCTGCTCTGACAATCGCCCGAGACTCACCTGTGGTCATTGTTGTGGAGAATCAACTCTCAGGCAAGGATTCATGTTTGGTTGGACCAGGAATTGTTTGTAGCAGGGTTCAACCTTAGTGGAGAGCTGATTAAGAGGCTATATGTTTTAATAATATATGTGCTAGTAAATGTTTGTAATAACACAATGACCAACACAATACTTGTGGTGACATGCCTCTTAAAATGTGTGCCTGGGCATGTCCTTAAATGAAGCAAACATTTTAAGGATGATGTGTTTACTGCAATGTCTGTCACAGTTGCAATAGAAGAGAGAGCTTCAATATTAGAATCCTAGAGACTGGGCTATTATGACACATAATGACACGCTGATTTAAATGGTTAAAATATGAATCTTATAATTAGATCAGTGCTTTATATTTTTTTCTTTTTTGTGGGAAATGTTTGTCAATCATGATATCAGGTTTTCTATATGAACAGAAGATATGATGTTAGTAGGTCATCTAAGTACAATGAAATGTAATAAAGAAAGTCTAAGTCAATCAAACTGAATTTGAGTTCTGTTCTGAACAGTACATTTCACATCCTCTAATAATGTGCATATGCATTTGTTGTAACCCTGAGCAATGAACTACAGTAGATATATGGGATGAAATACTACCTGGAGGAAAGCAAAGAAAGATTATTTTAATATTCATTACTTAGCATATTACATTAAAAAGAACACACATGACATTATTCATGTCCCAGAGGTCGATTCAGATGTGTTGTCATAAGAAGGCTTTACAAAATGTTATCTTATAATGAATTAAATATATTTTGAATTGTCAAATGGATTTGTTCTTAAGAAACAAAAGTAATTATCATCACATGTTTACATAATACTGTTTACTGTAGTGCCCTCTTTGGCCGTAACCTATATTGACTGTGCATACTTTTAAAACACTACTTTGTAGAGCTGTGCGATTCATGACCCACCCGGGTTAATCACCCGGATTCATTAAATAACTCACGAGTAACATATCAGAGGTCTCAGTTAACCTGAATGCATTGAGTCCCAACTACACAATGGTCAATCTAAATATAAACCCCATCACGTACATATCTCTTATAATTATGTCAAACCGCTAAAATTGTCATAAATTACACTTTGTTTGCACCACCACAGTCAAAACAGTCGACTTCCTACAGAGTTGAATCCTCTTTGTAGACTACGGGACTTGTGTCAGTCAAATCCTTAGCGCGGCACAAAGCACACACATTCATGAGTAAATCTGTCGGTTAACATCTAGAGTCTGAAACATATAGCCCAATCTGAATCGTGGCTTAGAGGTTGTCACTTTAATGAGTGAATCTGTCGGTTAACTTCCTATAGATGGAAACATACAGCCGAATCTGAATCGCACACACAAGTGGGCTGGCGATCCCGAATATTACAGCTCTACTATTTTGTGGTCATTAGCTGCAGAGTTCTCACTGTCACTGGCGTCTCACTCAGCACCTCCCTGTGTTTACTTTAATGTTACTGTGTTGGTGTTCAGTTTAATTTATGTTCATTTCTACAGTTTTCTTTGTTTCAGGGCACAAGGTTGGTGGTTAAGGACTTTGCTTGCAAAAGATGATAAATCATCACAGTATAGTCATGTTTCAAACTAATGAGTTAACCTTAATGTGCATCACAGGTGTCTTTTAATCAGCCATTCAGCCTATTCAAAGGGTTAATACTTCCTACTATGTAGTTTAGTATCACTGGGCGCATCACAATGACCGTCAAGATTGAGGTATGTTACTGTCTGGTCTCATCATATCCATCGCCTTTTGAACAACAGTGGGCTCCATGGAAAAGGCGAAAGAGGATTACACTACTGAGGGAAACATTTTAAAAAGCCGTATTGGAATTTGCTAAACTGCATATTGACAAGCCCCAACGTTTCTGGGAGAATGTCCTTTGGACTGATGAGACAAAACCAGAGCTTTTTGGTAAGTCACAGTGTTATATTTTCAGAGACAGAAAAATGAAGGCTTAAAAGAAAAAAAAAACAGCACGCCTACAAACAGTGAGTTATGTTTTGCGGCTGTTTTGCTGTGTCTGGCATGGGACGCTTAAATCTGTGCAGAGCACAATGAAATCTCAAGACTCCCTGGAGAGAAACATACTGCTCAGTGTCAGAAAGCTCAGCCTCAGCCATAGATCATGGATCCTTCAATAGGATAATGACCCAAAACACACAGCTAAAAGCTGATTTACTATTCTAGTAAAGATCTGAAACAACCATTGCACTTTTTACGGATCACACAGACTCCTGGTTTTAGTTATTCATCCATGGCAATCTGATGGCATTTCGGACTCTAACAGTGGCCCAGCGTGTGGTATATAACAGTAAACTGGGTAAATAAGAGTTAGGGCCAATTGGAAATGTTGCTCTGCTTTAAAATAGGCTATACATTGACATACAATACGTATTACAAACACACAACTAAACGAACCTAATAATGACCGATTAAAAAGTCCTATTCTAGAAAAGATCTGAAATAATACAGTGTGGAGAAGCTACCCTTCAAACCTGGGGCAGTTGATATTGTAGCAGTTAGGGCGTTCGCCCCATGATCAGAAGGTCGCCGGTTCAAATCAGAGGACTGGTGAAGGTACTCATGAGCAAGGTACCGTCCCCAAGCACTGCTGCCCATGTTAGCTGCTCACTGCCCCTTCACAGATGGGTCAAATGCAGAGGTCACATGTCGTTGTCGTGCACTGTGTGCTGTGCTGTGGTGTGTTCACAATGACAATCACTCACTTTCACCTATGATGGCTAGAGCATCTATTAAATAAGAGTGGCCCAAATTACCTGTTAACCGTTGCAGATCTCGCACAGCACCCTACAGAGATTGCATTTGGCAGTGATTGATGCTAAAGGTGGTAGAAGAAAATGTTAAGGCAGTGGTTCCCAAAGTAGGGGGCATGAAATTATTGCAGTTGGGGCATGGCTAGGCAAATAAAAAAACAGAAAATGAAATAAGAGTACTTTCCAAAAGCGTAGCCTATAGCAGGGCAAAATGAGAGAAACAACTGAGTGTGTTCAGTCTAAATGTGGTGTAAAAATTCAGGTCACTGCAACATCAAACCACAAGATGGAACCATTGCACTTTTTTACGGGTCACACGGACTCGCGGTTTTAGTTATTCATCCATGGCAATCTGATGGCATTTCAGACTCTAACAGTGGCCCAGCGTGTGGTATATAACAGTAAACTGGGTAAATAAGGGTTAGGGCCAATTGGAAATGTTGCTCTGCCTTAAAATAGGCTATACATTGACATACATATTATGCACCAATGGCCTTAAAGTGCAACAAACATTTGCGTTTACATGCTGCAGTGATGTCTGACTTAACTGTTAATATTAAGTAAACAAATAATAAGGCCACAGGCTACATCAGTCACTAACTCTAGCTCAGGGTTGGCCCATTTAAACTGATAACCTAGATACACTCAGTAACACCACAGGGACAGGCAAGCGGGAGTGCAGTGTCCTCCTCTAAATAGACAGAGGAGATAATTTTGGTTTTCAGGCTACCCGCTCCTGTGGAGGATACGTCTCTGCAGACGTCAATGAGAATGGACACTAGAGAGGAGAGTAGAGTTGGCCCAATAACCCAAATGTATGGACACTGCTACAGGCCACACAGTGACCATTTCTGACATTATACATTTGACATGTTGGTGTTTAGTCTCGCAAAGATGCAAACAAAGTTCAACATTTCAAGGAATTTCCTTCATGACAATGAAAAACAAGTCTGTTGCATTTATTTCTATTTATTACAGTTTGTTGCAGTTTTGGTGATCTTGGGCCAGTGCAAAATTAGTTCAAGTATCCTTCTGTATTGTACTCAAGTATGCCGTCTTCTCACATAATGTATTCATTTCAATATCTTTGAATTTATGTGCGTGTACACAGCTTAATAGACAAGTCATCCGTCTCATCTATATTGGTCTGATTGGCTCTCACCCTGCACTGTTTGATTTTTATCTGCATAAAGCTGCCAGAAACATTGTATTTGAAATTGTTTTCTCAAGTTCACGGCTAATTTATAACCAGTTCACGATTGGTTTACGTTATTATGACAGTACAGTTATTGAACTCAACCACCTACAAAGTCACGTATTGGTCCTTGCCTTGCATGGGCTAAATTCAGTTGAGTACATTTTTTTTTAATCCAACAATAAACATATATAACAAAAATGATTTATTTTCCATTGGAGGGCCCTGAAATTCCTAGGATACTTTAATGCAGCCCTGCATTTTCACGGAATGCACAGCAAGAAATGTTAGTATCAACAACTAATTTTATTTCAGTAGCATCTTATGTAACGGAATGCAAAAGCATGACATATTAATGTCATTATAGT
Organism: Distichodus sexfasciatus; assembly: GCA_032718565.1. NCBI lineage: Eukaryota > Metazoa > Chordata > Actinopteri > Characiformes > Distichodontidae > Distichodus > Distichodus sexfasciatus. Next base: position 916,848 of record JAVGVS010000009.1, on the reverse strand, counting down.
AATTACATCATTTAACTTGATTTCATGCTGATATTTGTGATGTTTTTGGTTATTTTGAGATCACAAGATTTGATATCTTCTTTTAGTATCACAAGAGAGAAGTTCCCAAGATAGCAACACAATCACTGTCCTTATCTTCCTACACTTTGGTTTGTGATTGTTGTCATCTGCCAGGGTTGCTGAATTTATTTGGCCAAGCTTTTTCATGGCACTTTATGTGCAGAGGCAATGGTACTCTATGTGCAGAGGCAATGTCTAATTATGGAGCAAAGTATTCATTTTATATTTTGCAGCAGAACTGTCCTCTTAAACTTTCATATGTTGACTACAGAATGTGACTTTTTAAAATGCTTGCGGCACATTCCTTAATGAATAGAAAGTAGATTTGTAATATGATTACATATGGTATTTTATTTGTTTTTGGACTTAAGTGATTATATATTCATTATGCATGTTGCAGTATTCAGTTTGTGTGTTGCTTACAACACTGCTTTTCATAGAGCTCCATGACACATTTGCTGCTTCCCAACCGCTTCAGGTAGCTTTCAGCTCTCACAGTACAAAGCATGACCTTTGCCCCCTGTGCAGGCTGATCCAAGAGCTTGGTCTCTGGACCCTGTGTTAAGCAGGAAACGGTAGATTAGACCATTAAGTTTTCAATTATTGCATAATTATTGGAAATAATGCAAGTCTTGTTGGTTGATGCCAAAATATTCCTTTTATACATATATTTAATACAGATGCTGTGCTTTCTGAGCAAATTGTCTTCTTATTTTATGCCATCCAGAAAAGTTGGGAACTCAGTATGGGGAAAAAAACGTCAAGAGCACATCAGATTGTTCCAGGTTTGTACGGTTTTAAAGTCAAAGTGAAAGTGAGTGATTATTTGTCATTGTGAACACAGCACAGCACACAGTGCACCACAAGGAATTGTGACCTCTGCATTTGACCCATCCGTGAAGGAGCAGTGGGCAGCTGAGATGGGCAGCACCTGGGTAGTAGTGCTTGGGGATGGTACCCTGCTAACGGTCTGGGATTGCTATTGATTGGTAAGTCAAAGTAAAATTTGACTAGTGTATCCTCAGTGATGCACTAAATGTTATTTCAGTAAAGTATTTTTTAAAGAATTTTAGTAAGATTAACAACTACTTTAACTGCTTAACTGTAATTATATTCTATTGACAACTGTTGCTCTAAATTTAACGGTTACTGAAAGGTTATTTCTTATTTGGGAAACTGATACTAAAGGGGTGATGTCTCTAACTGCATGTTTTTATGCAACTGGCAATGAATTTAAGTAAGTGATTATTTGTCATTGTGAACACTCCACAGCACAGTTGACAGTACATTGCTCATGAGTGCCTCAGTGGTAACTTTACCGGTCGGGGACCTCCAATCATGGGGCAAACTTTGTAATAGTTACACTACCAACTGCCCCTGCCCTAAATTCAATATCTTTCATTTGTACCCACCCAAGCATGTTCCGGTTATGGCATGTTAACATCAGTTACCACAGTCTGGCCTCATCATTTTTGGAATTTGAATGATATTTTAAAACCAACCAAAAGGGAGCAACTGAAGCTTTTGAGAAGGTAATACTGGAGTACTGTTTGTTTCAAATACTTAAGTACTTTTAATCATGTAGAATTGTAATGGGTGTTTTTTTTTACCTCTCCGTCATTGTCTGACTGTTTTGTTAAGCATTTTTTACTTTAGCTTAAGTATAGCTTTGCGGTTCGCTATTCACTAGTGTGATGCTAAGCTTCTCATCACTGCCAATGTATCATTGAACAAGAAAGTTAAGTCTAGACTGCAAAACATTACCACGTCACCCACCACCATCGTCGTCTCTCTCTCCAGTCAAACTCTAGGAAGGCAAATATTTTTCAGGCACCTTCACTGGTAAAAGGAGGACTAGAAAAAAAGCAAGCCCAGAAGCATGAGAGCAGTCATATATCTATCCTGGGCCCCTACATGTCTGTCAGCAGTCAGAATAACTGGGCTGTTCCATCTGATATTCCATCATTCACCAGCATGCCTCACATACTGTACTGGAAAAAGCTGGTTATAATTACACTGGGACAATTTATGTTGTCAACATGTTTTTATAGGGAATGAATGCTATTTGTGGAATTATGGAGGTTATATACCTGTAGAGGTTTGAATTAGTTTCGAGCCCCGGGTCGGCCAAAGGGCCTTTCTATGTGGAGTTTGCACACTCTCCCCATGTTTGCGTGGGTTTCCTCCAGGTGCTCCAGTTCCCACAGTCCGAAAGCATACAGTATAGGTTAATTGGCGACTCTAAATTGACCCTGTAAGGTGTGAATGTGAGTGTAATTGTGTGAGTGTGTGTGCCCTGCAGTGTGTTGGCACCTTCCCACCTTGTGTCCGTAAATTCCCAGGATAGGCCCCAGTCCCCCCGCGAACCCAGTTGGGATTGAGCGGTTCAGATAATGAATGAATGAATGTATCACAGAGCAAATGGTTAATTTTAGTTTTGAAGCAGAACATTGATTTACTGTTGGCTAAAAACTCAACATAGCCTGTCGGTTAAATTTAGAGCAATTATGGGGTTTAAAATCTGGTTGCTAATCTGGTCAAACTGATTTTCAACATGTTCGGCTTCATCTGGGCTCTTAGAGAAACCGGTGAACCTGGCGCCAAATCATTAATGACTCTCTGATCTGGAATGTGAAGGATCAAGTGAAAGCATCTGAAAGCAGTGCCATGGCAAAGCATAAAGGCAATAATGTGGAATTAACTGGATTAGATACTGTGAATAGCATTAAAAGCTATGTCTCAGAAATATTCATGCAAGCCAGAGGTCTCAAAGTGAGTAGTGGACTGTTCATATCAATTTTTTAAAATATATTTTTTTGGGAACCAGTTTATTTAAATTTGATTTTAATGTGTTTCGAATATTACGCTTTTTAAACTATTTCTTAGTTAGAATTAAAAAATGCAACTCCAATATGTTTTATAAAATGGTATTTTCAATAGTGCTTTCAGTAGTTTATTTATTAATATTCATATAATATTTGTTAATTATTATTTATTAAATAATAATTATTTATTACAGTCATATATTTTTCTTTCAATTTAAATGAGTACAGAATACAGTATTGTTTGTATTAACTTTTTGTCCTTTCAAATTGAGAGAATGTGTTTAAAAATAAAATAAAAATATCATATTGTAAGAATGACTGAAGAATTGTACATTGAGTAAATTGTGATTCTGGTGAGTAATTTTTGTGAAATTCTTTTGGCAGTGCACCAAAATATTTGGAAAAACTCCTCTAGTGTGAGTGATTGAGTGAGCGATTACTTGTCATTGATACGTTTTCCTGTTAAATATTGCCTCTATCATACCCACTACCAGCCCTCCTGGGCAATGCTGTACTTCAAAGCCAGACCTTTTGGACCACTGTAAGTGACCACACTCTGACCCTGGGTCGTGTTCTGCGTCACACCCGGGGTCTGTCGTCAGACTGGAACACTGACTTCTTTTCTACACGGACAGTACTGAATGACCTTTGAAAATGAGAGACTGCCCTCCTGCTGTCCGCGAACTCTCACACTACGGTGAAATGTGTGTGTGTCCTTCCTGCTGACGTAAAAGTTCACCTCACCCCTGCTCAGGGTTGTAGAGGGTGGGGAGAGCTGGGCGATTCACACCAAGAGGAATATTTACTGATTTCCTGACCAGTCACACGTTTCCTTTAGTCAGTAGTAGAGCTCCAAGATGTATGATTGCATAACTGTCATCACAACTATGCAAATGTTATGAGTTACGAGAAACTGTTGTTTATGTTTTGTCGTTTCTTGAGGTAGAAAAAAAAAGACTTTGGATAATGATGTAACAAGAAACTTTATATAATCAATATATTTCAAGAAAAACAAAACCTCGGTGAAGATTTCTCCTAATGTGAAATCATAGTTATAGTTTTAGTTATCTTAATGATTTAAGAGTGTAGTTATTTACACAATATTAGAGTGTCTACTGAGATGTTTTGGAACTTTTATATTTATTAAATTAACATTCAATGTTTACTTAATGAGAATAATCAAATAAATATGAGTATATTATCTTGTTGACTGAAGTTGCACCTGAACAGGTTTTAGGGTATTTTCAGGTGTTAACTTTTTGTCCTTCAAAATTGAATTTTATGTATAAAAATTAATTAAGTTAAATTTATCATATTGTAAGGAATATTAAAGTATAAAAACATTAAATAAAAATGTTTTGGTGAGTCAGTTTTCTGATTATGTCTGTAGTTCGTTTGGCAGTGCACTAAAATATTTTAAAACTATCAGAAAAAAACTTCAAATCTCAGTGATTGATTCATATGGGTCAGTCACAATGACGAATGATCACTCACTCATGTTCACCATTCAAAATACTACATTATGTCCTGAAATGTTGCTAGAATTGATCTAAAAGACAAAATGTGAGAACTGTGGATGTTATTGAAGAGATATTAGAGAACACCTCCGTATGTCGTTAGAAATGTTGTTAGAATGAACAAAGTAAAGTGAGAATTCAGGGCATGTTCTAAGACTGGACAAGAATGAGTAATGAAATAATGTACACTAAGTGTTGTGTAAAGGGTTTAATGTAAGATTGTGTTTTGTGTTCTATCTGCTTATCCAAAAGTGTTAGTGTTAGATGTCATGGTTGGTTATAGGTTGTATTTAAAGCTGCCTAGTAGTTATAAATGAACCTCTTACACATGAAAGTGAAAAAGTGAGTGATTATTTGTCACTGTGAACACACCACAGCACACAGTGCACCACAGCAAAATGTGACCTCTGCATTTGACCTATCGGTGAAGGAGTAGTGGGCAAACGCTTTAACGGTTACGCTATCAACTGCCCAACTTGCGTATAAATACATATGTTTTGCTAAATAAGCAGTAAGTCTGTAAAAACTCCAAAAGCTCGAGTGAAGAGTGGCCCTCTAGTGGACAAACTAAGAAAAGACAACATTAATAGCAAAATGTCTACATTTCGCTTAATTGTCACTCCCATTCATAAGAACTGATACTCATTTATAACAGGACGCTGATGTATCAGTTAGGCTCTCGCTTGGGAAGGTGAGGGAATAAGTAACAAAGAAAGATAGTGAGAACAAGGTTCTCTTAAGTTGAAAGCTGTTCTGCCTGAGTGGTGTGGTCCCCGCAGGCTGCGGGAGTCCAAAGTTCTGCCTCTCAGAGGGAGGCCTGCTACCTGGGAGGTCTGTCGAACCACTGACTCACACGCCGGCTGCATGCCGGACAGCAGATCATTTACGGAGCAGAGACAGAGAAGGATGAGGTGAAGTGGAGTTAATGGAAAGGAAGGCAGAATTGCTTAAAGTTGGGTGTAGGTTGTGAAAGCCAAGGATGGTGGGAAAGTAATGTGGCATGATGCCTGCATGTCAAGATTGATACGTTTCAGCGCTCCTGCGTGCCACGGCTCACATAACTCATCAGCTGACCCATTTCTAAGATGTGAAGGAAGCTGGAAGGTCTGTTTCTGCAGCTCCAGCCTTTAGGGGCGGCTTCAGGGATTTGTGAAATACCTGTGTGGTGTATGCATGTGTGCGCAATAATTCTATGCAACATGTACAGGGATTTGGAGAAACTGTTGTCGGGTTTGATATCAAATAATGGGAACCATAAAATTGATCTCAATCATGAAGTGCGTGTGTGAATGTGTGAGAGATAATGAGGGGCAGGGAGGGAGTGACCGATTAAGTTATTCACATGCCATTATTCAGTTTGACAAAGCTCAAACCCGATGAAGAACACAGCACAGAGAAAGTAGAAAAGCTGCTGAACATCACTGTCATGGTGTACTGGGACACGTTCCTGCACCACGCAACATTTACACAAAGTTTATCTTGTAGATAATTTATAATCTGTGTAACCCATGTCTCCTTTATGTTAGAAATGTTTGAATTTATTAGAATGTATCTAAACGTTTACATAAGAAAGTTCTGAGATTATACTCTGAAATATACTCTACATAGAATTCATGCAGTGGTTTTGCGTGGATGAACCAGAAGTTTGGTAGTATTAATTCCAGGTCTCCCTGAAAGAAATTAAGAGCAGGAAAAGCATCAGTGAGAAAGGTCCATAAACCAACTTTGTTTCAGTATATTTTATTGTAATTATAAATGATCCGCTAATGGAATCCATTAGGAAAGTCTTACCATTTTTCATGACCACGCCAAGTTAATCTTGATTGATTTGATTTATAACTGCTGTACAGCTCAGTGAGTGCATGTGTGTGTAATCAGGCACAGTCACTACACAGCTGGTTTTTCTGTAGTTGACACATTTTCTCCTGATTGCTTTGGCTATGGACTCATAGGGTGAATGTAAAAATAGACCTAACGTAAGAATAGACTCTTATGTAACAGATAACTGCATTCTTCTTCCAGTCACACATTATGGCCTCCACATCTCAGACAGATCTTTGCAGTTGGTTAAAACAATGATGTAACAAACAGGCTTTTTCAGGCTTTATTGTAAGACAGCTGTAGAAGGGAAGGCAAGTTTGTTTGTACGGCACATTTTATACGCAGAAGTCATTGTTGAAGACAAAATATTGTACAATAAATAACATACTGTATTCTGTATTGCAGTTTTAGGTTCTGTTTAAAACTACATTAATTAAACAGTTCACTAACACATTTAGAGCCAAAACTATTGAGTGACTTGTAATCATGAGTAATTTGTAATACCTTGCTCATGAGTACCTCAGTGGTACCTTTACTGGTAGGGGATTCGAGCCAGTGGCCTTCCGATCACAGGGCAAACTCCCTAGCGTTACGCTACCAACTGCCCAAAGGTAATTTCTATCTCTGCTCTTTAACTATTCTCTCTCAACCAGGATTTACATTTATGGCATTTGTCAGATGTTCTTATCCAGAGCAACCATTATTTTCTACTTCCAGGAATGGACTCCCTGGTGCAGTTTGGGGATAAGGGTCTTACTTGAGGCACTTCTGCTTTCATGGTCTCCCAATCTTATCCCTGCCCACACCGGGTTTAAGGCTTTCAGAGTACTGCCAAACCACCGTCTAAACATATCTGCAGATGCTGCATAGATCCACCGGTTGCTCTCCTGCTCTTCTTTCACTTTCAAACAAGACAGGCATACTGAAGGACGAGACGATGTGGCTCCAGTTTTCACAGTGCAAACAACAAAGAACAGGGGACAAAGAACAAATAGCACACATAGAATAAACAATATATAAATAGAATATAAAATATACACTTTAAACTAGAAATCAAGTATTAAATATAAACTTTAAACTAGAAGTAGAAGTAGAAAGAGAGACAACAACAAAGATACATAAGCTTCTTCACTTAAGGTGTTACTTTATTTGCAACTCCAAAATTGGCATGCTACCATAAAATTAAAAAAATGTATACACTAAACTTGTCATTTTTCTCACAAATTTTACAGTTTAGAGAATTTCGTGTTAGTCTCAAATAATATCCTGTTGTGGTTCAGTGTGCTGAGTGTTTTTATCAGTGATAATAAGATTGAAAAGTTGTTAGATTCAGTTGTGTCTTCAGTGTATCCTCTGGAACCTTATTTTATTCTAAAGACTCAAGACATCACAAGGCCGCAGTTAAATTAGAAAAAATAAATCGAAGACTCAGGCATCGTTATTTTAGGGTACAAACTGAAGACTGCTTAAAATAAAGATACACATTTTTGTCTCTGTGTTAATGAAATGAAATTCATATTTTTTGGGATATACAAAGCTACACATTAAACTAGAAAGCATTATACACATCATAAAACATACTTTCCCCATGAATTCCCCTTTTGTAGTATTCCTGAATTTTTCCCCAAGCCTGTCTTTTTTCTTCTCATTTCTTGCTGATTATGGGCAATTCTGAGTGAATTATTGCTCCTGAAACACTTGCTTATTATAGCAAGCTTTTGATGTGTTTTAATGGGTTTCTGTCTGCAAAACACGCCACCTCCTCAAACTTACATCCACCCTGTTGATTTACTGCGTGGCTGTGTGTCTACATGTGTTTGCTAGCATAGAGACTCAGATAAGCATCAGCCCTTCTGTCTCCTCCTCAGATTTACAGTTGGCCTACATGGTTGTGGCCGTGTCTGAAAGTCTTGTGCTCTTTAGGTGGGGAAATGCCACTGACTCATCCTCAAGCATGAGCTCCCACTCTGCTGCTTCTAATTCTGTTGTGCTTCTTTCTCTCAGCATTTTCATTATCTCTTATTGTACCAGCCTGATTGGGTTAACAGCTGTCCAGTCTGGTGTATTAAAGCACGTTCAAAGCGCATTGTCATCCTCTGACGTATAATCCCATGCCTGTCTGCCCTGATTTTAACTGTTGAGGATGAATTCTGGATGTAACACTGCTGAGTAACACACAGTGTGTGCAGACAGTCTGGACATACTGACCCAGTATGGATAGACCTGATGAGTTTGTATGCATCATTTTTATTGACATCTGTTCATCTGTGGCAGTATTGGCAGTGTTGTCTAAATTTGAAACATTGGCTACATGACATTAGGGGCAGTTGGAACGGTTAAGTCAGCTGGCCAGAAGGTCACAATTTGAATCCCGAACCGGGGAAGACACCACAGCAGTACTCATAAGCAAGGTACTGTCCCCAAGCACTGCTCCCGGGCACTGCTCATGTCAGCTGCCCACTGCTCATTCACAGATGGACACTGTGTGCTATGCTGTGGTGTGTTCACAATGACAAATAATCACTTACGAACTCATGAACTTGTGCCAACATCTTCACCACTACAAGGCCTGTACAAATTTAATATTTCTAAGTGTATTTTAATTAAACGCCTAAACAATATGAAACAAAACAGACCTGTTACGACAAAGGCAGATGTATAAGTAATGTCATGGTGCGGTTGCAGGAAGGGGATGAGGACACTGTGGCAGGCATACAAAAACAGGTTTATTGAGGGGAGAACAGAAACCAGACAAAAACCAGGCAGGGCAAAAACAGAGTCCACAAAAACGGAGGTCCAAAATACAGGTGGAGCTCGTGACCCCAGTGAGCGTGGCTGTGGCCAAAAACGGGAGAGCCTCCGTGGGGAAACCAGGAGAAGGAGTGCCTTGCACTCCTCGAACACCCACGAGGCGAAACAGAAGCGATCCCGGCGCTGCGCCGGATCGGAGCAGGGGAAGGGCCTCACTGGGGAACACGAGCCTGGGGAGAAAACAAGAAGGAGTGAAAACAAAGAAGCAAGAAGGGGCAATTCAAAAAGGGACAAAAATCAAACCAGGGTCAAAAACAGGTCCAAGGTCCAAACTGGGGAACAGGGCAGGAAGGGTCCAAAATGGAGGGAAGATCAGGAGCAGGAACAGGAGCAGGAGCAGGAGCAGGAGCAGGAACAAAAGATCCAAAAACCAAAGCAAACCAAACACACGACAGGAACAACCACACGTTTCATGAGGGAGACAGACTCAGAGACACTTGGGTTAAACTGGCTTAAATAAGACCACAGAACTCAATAAACGAGTGCTCTCACCAATCCCAGAACTCAAGGCAGAACGAGACACAGCTGAACTCAATAATAAGCGAGGGGGTGCTCTACACAGATCCTAACCTACTAGGAAGGGAGCACGCAGTGCAGACAACATACCAGGAAGTAGGGTGCGCTCTAGACAGAGAGTGACTATCAGAATGGCACGAAGTGCAGACACAGAGCCCAACAGTGAGGAGCAAGCTAACAGACAGCTAAGGCTAACCCGAAGAGACATGAGGAGCACACGCACTCACACACACCACAGACACACCACACCAGAAGTGAACCCAGGAGACAGAAAACAGACAGACACCAAACCTGGGTTCACGTTGGCACGGTCCCGTCTAGGTTGGGCGGGACCGTGACAAGTAAGACATATTAAAACAGGGTGAAATTCCACAATGAAGGGTTATAACATTGTATTCAAGTAGGAATTGGCCATTTTTCACATTTAATAATTTTCTACACCATCAGCAGTAACTACAGAAATACTACTCAAGATTCCCAAGTTTACCCTTCTTAAAATGTTACATTTGGAAATTTGATCAGTAATGACACTGTAGGAAAGCACTGACACACTTTCAATGTAACTCTGTCCATGGTGTCAAATTCTGTTCCGGCCGAGTGCTCCAACAAACTGGCGGCACAGACAGATGCATTGTTCCTTCACATGTTCTAACACACACACACATATAAACTTTCTCCCACACACTGGCAGAGAACAGCACTATTCATTTCATCCAGACCAAATTTGAGAAGTTCTTCACAAAAGCAACAGTAAGTCTTACTGCTCACTGAAACTGAAGGGTTTGTTTCAAGCTCTTGTGGAATCCGGATTGACTCCTGTTTCTGTCTTTATTTGGGACATGGGAAATTTTCCAGTCTGGGAGATTCCACCAGGTGGACCTGAGGTAGCAGTGGGGGCATGGAGGTCATGGCTTCTCATTCATAGAGAGATAACACCTCACCTGCTAGCCCTGGCTTGTGCCCCTCCGTCTCAGATCCATGGGTGTGCCTAGGAGACATACCTCTCATACCACAGAGGCAGTAAACACAGTTTAAGACAGATTAGGACGGCACCGAAGGCCAATCCGTTGAGTGATACTTGGGCAGTTGACACAATGTGCATTGTGAATGACGGCGTAATGGTTTCTTTTGTTTACTCGAGGATTTGGGCTTTTCCCTTGTCAGTAAGAATAAATTCTTTTGTTAAAACCATAATTTGTGACCTGATCTGCCGTAATGAGTCGGAAGTCGGCGTTCTATTTATTTAGATACGGGCCGATTATGTTGACAAACATCAAAAATATCGATTTTTCTTTTTTGGTCTTATATGAAAGAAAAGGTCTTCAAAATTAATCTGGTCTCCAAAAAAGAAAAATCGATATTTTTGTGATGTTTTTCAACATAATCGGCCCGTATCTAAATATATAGAAAGCCGACTTCCGACTCATTACGGCAGATCAGGTCTAACATAACCCTAGAAATTAAGTATAGCCTAGTCAATGTGTATTACTCTAATTCGCTTTGATCATATATGTGTTAATGCCCTTGCAGGAAAAAAACAACACAAACCTTAGTCTAGTCCATGTCATCATTTGCTTTGTTATTGCTGCCTTGATGCTGATCAAGAGTTAAAAACACAAATCCCAAGTAAAATGGACCTTCAAGGTCCAGCTTTAGAGGAAACTAGATTTCTGGTTCAAACTAAACATGGCACGATACCACTTTTTTATGTCCAATACCGATATTGTAAATTTGAATATCTGCCAATACGATACAAATCCGATACAGTCACTAAGTCTTTTTTAAACAGAAAACAGAAAAAAATGTCTGAATACATGACTGAGATTATTCTGCTATGCTTAAGGAAATACTTGACTTAAATACTATTTTCCTAACTAAAACAATGTAATAATTACAAACCTATTTGTATATGCTAAATTATTCATTCATTAAGTCATTCATCATTTTATTATCCGAACCACTTAATCCCAACCAGGGTCGTGAGGGACCAGAGCCTATACCGAGAATTTACAAGCGTAAGGCGGGGACCAACACTGAGTAGGCACCAACAGACCGCAGGGCACACACACAATCACACTCACCTTACCAAAATCTCAGGAAGACGCTTTTTGACATACAAGAATATAAAAAAAGAGGTCACCTTGGCTCTCGTTTTTTCTATGACGTCAGAGTCTAAATGAGAGCTTCGTGTGTGTGAGGGCCAGAGGGCCTCAGTTCATTAAACCCAAACACTGACCCTGTTAAATGCAGCAGCCAGACCAGGAAGGCCCAGGCTCAGCAGGGCATGGATGCAATGAATAACCCTCTTTTGTGCTTCTAATGAGCAATGGACCTTTTCCATAACCCATTACATGCACAGAGAGTGATCCTATCAGCCACTCACGTGAGGCCTAGAGAAACCAACTTATAACGCCATCTGAATTTGCAGATATTGCTGTTTTTCATTACAGACATGCCATGCAATGTGTGATTTGTTCCTGTGAGGTAAGCCAACCAGCATGTAGCCAGCTGGAATTTAGCCAGTTACTCTGGATACAAGAATCTGGTGGTAAATGAACGACTGCATGACTGGATGAGGTGATGGTGGGAGGGAAGGTATTGTGAGTGATTTCATTATAACAATGTTTTGTTTTTATTGTTCGTTTTAACATTTACTCTCAATTGAAAATTGGCAGTTAGACCTGAGCTACACTGGAATTTATGAATTTGGCAATGTTCTGAAAAATCTTTATGGTTCAGGCAAATTCAGTTTGTAATTTAAAATTCTCTTCTGGAATGTCCTGGATTCAGACTTGAAGAGAATTTTACTTGGTCCCTTCACAAACTGACAGCAACTCACAACTTACAAGCTAACAAACATACAAATTTACAGTGAGTGACTTTCATTTGCTTAGTACATGTGTAATTTTGTGTGTATAGTAACATGCATATACACATTATATGCTTTCATATACAGACTATAGTGTCTTTGAAGAATAGTTTATACAAATATATCAATCTATATATTAGCAGACTGCTACACGTTAGCCATTAGCCCGTGTAGCATGGTGGTTAACCCAAACACGGCTGAGAGCGCGAATAGGCAGGATTTCCGTGCGAGTTGATGTAAGAACTCTCTTACACAAAGAGCAAGGATTCCCACACAAACCCATGTTCTAACTGACACACACTCTACCATTGAGATTAACCAAAAAAATCGGAGTACTCATGATTGAAGCCGAGCAGAGTCGGAAGGTAGGCTGGTAGACTCAATGACAGAGCAATGCGCAGCAAGAAAATGGCTCCTTTTATACGGTACTTCCTGAACCACACCCGACCACTCCCGGGTCCTAGTGCCGGTCATGTTAGGCAGTGTGCATGACAGAATGTCTTAATTCCCTCTCTCTATAGTGTTTGGCATAAAACAACAAACAAGCAGGAACCAAGATTTGGAAGAACCAAGGTTTTCTCCCTTGGGAAGTGTATATGTAAGTGTGTGTTTTGGTGTAGAACAAAAATGCTTAGTATTTAGATGATTAAGGTTTTAGATGATTAAGGTTGAAGTCTTAAGTTCTAAGTGACAAGATCTTTGTAGAACCCTTTCATCAGAGGCTGTAAGGTTGATTTAAAAAATTGTTAGTACTAATTTATTAATGTCTGAAATCCTGTTTTTAAACAAGCTGTTCAGATATCTCACCTACTTCTATGTCAAAGTAGGGGACATATGAATAACTCTACCCTCCTGTCTGAAAACCTCTGCCCACCAGGCAGAACTTCTAGCGCTTCCTGATCTGCCATGTTTGTTCGCAAGCGCCAGCATAGGAATCACAATGAAGAGAGTCTACCAGCGGAGTGTTGCGTTGAACATGTCTGGCTGTATGGATGGTTGTTAGCAGCAGCTGATTATTTTCATAATGATTGTATTGTCTTTTTTTTTTTTTTTGTTAAACCCGCCACCCCCCCCCCTCTTTGGAGGACGGCTTTATTTATTTATTTATTTTTTTCTATTTATTAAAATACGTAAACAGGATAAATAAAGTTGATGAGAGAGGCAACAGAGGGAGGGGGAGAAAAGAAGAAAAAGAAGAGGGAAGAGAGAAAAGAAAGAAAAAGAAAAGAGAGGAAAAGGAGGATAGAGGGAAAAAAAAAAAAAAAAACCCAGATAATCTGCTTCCATACCTGCGGACAAAAATAGAAAACAGAGGACACAGCAGCAGAGAAATTGCAGCAACAACCAACATCTGTATGAATCACAGTAAATGCTACATGTTAAATGTTATTGAGCAGCGCACATAACAAATATTACAGAATATATTTTGAAGGAACAGCAGATCGAGACAGTGTGTATCTGTGAGCACCTGTTTTTACACCAATGTGGATGCTTGTGTGCACACCTGTGTGTGTGAGCGCGCTTGAGTTCATAAGGTTCCTCCATGTAAGTGTTTAGTAGTGTGTGTGGGGAACCACAGCCCCATCCCGCAAGGCATGAAGCAGACACGGAGGGGACCCAGGACCCAGACATCCGGAGGCCCCCCAGGGCCCGGGAGTCCCAGGAGAAACACCACTGGGAGATCTGTGGTTCCCTCCCAAGAAAAGGCAGAGGAAAGCCCGGAGGGGTCATCCAGCAGCCGCAGCGCAGACGCCCCAGGGGGCCGCGGCGACAGGCCTGCAGGCTCCGCCGGTGGCCACCCACCCCAGGGCAGTCCGGTCCATGGGCCCGGAGATCCAAGGGCCCCCCAGCCCCCCAGCCGGGGCCCAGCAGAGCCAGGAGGGCCAGACCCCGCCAGGCGACCGCCGAGAGCGGGCCAGCACTCCCCTGAGCAACCAGCCCCAGAGCGAGGAACCGCCGACGCACCGACGGCCAGGGGCACCCTCCATCGGCAGGGTGTGGTGGCAGGGCAGGAGGGCCTGAGATGTTGAATGAGGTGGAGTCTAAGGCCTGACCTGACACATGGACAAAGACCAACAGGCGCAAGCATACGTTCCCACCCTCATGCACACAAACAAATATACACTCGCCCACATGTAGACACACAAAAATCGACATGGTACCCATACTCACACTCCCCATATATACTCTATGCTCCTAGATCCGGACGCCACTACCCCCAAGGGGGCAATCGGCGCCAGACCCTGGAGCTGAACCCCTTTCGCTCTGGCGTGGAGACAGGAAGACCACCCCGGTCCCCACAGCGGCCGAGAGCACCACCAGCCCAGACCCCGACCGAACGGCCAGCTCCACCTCACAGCTGATGACAATGATTGTATTGTCGATTATTTTCATGTTAGGTACATTCTTCCATAGTGAGGTGTGGGCAGTAGCGGCTCATTTGCATTTAGGAATACGCACTGCCTCCCATGGCCGATAGTGGTCAGTTGCAGTTCAAAGAGTATAAAAGGAGTAATTTCCTTGTGTCACAATCTTACCTACTCGCGCTCTCAGCCGCATTTGGGTTAACCACCATGCTACACACAGCTAACAAGTAGCAGTTCGCTAAATCCTAACCAGATCCCTGGCGGACTGTGAAAGTTCGGCGTTCGATTGAGATCCTAACCAGATCCCTAACCGAATCATTCTGCAGTCTAATCATATCCTAACCAGATCACTGATAGACTGCAGACGTCTGTTTATTCTGCTCATATCTCTCCAGATCAATGACATAGACCTATTTTAACTTGTTGAAAAACTGTATAATATGGAATATTTAGATGTCAGTTCTTGCATGAAACTAGATGATGTTGGAGGAGTAGGAGTCATTGTTTAGAGGCCATAGTTGGGATTAAGAAAGGCAGGCGAATGTACAAAATTACTACATCTTCACTCTCTCTGTTAGTGTAATGCCAGAGCTCCTGTGGAGTTTTATATCCCTCACACTACAACACACCATGGGAGAAAAGTGGTTACTACAGAACATTCGTGTATGTCTGTGTGCAGTAGACGGAGAATGAGAGTGACCACATATTTTTGAGCTGATTTCACTCCTCCGGGAAAGTAAATGTTATATTTTAATGTGAACAGATGTCACACACACAATGTGTGCTTAGCTGCAACCTCAGTGACATAAACAAATCACTGCAATGGGCAAAGTCCAAAACTTCATCATGGCGTCATGTTCTTTATGTAACTGTTTAGTTATGTATGTATGTGCACACTCACTTACACACACACACATATACACAGACAGTCCTTTTTCGTGTAATTCTGAATTGTATTGGTGTGTTTAAAAAGACTAGGTTGAGGTTATAAAAAAACAGATAAATTAATACACACATTTTTAAAACACTAAACTACTTCTAAAGTTGCAGTTAGGGGTGACACTTGAATCTGGACCAATAGGTTGTGAGTTGAGGTGCTCTCATGGAAACTGTCCCTGAAATTGGGAAATAAAATTAGCTCTGGCCAAGTAAATGAAGAGTGTCTGAGTTTTCACCAATAGATCAGGAGGCCAAAATATCTGTAATTGAAACGGGTGGAAATGATTGTTCCTGCTGATGTAAACTCATAAAACGTGTCATACAACACAGTACATGTTACAAGACACAGCATTTTGCTGAAAAACAGATATACAACTTTCATTAAAATTAAAATAGATTGTGGTTCATAAAACGTTTTATACCTACTATTTATCACACGCATATTGAAATTGATTTATAGTTCAAATTAACAAACTGTGTTGCAGTCTTTACTTTATTACACTGTGTTTTTCAGATTCAAATTCAAATTTATTTATATAGCGCCCTTAACAACAGTCATTGTCACAAAGCACTTTACATATAACCGGCCTAAAGTCCCCCAACCAGCAAGTGTGAGGTGACAGTGGCAAGGAAAAACTCCCTCTAATAGGAAGAAACCTTGACAGGAACCAAGACTCGGAGGGAGACCCCATCCTCCTCTGGGCGACCGAGTGCAGAAACATTAAATGCACAACAAGCAATATTTCAAGATGAGTTGTTAGTTATTTAAAGAAGCAAAGATACAAAAATATTCCAAGGGATATTTCAAACCCTGGGTTGTTGCTGATATCTCCATGGAGTCCTGGTGCAGGTTCAGTCGGTCAGGATCAGCTCGGGAACAGCTCGGAAAAAGAAGAAGAGAGAGAAGAGAGTTAAGTGCCCTAACCTAACCTCTGGCAATGCTAGAGTAACTATGGCAGCCTAGCTAAAAGGGAGAGCTGGAAGGTAACACAGACATGAGGGCTTCCAGGGGTCTCGGCATCACACCAAACCACCGTCTGCAAACTTGAGCGATCAGCAAGAGTGGTAGGATGACAGCACCAATCCCCCCTTTCACCTTTAATCTCAAATGACCATGAACCCCCAGATCTTGCCTTTAACTAAAAAAAAAGGGACTTTAATATCCAAAAGACTGACTAAACAGGTAAGTCTTAAGCCTTGACTTAAAAGCAGAGATTGTTTCTGAGCTCCGAACACTAGTAGGAAGTTTATTCCACAATTGTGGTGCTTTATGAGCAAAAGCTCTTCCCCCCACGGTAACATTCTTTATTCTAGGTATTACTAAAAGACCTGCATCTTGTGATCAAAGCATACGCATCGGATTGTAGTTGCAAATGAGGTCACTCACATACTGAGGTGCAAGACCATTTAAAGCTTTATAGGTCAAGAGGAGTATTTTATAGTCGACACACAATTTAACTGGCAGCCAGTGGAGTGAGGATAGAATTGGGGTGATATGATCATATTTTTTAGTTTTAGTGAGGACTCTGGCTGCTGCATTCTGGACTAGCTGGAGTTTATTTAACAACCTATTTGGACAAGCGGAGAATATGACATTACAGTAATCGAGCCTGGAGGTAATAAATGCATGAACCAGTTTCTCTGCATCTTGAAAGGATAGCACGTTTCTTAGTTTGGCAGTATTATGGAGTTGAAAGAAGGCAGTGCGACTAATGTTAGAAGCATGTACATCAAATGAAAGATTGGAGTCTAAAGTAACACCAAGCTTTTTAACAGCAGTACTTGGTACAATGGATAATCCATCAAGTACTTTTCATTTGTATTTATAGATTTATTATCCTGGGGGTAAGTCTTGTCATTGCCCTGACATATATGTTATGTTAAATTAAAGAGGATTTCACGCTATAAGAAAAGTCCTTGTTAAATCTGGCTCTGAAATTTGAGAAGGTAAGACATAACAATCTCAAATACAAGTTTCTAAAAGCACATATATGTAACGGAGCTCGTCTCCCTCTCTCACACTTTTGTTTACTGTGCGTTGTGTTATGTGAAGGATGGAGGCTACAATCAATCTTGAAAAAGAACTGTGATTTTACTGGAATAAAAGAAAATAAACATAATCAGGCACCGGAGCGAATCAGACACACACAGCTCCTTTGCCTCAGAACAGTCGCAACAGAGACAGGCAGCCCGCACTAGCCGAACATCATACAGTGTACAAATAACATTAATTAACTACATAAATTATGACATACCTGGAATAAAAGAAAATAAACATAATCAGGCACTGGAGCGATTCAGACACACACAGCTCCTGCCAAACACAGGTAAAACACACATATAAGTACACCGTAAGATCTGCTAGCACATAGAAAACTTCACAAGCTAAGTACGTGCAGCTAGGCTAAATTAGCTGCAGCGTGAAAAACTATCTTTTGTACCGTTAAATATATATGTACAAATGAAACAACAACCCTGTACATATGGTGCACAATGCGCTATGATGGCCATTTTATTTCCAATACCCGAAAAACCGATTTACAACTAGAATCCACAAAACAAGGACCATGCCTGACACAACACCACCTACCTCTGCCTCAGAACAGTCACAACAGAGACAGAGCAAGGAACAGCAGACAAGTTAAGGGACCCAGCGTGGGAAAACCACGCCCCTCCCCCCGTATGACTGCACCCCAAAGAGAAAGAGCAACAAACAAACAAATAAAAAAAAATACAAGTAAATAAGATGGCCAAGAAATCCAACATGAGTGAGAAAATTCAGGGAAACACACAACCCTGCTACATATACACAATGACATACACAATACTTACCTATTCAAGTTTCAGAGGGATATCTACAGTACAGACAGATTTAACAGGGGAGGCCGATTCCGGCAGTATGTTGCCGAAAAATGTATCCCGTTTTAATTTTGCATTTCTATATATTAATATCAAGATATTATGCGCTTTGAGTAACTTCTATTTGAGAGTGTTATGTCTTACCTAGGATAGCCATACCTTATAACCACACCTGCAGACATTTTAAACATAATATGCACTGATATCTGAATAACACTTACAGTGTAATAAAGTAAAGATTGCCACATTTATGTTTGTTAATTTGAATTATACAATCGATATCAACATGCATGTGATAAATAAACTGAAATTTAACATTTTTATTTAGTATGTTTTGTTGAATTCATTCATTCATTCATTCATTCATTCATTATCTGAACTGCTTAATCCCAATCTGGGTCGTGGTGTGGGGGGCCAGAGCCTATCTGGTCTGGTAAGCCCCTGGAAGCCTTCATGTCTGTGCTACCTATCATCTCTCCCTTTTTAGCTAGGCTGCCATAGTTACTTTAGTACTGCCGGAGTTTAGATGTAGGGCACTAACTCTCTTCTCATTCTCCTTTTTTTCCGAGGTGATCCTGAGCTGATGATTCACTAGCTGAACCTTCACTTGGACTCTATGGAGACCTGATCATCTGGGCCCCCAGCTCACGCTTCACCAGCTGAACCCTCACCTGGACTCTAGGGAGACCTCATCATCTGGAACTATCTGGGTCTTTTTCGGATCGTATGGACTTGAACTAAATTACCAGTTTAACATTGACCTGATTTTAGCTCTATGTTGCTGAGTGGATCTTAGCAAGCAGCCGCAGCAACGACTCAGGATTCAATAGCGTCCCTCGGACTGTTTTCATTTCTTGTTCTAGGAGTATTAAATCACTCCACCCCACTCTGGAACCAGCAGGAAGTTTTTCAGACTCTATGCACTTGCACCCAATCCAAATTGAATATTGAATTGATGTTAACTTTACTAAATGATTCCAAGTGGATCATTAACAGCAATGATTAATCTTGAACTAATGCTAACTTTTTTTTTACAGTGTAGGTATAAATCCATCTCTTTCCTACCATAGAGGCTCCAGAACAAGACATTAGGAAAAGTAAGTAGGTCTGCACAACAGTGTCTGTTAAATGAAATGAATGTGTATATGCTATAACAGGTGTACACACTCATCACCATTACTTTTTGTTGCCACATATAAAATGTTTCTGAAAAGTTTAAATATATGTGTCCGGGGACAAACAGTTTCTCTGTATTTATCGAGAGTATCTTAATAAAAAATCTGCCTATGATAACCACTTTGTCCAACCTCTCATCCTCTGTTCAAGTACAGCGCTCTGACCTTGCATAATTGTGACCTTGCTTGATTCTGTTCTTGCATGATAGCAAAAGGCTTTGTACGTCTTCTAAAGTTAATATTGAATATCTACAGTGTTGAAGTAATACAGGCCAAGTGAGCAGAAGAGCACAAAATGAATGCTGTAATAGCACAGAGCATTTTTTCTATGATTAGCATCTTACATAATTGGATTAGGGGGCAGGTGACCTATAGGATTTATAGAGCAGCAGTGGAGCATGAGGTTTAAAACTTAAAGGTAAAGTAATACCATGGTAAGTTTTATTGATTTTGAGATGAATTCTCAATGGAACATTGTCCTTCTGTACTGACTTATACACAATTATACACAAAATTCTCTAAATGAAAAATACTGTATATTCATTTTCACTCTCTTTCACTCAGATTCTCTTCTTACTCTTCTGCTCATATTCTCTCTTTCTGTCTTTCTCATATTTTTCCTCCTGCTCTCTTTCTCTCTCTGTGCACATGCTTGCATGTTAGAACACCACTCATCATTCTCTAATATGCTGACAGTATCACACACTGCACACTCCATCAGTGATTGAATACCCCTCTGTCAACCAGAGATTCCATCTGTTTGTGACAGACTTGTTTTCCCAAAACATTTGAAGACAACCAGTTATATAAGGCCTTTAGATTCCTTCATAATGCATGAGACCATGACCCCACAGACTTAAGATCCTCCATCTTGTACAGTCACGGACCAGTGATCACAAAACATTTATGTTACTGCGGTGGGACTCAATAGAAGGCAGCAGACTTTAAGCCAAGCGTGCATAGGTGTAAGAAAACAACTATTTGGCAGCTATTTGGCTTTGCCTTTCATGGCCAGCAGGCGCAGGCTGCAGAAGTGTTAGCATGATGCCAGAGTAAAAATAGCATTGTGTTGAAAAATCTGCATTCCACTGTCATGACTTTCACTCAGCCAGGAGCATAGCTGTTGTACAGATATGATGGGTTTAAACCTGTAAAAGAGAGATAGAAAAGAAAGTTTAACCACTGCAAAAACATTTAAGCAACTTAACAATATGTCTTATTTTAAGTGTCATTTTGTGCTTATCGGGTGGATGTGGTTTGTTGGAATTAAACTCAATTTCAGACCAAGAAGTTGTGGGTTTAAACTTTATCCTACCTCCAGTACTACCACCACTGAGACCTCCTTAACCCAAAGCTGGTCCTGGGAGATTGTAATTAGGAAATGTAAGTCTCTCAAGATAAAAGCATCTGATAAATGTCCTCAGTGTCTTATGTAAAAAAGCTACTTAAGTAAGAAAGTCTTAACATATTTGTGTACCTATTATGTAGCATTTTTATATAGTTAAACAAACAAATCTTAGTTTCAGGGACAGTCTTCCTGGAGTAGCTTGGGACATGCTTATGGGACTCATCTATTGACTATTGTCTATTGAGCACTGACCTTTTTTTTTTTTTTCCAGATCCAGGTTTAAGACTCTCTTTTCATCTCTTAGATCTCTGTTCTAACAGCTTTGCTCATTTTCTCAACACAGGAGCTTAGTAAGGTATTATTTCTCTGATGAGTCAGAAACCACACAGCCATGCAAGTTAAAATATGGTACATACAGTAAAAGCCATCAGCCAATCCACCTTCTCTTCAGGTTAGTTATTCATTCTCAAGCTACAAAGCTTTGATCCTGCCCAGTGCTTAGATGGGAGACCAACTTGGAACACTGGGTTGTTGCTTTTAGGTGTTGCGATCAAGACAAGGCATCATTGAGAATCTCAATGTCCCAGTGCAGTAAGAAACACTATAAATGATATCCTATAAATGTATATCCTTTGGATAAGACCTAAAAGTGATGCCATGAAGGATACCTAGACATTTTTCTAAAAGAGTGGAACCCTAACATTGTGCTAATAGTAGCCAGAATGGTCATTTTGAGTCTAGAATCCTTTCACCATCTCAGCTAATGTGATAATGTGTGCAGTCATTCTTCTTCTAGTCTTCTAAAATAACTGCAGTTGGATTTTCCAGATGAACTACACTTTGCTGGTGGTTGAAGTGACTCCATGTTGACTTTGTAAATTGCTTTGGGTGTCTAGAACAGTGATAAAGAAAATATATCATTCAACAGCATTGTTAGGATTTTATGACAAAACCCAAAAATATTCATCCAATTACAGTGGGGGAAATTATTTGATTTGTTGATTTTGTAAGTTTGCCCATTTACAAAGAAATGAACAGTCTCTACTTTTTATGGTAAATTTATTTTAATGACGAGAGACAGAATATCAACTGAAAATCCACAAAAAACACACTACATAAAAGTTATACATTGATTTGCATTTTATTGAGAGAAATAAGTATTTGATCCCCAAGAAAAATACAACTAAGTACTTGGTGGAGAAACCTTTGTTGGCAAGCACAGCAGTAAGACGTTTCTTGTAGTTGGTGACCAGGTTTGCACACATCTCAGGAGGCAGTTTGGCCCACTCCTCTTTACAGAAAGTCCTTTATGTTTCTTGTCTGCTGCTTGGCAACTTGAAGCTTCAGCTCCCTCCACAGATTTTCGATAGGATTATGGTCTGGAGACTGGCTAGGCCATTCCATAACCTTAATGTGTCTCTTCTTTAGCAACTCCTTTGTTGCCTTGGCTGTATGTTTTGGGTCACTGTCATGCTGAAAGACCCATCCACGACCCATCTTCGGTGTTCTGGCTGAGGGAAGGAGGTTCTCATCCCAAATTTTATGGTACATGGCCCCATCCATTGGCCCCTCAATGCAGTGTGGTCATCCTGTACCTTTAGCTGAAAAACAGCCCCAAAGCATAATGTTTCCACCTCCGTGCTTGACTGTAGAGATGGTGTGCTTTGGGTCATACTCAGTATTTCACTTCCTTCAAACACGGTGGTTGGAGCTGATGCCAAAGAGCTTGATTTTGGTCTCCTCTGACCACAGCACTTTCTCCCATGCCTTCTCTGAATCATCTAGATGTTCACTGGCAAACTTAAGATGGGCCTGTACATGTGCCTTCTTGAGCAGAGGGACCCTCCGGGCAGTGCAAGACTTCAATCCATTACAGCGTAGTGTGTTACCAATGGTATTCTTGGTGACTGTGGTCCCAGCTGCCTTCAGATCATTAACAAGCTCCTCCCGAGTAGTTGTGGGCTGATCCCTCACCTTTCTCATGATCCTCCTCACCCCATGAGGCAAGATCCTGCATGGAGCTCCAGATCGAGGGCGACTGATGGTCATTTTATGTTCCTTCCATTTTCGAATAATTGCACCAACAGTTGTCACATTCTCACCAAGCTTCTTGCTGATTGTCTTTTAGCCCATTCCAGCCTTGTCCAGGTCTACAATCTTGTCCCTGACGTCCTTTGCGAGCTCTTTAGTCTTGCCCATGGTGATGGAGAGGTTGTAATGGAAGAAACTGATTCTGTGGACAGGCGTGCTTTATATTCATAACGAGATGAGATCAGGTGTATCTGTAATTGATTTATTGCAATCTGTGTGCCACACCCAACCTGTGGGAGCCAGAATTCAGGCTGGGTTGTAGGGGATCATATACTTATTTCTCTCAATAAAATGCAAATCAATGTATAACTTTTATGTGGTGTGTTTTTTCTGGATTTTTGGTTGATGTTCTGTCTCTCTTCATTAAAGTAAAACTACCATAAAAATGAAAGACTTTTCATTTCTTTGTAAGTGGGCAAACTTACAAAATCAGCTGGGGATCAAATAATTATTTCCCCCATTGTATGTGTCTGTAGTAAGAATATCTGAGCATTGATGGTGTGCCACAAACTGTGTATGATGACACAAGATTCTTCCTAAGTACACTCTACCAACAAGGTGCCTTTCTAAGTAAGAGCTCTTAACAAACTAGCCATCTGTGACCTTGGCACACAGGAAACCTCCAAAGACCAGCTAAAGTCAGCTTCTGTTATAAGCTGGTTTTAACTGGACCTTTAAGCAGGGATTGCCTCCAGGCTATTTAAACAGAATCATTGATGTTGGAATGGGATACAAGAATTCTGCAGATGTGCAGTGTTTACTTTGACCCCTTATCAGGAATTTTTGACCCCTCTCTCCTCCTCCACTCACTTTGAAGGTCAGGCTTTTGCACTGACCCAGGTGCCGTCTACAGTGAAATGTCTGGAATTTGTTTTCTCTCCCTAATGGTTGTGTGGCTGCATGGACGTTTGGGAATTCTGAGTCAACTCCCATATATCCTATGCTATCTTTAGGTTTTTCCTATTTTCCTACTTATATGTCATTTAACCTGCCAGGAATTCAGACTGTCATGTCCTTCCATGCTTCCAGTGCTCAAATTAGGACCATAAACACTATATGACCATGAGTGTTACTGATTTCAGAGCCCAAGAATGCAGATCTTTTGTTATTTTTGGCGGCACTTGGGTTAAAATATCAATTGGAACACATTAGCACATGGATCAGAATGCACCTCTTAAATGTGTAGACTGCCCAATAAAATAAAACAGAGGAACAGGGGAAGGAGGGGAGGTAGAACATGGAAGGGTTTGAGAGGGCAGGCTGTAACTGGGAAGATTTTTTCCTTTCTCGGCTGTTTGTTTTAGCTATGTGGTTCCATTCAGCACTGTGACAGCACGAGACACACATGGCTGTTGGATAAATACTATCCAGCCTCCGGTGACCAGTCACTTCAAACCATAAGTAAAAAAAACAGCAGTCTAGCAATTTCATAAGTATTTTTGTCATGAAATGTTTTATTCAAGATATTTTGGCATTAATTATCTGTTTGAAAAATCATACCCAATGTTTTAATACCAGCTTTATTTCACATTCCATTGTCTTGTAAACCCATGTCATCCTGTGTTGTTTGCAAAAAGGATGGGCAAGGTGCATGGAAGCCCATGGTTCCTTGTGGACCACCCAGATGCTGTTTACTAGGTGAGATTTTATCTCTCACTCATTCCCAGCCTTCTGTTGAACCATTTCTTTCGGTTCTGGCTCGGAGCATCTTTCTCGGACCCACCCAGTCTTGGAGAGAAACTGTGTATGGTTACCACACAAGAAGACAGGTACAACTTTGACCCTGAAATTGCCCCTGTTTTGTAAAAGTTGTAATAGTGTTGCTCCATCATGTTTTGCCATGATTTTATTTTTATGTCTATTCAGTGTCATTACCAATGAAAAATCTCATAGAAAATGAATTGATGAAGTTCCAATTCTTAGACCCTTATGACCCCATCTTCAGTGAATCCACCCAAGTGGTGCTGAATCTCCATTGGTTTTAATGGTTTGAGAGATTTGCAGAGAGTTTGAGCAAACGAATATCTTTTGAAGAGAATAAAGACTGTGTGTTAAATCAGATCAGTACACACTAATCCCACTTCTTCTTATCCCATTCTAATCCCATTAATCCCATAACTAGGGTCATTCTTTAAGACCGAAATGAGTGTGAAATAAGCTCGCTCTCATATGCTGGTTATTTGTACTAAGAACGAGTTGCTCATGAGTGCAGGAATTCTCTCACTCTATAAGAGCTAGGGTTAGGTAGTTTAAAGGAGGTTTACAATACACAGCATGCACATATAAGGGACATTTCTGGCGGAGGAAATGATCATAATGTTAAGCGGCAGACTTGAGATAAGAGGGGAAATAGACCTGAACTCTCACTTATAAACTTATGATAAAATGCTAATGCTTTGCCAACCTCCATCCATTCCCTCATTCCTCCGCCCCAGCCACGAACCCAAGTAAGATCAGAAGCCTTGTTTTGCTTTTTTTTTTAACCTTGGACTAGTGGGAATATAATCACCAGGAGAATGTTAACAGTTTCGCATAGAAAAAACCTGCTGAGAGAAAAATGGAAGGAACTGGAGAGAGATATTTGAAGTGGCGATGGCAGAGAGCGGCAGGGCAGCACTTACACTGTCTCCCTGTTGTCTGTCTCACCTAGAGGGAGATTGCCCTTAAGCACTGAGATAACGGCTGGCTTACTGTGAGTGTGTGTTTAGGTGATTCCTGAAACCCGAGATTTTTAGTGGCTTACAGTGATTTTTGTGACTTTGTGAGGACATTTTTAAGTTTTGTGTTTGGTGTAGATGTAGTAGTATTCAGTATCTACTTGCATTGGTGTCAGGGGAAAGACCTCACTGTGTGTATGTGTTTGTGAGGTCCTCATTATTTGAGGGCAGTTGGTAGTGTAACAGTTAGGGAGTTGGCCCCATGACCGGAAGGTCGTCGGTTTAAATCCCGGACTGTTAAAGCTAACACTGTGGTGCTCATGAGCAAGGTACCATCCCTTAACACTGCTCCCCAGACACTGCCCATGTTAGCTGCCCACTGCTCCTTCAGGGATGGGTCAAATTCAGAGGTCACCTTTCATTGTGTTGCACTATGTGCTATGCCGTGGTGTGATCACAATGACAAATAATCACTCACTTTCACAGGCTTGTGTAGCACTGCAATCGGGACATTTAATAATACAGGGTATTTTCATTTATTTTCATTCCTTTAATTTAATGTTTTGATCTGCATTAGTGATTAGTCATGTTACTGACCTTCTCTTTCAATTGCTGTATTTTTAGTAGGAGTGCCCGATTCAGAACATTTCATGATTCGATTCGATTCCAATTTTTGGGCTCACGATTCGATTCAAATTTGATTCACGATTCATAAGCAATTCACGAATCATAAACGATTCACGATAAAAAAAAATTGAGTTACTTTTCTGATTGGACTGTGGCAGATCAACAAAAAAATCACGCTGAATCAAACGTAGTTTACTAAATGTAATGCATATGTACACTTTGACTTTGACTGACATAATGACTGCATTTCCTTCATGCTCACACGGAGGAGGTCTGTCTGGGCAGATTTCAACATTGCGCCATTTATAGCAAGCTGAACTCGTGTCAGGGGAAAAAGTAAACTAGTGCCATTATGTTAAAAAACACAGAAAGAATCGCGATTGATTAGTTTTTTTTGCTCACCCCTAGTTTTTAGTATCCATGTATTGTTCTAGAAGTCACAATGAAGTCATGCCTTTCATGCATGAACTATGATCCACTATGGTCCAAAAGCATACATGGACTCCATGCATGAAATGGTTAAGATAAATTATTCTTGTATCATAAAAGGACAATACCCTATAGAAAAGGGCATTTGTTTTGAGTCTACACACTGATCCTGCATGAATAATTCTTCCAAGTTTTGAAGCTCACTGACTCTAACGGAGCATGTAGAGTGAAGCCATATGGACTGAGGGGATTTGTGAAGAGTGAAATAAAAGGAAAGGTGTTTCGTGTTAATCTTCAGAGCAGCTCCAGGAAGGAGAAAACTATCCATTTATCATTTCGCCTACAGATGATCTCTTTGGGTGGCTCACACACACACACACACACACACACACACACAGTCTTGTATTACTATCTTTGTGAGGTCTTTCCGTAGACTCCCATAATGACTAAAGTACATAATTTTACACCTACACCTAATCCTAACCCTAACCTTAACCTCAGTAACCAAAAGCACATCTTTTACCTCTTTTAGTTTCTCAAATAAAACAAGCAAAAAAAAACACACACACACACACACACACACAAACACACAAGAACATAGAAAGAGAAGGAACACATCCATGTCATCTCCTTTGTCCCGCTCACTGTTCTTTTTCTCATTACGTATTGCCTGCTAGTACAAGAGCTTTAGGTCACTGCTTAAAAAGATGGTGACATCAGTGGACTGACTGGATGCCACCTCTTTTGTCTGAACCTCTTTTCTGTTTTCTCCCTTCTTCCTTTCTTTGTAGTGGTTGTTGTTGCGTGGGCCTTGCATTCCTGCCCGACTTCCAGAGGGCTGCGTAATTGGCCAGCCAGGAATAGCCTCCAGATTGATGGGAGTGGTGTGTGTGTATGTGTTTATTCACTTTCTCTTTTTTCTTGTTTTCTCTCTCTCTCTCTCTCTCTCTCTCTCTCTTTCTCTCTCTCTCTCTCTCTCATACACACACATACACACACACACACACACACACAGACACAGACACAGACACAGACACACACACACACCCACACACACACACACACACACACACACACACACAGCACGTCTTGTTTCTGTTCATGCTGCTGTGTTTATTTTTCCTGTCTCATAAGGAAACAGATCTGAATTCAGTCCTGCACTCCGTCGTAAAAAGGTTCCACTCTCCTTCTCCCCTTATAACAGCCTGCTGCCCTGTTTACAGCTCCTCAGCTACATGAAGAGAGCCTCCAGTGTCCACATGGATATTTGTTCACTCTTTGGCCTTCTGCTAATAAGTCCAGTATAGATTATGATAGTTCATAAAAACTTGTAAGCATGGGTCTATATGAACTAACCTCAAATATGGGTGGGAATTGATAAGATTTTATCAATATCCATGCCATTGTCGATTCTACCTATTAATCCAATTCCTTATCAATTCTCTTATCAATTCTGAAGTAGTTTTTTGAGTGTGAAAAAAGTTTTCCGCACCACAAGCAACCAACTTATTTTTCGCAAATGATGTCTGCACTAGACTGTGAACCTGTGTATATTTTAGTATTTTTACTTATTTATTGTTTATTCCATGTGCCTAGTCGTGCCACTGCCAATTTATTCTCTGTTCTACTGTTCTTTGTTTGTTTGCACTGGAAATAACCTGGAGCCACGTCGTCTCGTCTCTCTATGTATCTGTACAGTATATAGCAGAGATGACAATAAAGTTGACTTTGATTTTGACTTTGACTTTTCTTGGAATCCATCTCTATATAGACTTTTTTTTTATAACAAATAATGTATTTTTCTATATTATTTTCTACTCTCTAACATTATAGAATGGGACAAAAATACTTTCTGATTAATGGAAAATGAAGAAATATTGAAGGTTTGGCAATTTCTGAGCATTTGAACTCATTTTGGCCTATAACAAATTTTTGACTCATTTCTGGAAGAGAAGTAAATTTTTGCCAAGGGCGCTCCATATGAGAGCCGCGGCACAATAGCGCCGTGGACACCCGTCAGGAATAAATAAATATCAAGTAAATGGCTGTGCTGTGAGTAGGACACCAGTTGTTTTTGTTATCAGCTAAATCTAAGTTGTGTCTGTAATAAATGGGAAGATTTAACTGACCGTTTTAGTGAATGTTGGAATTCCCTGTGAGAGTTGTACATGCTAACAAACGCAGCACACGTTTATATTGCGAAAAATATAATTTATGCTTCATGATTCAAGTCGCAGAGAGTGGGATGTAATGTACCGCAATGCAAAACTTAGGGAAAACCCAAAAAGATTGTGTTGGGAAATGAGAGAATCGTTAAGAGGAATTGATAACGCAAGAATTAAAAAACTGGAATTGCTATTGTTCTTTTCAAGCACTGACCTTTATCCTTGGCAGTATTATTTTTTAGGCTATATAAGGCTATAAAAGATTAGAATATGAACATATGGGCAGTATGTGGAGACAGTCATTTGCATCCACCAAATTTTAATTAATCTACCTTAAGCTGAGTTGTCAAAAATGATCGTGAGCCAAGAAAATGTCATTGCTGGGTGTGAAAGTGCAGCTTACGTAGCACAGCGGTTTGCCCAGGTCATGCTAACAGTCAAAACAAATAACCATGTGGAATGCTGGGAGCACGCAATGTTCACACACACACACACACACACACACACCACCCTCATAACACACTTTAGTTGACTGTAGAATTTTATTAGAAGCAGTTGTGGTGCCTTGGACCTCACAGTCCATAACTCACATTTTACTTCCACTCAAAAGAAAATGACATGAAGCATTTTTGGTCATAATCTTACTACTACATATGTAATACTGCAAACAGAAACATACTCAGTAAGAATAATAAGGACAATCTTTTTGTCAATGAAGGCACAAAACAAGACATTCCTAAGATCATTTACAAATTCTGTAATGCAGAAACAATGAGAATGGTCATGGCAATAATATACAGCAGTATAACACAAGAATGATTAAATAACAGTATGTTTAAATACATAAATACATAAAGGACATCCAGTTAATTATTGCAATATAAAAAACTTACTTTACGTGATAAATAAGCACTAACATTTCCAGTTTAACACATAAAGAAGCACAGCATTAATTATATGCTTTTTAAAAATTGAGAATGTTCTTAGATTCAGCAAGTCTGTTCCCTGCAATGTGCTTCCTTGTGCAGTCTGACATAAACCAAGCACATACATTTATTCTCAAGTGTGGCTAACTGCTTCAATTTCCACTACTTTTCCTTTTTTACAACCTTGTTAAGCGACACTCTCCCACCGATTAATGATCAAACCTAATAGCAAAATGTATCAGATATGACAACAACAAAATAATACTAACATAGTATAACACTTAAGCAATGCGGATCCTGTTAAAGATAGTATTCCAATGTCAGAATAAAACTAAAACACTGCACAGAGATCATACTGAAAGCATCTATTGTCCTCAAAATAAAACCAAGTGTAAAGGTTCAAAACCGGACATTTTTAGAAGTTGCTGCTTCCCAGCTAACATTACATCTTTACGCCACCTTAATATTCTGAACAGTAATACAGATGTCTAACATTAATGTTATATGAAACTTTATGTACAGGACTAAAATCAGCTGAATGTACCCCAGATGTAAAAAAACAACAACAACCCAATGTTAACGTTCAACAAAAAGTGAATCAAATCCAACATCCACTTCAAATGCCTGTTAGCAGGATAGCTTGTTATTGCTTTTTTATTTGTTTTCATGACCTGTGCCCTTTAGAGTGTGTTCCATAATACGGTAATTGTGATATTTAGTTTGAAGGCTTTGGTCTGTTCCTGTCTTTTAAATGGGTGGTGTTGTTAAAAAGCTGAGCGTTCCTGCACTGCTCTTACGTTATAGGTTACACCCAGTCACAAAGAGTTTACATTTACAGTATTTAGCAGACACTCTTATCCAGAGCAACTTATATTTCCTAATTTCAGCGACAGTTCCCCTGAGAGCAACTTATGGTTAAGGGTCTTGCTCAGGGACCCAGTGTTGGTAACGCCAGAGGTCGGATTCAAACCCACAAACTCTTGATCCAAAGTTGAGTGTCCTACCACTAGGCCACCAACACCCAGTTCACGTGCTCCAAGTCCTCATCACTTGCTTGATGCTAAAGTCTTCCAATCCCAATATCATACAATTGACATTGCAGAACTCACTTAGTAACTGCATTATGCAGTAGACTGTGTTGCAGTTTTTGTAGCAGTAGTGAAAGTTAGTGTTAGTTAATGGCCTAATGATGCAGTTTTGAGCCTGTTCTAGATGTCTTCTAAAAATACACACTATTGTTATTGTAGTAGATGCTATACTATACAGTAGAGGTGTGAACCCTCACTGGTGTCACAATTCGATCCGATTCGTTATGATATCTCGATGCATCACAATGCATGCCATCAATCTTTCCATCATTACTTCACACTGCACACAGATTGGGCATGGATCGCAGATCAAGCAGCCATAGTCACTACCGGGATGTTCTTTTTCACTAGAATTTTCATGCCGCAGCCAGCAAATCATCAATCAATGTCATTATGATATACTGTAATCCAGAGGATTCAACTGCCTCTGTCCCTGGAACCACGACTCAGACTAAGCAATAGTCTGCGGCTGTCTGTGTAGACATAATATCTATTCGTTTTTAGATATTTGCATTTAATTCATTATTCATGTAGATGCCCAAATCATCTGGAAATGTTTGGAAAAATAAATTAAATTAAAAAAATGTCAGTAGTGAAACTGGATTGCATGTCACAGACCACTAGGGGGCAGGGGACCGCTGGTAGAAAATATAATCGATTATGGTCTGCCGCTATATCGATGCAGAATCGTCCACATCTGCATCATGATGCATCTATTATGTGATTAATTTCAACACCCCTACTATACAGTCCATCCCTAACTTCCCTGATTATGAAACACCTCTTTTATGAAAACCATGTGCCAGTTTTTTAACTGTAATGCAGGATTTTTTGTACTTTGAGTAAATTGCTTCTGCCTTGGCTGCCAACCAATAAGTCATGGGTTCATTTCTGCGTCTGTCCTTTAGCCAGCACCATTGAGCCCCTGAGCAAGTCCAATCTGGTCCAGGGTGACTGTCCATGTAATTACGAATTGTGGATGCTCAAGATAAGAAAGTCTAATAAAATGACTGAAATGTAAATCAGCCTGCCAGGCCAAGCTTAAAGTCACTTTCTTAAACAACTTTATTCCCCATTCTAATGCAAACTGGAATGACAGATCCCCTTGACCAAGTCTCCATGGCTCATCAAGTTTCTGCCACATGACTGGTTGAATAGGTTACTACAAGTGATATAATGGTCGGCTGAGACTGTCTACCACTAGAGAACTAAGATAGTATGGAAATATAGTATGGAAAGATAGTATGCTTCTGTTATATTTATATGTGAAAACTATACATCCAATGTCCGAACACTGATGCAGTCCCAAATGACTATGAAACATAAAGTGGCAAATAAATACATTTTAACATATCTTAGTAGTAGAGTTTGTGGGGCGGTTTCCCAGAAAGAGATTAAGACTAGTCCTGGATTACAGAGTGTTTTGAATGGAGATTTTCCATTGAAAAGAAATATAGTTCAGAACTAGTCTTAATCCCTGTCTGGGAAACCGCCCCTGTGTGTCTTATTTTGGTCTACATCGTGTTGTGAATGACAACATGGCAATAAGGTGCTAACTTCATTCTTCTTGGGCCTACAAACTTGGCAAGTAAGGACAGCGTGAATGTTTACCATCAACTCCAACTTGCACGCTCTGAAATTTCAGAGTTCCTTTCTATCATTGTGTAAACATTACAGAGCAGTTACTTTAGGGAAGTGATTGGATGTATGGCCCGTCCATTGCGATGTCAATGGTTTGTTCACTTATGGGTCAGAAATGGAGATTGAGGACTCTCAAGTTACATAAGGTCTGTGTGTCCTCTAACTCAGTTGGCTGCTGATGTTCAGGGCTTGCTGATACACTTGGGTCACATCGTCCAGATCTCCTAGTAGGGAAAAGCTCCCGTTGTCTCCTGGGGAGCCGGGAGGGCTACGAGTGCCCTTTGCCCCGTGGAGGGCTGCAGCTGCCTGGAGGCCTCTGAAGCCTGACATCTGAAGCAAGTCCTCGGCCGAGAGGCAGCCCCTGATGTTGGGCTTGGCAGTAGCACGAGGCCAGTCTATTCCAGACAGCCCAAGTTCTTCACTTACCATGCCGGAAGGTCGGCTCTGGCTTCGTGAAAGACTTGATTCCGGGACAGGGGCTTCTCCGTGACCGCCTGTGGGAGGGAGGGCTGTGTGAGCAGAGTATTTCCCATTCCTCTTCAGGATGCCCTTCCTACCTGCTGCCCTTTTAGGTGGCGAGCCATTAGGAGGAGCCACGATGGCACCCCCTAACAGTTCGGAAGACTCACTGCGCTCCGGTGAAGAGTAGTAACCAGACTCTCGCTGTTGGTTGTTCTTTAGAATTCCTTTCTTGGGTAGAGTGGGCATCATTTTAGCTGGCGAGCCGCCCAATGCGTCCTCCCTCTCCGGACTGGAAGCAACCTCCACATCTTGGTAGCAGATGGACCGTCTCAGTTCCACTTCACACAGGCTTTGTGAGCGCTGGTCTCCACTACTTGCCCGCGTTTTAAGGATCCCTTTGGGCCTCTTCAGGCCGGGCTTCTCCTCCACTAAGGGTCGTGCCCCCATGTCGTTCTCCTTACTGGACCTCCTGACACGCCGAGTTGTAGCGAGGCCGATGCTGAGAGGGGCACCAGGATCAGGATGCGTGACTCTGCCTGGTTGGGTCTCTGTGCGGTTCTGCCAGTCAATGAAGCGGGCCAGCATGGGAGAGCTATTCTCCCGCTGGGCTTGGCAGTCACACACGCTTGTTTTCCAGCCCCAGTTTACCCACCAGTGATTGGCAATGTCCTCCACAGTTGCACGCCGATCAGGGTTCACCATCAGCATCCAGCGGATGAGACCACGAGCATCTGCGTCATAAGAAAATAAAGGAAAGGTGAGATTAACAGTCTAAATTTACACCAACCAGAATTTTAGCTTAAATGTATCTTAATAACTACAAGTTTTGGAGAATGGTTGTCTGATCAGACTTTTTACATTAATATGTATTTGTAAATGCAAGTTTTAAACACAGCTGACAGTAGAAGGAAAAATGTGCTAAGAGTGGGTAGAATTAGTAAAGTACTGGACAATATAACTAAATATGAAGTGGGCTTATGTAACTTACTAGTTGCCTTTTGGCATAATTGTTAGTGTATATTCAGTCTTTTACTATATGGCTTAGAGTAAATCAGTTAAAAGCAAGGATGATGTATTCAAAATTGTGTGAGTTGTATCAGAATTAATTATAGCGAGTGTTATAGGTTAAAGTGGTGGCAATGCAGGGCATAAAATCTAACTTATTTTCAATTTATTTATTTATAAATTCAGAATTCAATAAAATTATCTCAGAGGGATGGCTTTTTCTATTTTAACAGCTGGATGTCTAATACACACCACTAACACCAGATGTAATAAATAATAAAGCAAGTGAGGGTATGCTGTATGAAGTAAAAGTGTTTGTGTGTGCATGTATACCTGATGACTGTGGTGGTTCTCTGTACTCCCCATTGCTGATTTGACGTATGAGTCTTTTGTGATCCCCTCCATCAAAAGGCATTGTGCCATAGACCAGAGTGTAGAGCAGTACACCAAGAGCCCAGCTGTCAACCTGTTCACATGGAGAATGCACAAGATCAGTGCATCAAGTCTATTACTGTTTGTTTTGGTAGAAACCAAACCTAATATTTGGACTAGAAGCATGATACATTTTTTCTGTTGTTCTTGGAAGAAATCCATGAAATGCATGATGGGAATTTAATAGTCAACTCTCCACCGTATCTCGACATAATGAACTCCACTTGTGTTTATCAACCTCCGCTCAAAGCTTGAACCTACTTAGAAGCTACAGAAACAATGGGCTTTAAGGCACAGTATAGACCCATAATTTAGCCTTATAGTCCCCTGCTTGACTGTCTGACTGACCGACGAACTGTGTGTGTATGACAACCAGCGCCGCTCTTTGTCTGCACGCTGCTGATTAGTCAGAGGAATGGCTCGGCAATCAGTTGGTGTTAAAGGGAACAATGGGTGATTGGAGCGCAGGAAGGGCCGCTCCCGCGACTGCTGACCTGTCTGACCCAGGGGAGATGAGAGGAGCTCTGTGAGTGTTGGCACATTTCCACTGATCCCAGCGCAGGGAGAGAAGGAGAGTGCAGAATTTCCCATGGACCACAGAGACTGTTATGTAAGAAACAGCGAAGGGCTGGAGGAATGTGGGGTGTGTGTGTGTGTGTGTGGCTGAGTATGTAGGACTTTGTGGGGTCCTAAGGCTGTCACTGAGAGGGTTAATGAAGTAACACTTGTGAAAGTCTGAGAAACCACCCTGTAAAAAGTGTGTGTGTGCAGTGTATTTAGATCTCTTTGGGGTCCTAATGCCCTACTAATGCACTACCCTATGCAGATTAGTGTATGTGTGTGTTGGTATTTGTGACAACGAAATGAGACCTTTCGGGTCTCAAAGTTGCGTGTGTGTGAGTTTTAGAGGTCTGTAGTAAATAACACCCAATAAAGGTGTGTATACAGGTGGTGAGTACAGGTTTAAGGTATTTGTGAGGACGCATTCTCCTGAAAAACTAAAAGAGTAACAGATTTGCATGTGGTTACTCATGTTATGGTTAGCATTCATTGTAATATTATTTAGCTCTAGTCATCATCAGATACAACAGAAGTACTTCACAATGACACAAAGACTGTGTGTGTGAGAAAAAGTGTTGCTCTGAAATGATGGGAATTTTGTCACTCTCAATGCATTCCAGCGTTTTATAAACCTACTAGTTGCAGAGAGACATGGCTTGGGTGCTGCGTTACCACTGATATCCTGAAAATAGCCAAGAGATTAGCGCTCATTCCAGCTGGCAAACTCCCTGATTGCCTGAAGTGCAGGAAACTGATAGCAGTCTGGATCCTTAGATGAACCTTCTGCTTTGCCATGCGGGGAATTAGACAGGGTGAGTGTACGCTTCCTCTGAGACACTCTCAAGGAACAAACTCATTCTTGTCCACATTGTTTGCAACTGCTTTTCCGTCTCTTATCTCCGGTGTTAACACGAGGTACTGTACATTTGATTAGGCATTTCCCTCTCGACTTCATGTGTTGTCTTGTTGCTACTGTGCGCTTATCTCTACTTTGTTTGTTTTCCCCATTCTTTTTGGGACAGACTGACTCATGGTTTTCAGACAAAAATAGCATTAGTTTTATGGAAAATGTTTGTGCGCCAACAAGTTAACGCTACGTTAGAATTCAGAATTTAGAAGATTTTACACAGAGGACTGTATCTTACAACTGCCAAACACCCGTGCAAAGTGCTGTGCAAGTGATTTGGCTAGTTTGGAGACGCTAAGTTTGTGGTCTTTTTAAATTAGCAAATGTGTGTTGCTGGCACATTGTGTTTTAATGCAACACAAACATACTGTGCTATACACTCTAAGAAAAACTGGTTCTTCATTAGTGCTCTGGAGAACCTTTTTTGATGTAGAAACCTTTTATGCTGTTTAAGGTTCTTTGGAGAACTGAATGCAAAAAAAGAGCTCCTTAAGTAACACTACTGACCACTGTCCTATGTCTAACCAACCGATTTACTTGTGGATGTGTGTAGAAATTATTGTTATGGTGCAATTTTTTATAGTAACATGATATCTGCCACTGTCTTTTAGCGAGATCAGTTATTGTAATTTATATGAAGTAACGGATAAACTGAATCAGTTACGTTTTACCAAACACTACATTTGAACAGAATATTATATATTGCAAAAAATGAACACATGTTCATTACAATTCTTCATGGTCACTTCATGATAAATGCTTCTGCAAAGAACCAATGGGTAAAAGGGTCTTTGTAGAACCAAAGAAGGTTCCACTACGACATCACTGTGAAGAACCACTATTGGTTCTAATATTTTGTGTAATGTACTGTACATATCTTCAAGACGGGATGTTGTATTTCGGCTCCGAGGTGTGCAACATAATGCGAAAACGTTGTTCACGCTTGCACTCAACTCTGCCTTCACGCTCGCGCTCAACTCTGCCTTCACGCTCGCGCTCAACTCTGCCTTCACGCTCGCGCTCAATTCTGCCTTCACGCTCACGCTCAACTCTGCCTTCACGCTCGCGCTCAACTCTGCCCTCACGCTGGCTTGATTCATCCTTCACGCTAGTGCTCAACTCTTTCTAGGCCACCTGACTTTTAACCTTTAAAACCCCCGTTGGCCCCATATGTACCCATTTATAACAAGGTGCTGAGAAAAGCTCCTTTTTTTCTTTGATCACCCAACTGACTGTTGAAGCAAATTTTATCATCTATATTGAACCAGGTTTGAATATGAAAGGTTTGAAAAAAGTGTTGACAACTTTACAAAGTTAGTTATTACAGCACTATTAGAGATCACTGCCGTAACTACCGCACTGTAACTCATTTTTGCGGGTAGCTCAGGTAAAGTTAAATGTGTTATGACAAGGCTCCTGGTTTAAGAGCTTTAGTGAAATATTAGATGAAGCTTTTGGACCCTTAAACTAACAAATTCAACTTGCACTAAATGTGTTTTTGTGCTGTGAGTTCACATAGTCAAAAGTCCCAAACATGCACACCATGGTGAGGCAGTGTGGCTCAAGTGCAGCTTACCTCTGGACCCCGATACGGCCTCCCATTTACAATCTCAGGCGACGCGTACAGGGGGCTGCCACAGAATGTCTGTAGGAGCTTATCTTTGTGGTAGAGGTTGGACAACCCAAAATCTGCAATCTAGAAGATGGAAAAACATTAGTTTTTGTGTCTTTGTTGTATGTTCTACATATGTGTATCTGTATATTTTACATACTTCTTCTTACATACATGCCGTAAATTATGTTTCAAATGTGCAGAGGAATGCACAGAAGTATTTAAAAAATGTTTATTTTTACATTATTATCTGATATTTGTCTTGGTTCCTTTCACTTCACTATGGCATGCATACAACTTTCACAGAGGATTCTCTCTCATGACCATTTTTGACCCAATTTGTTTACCCATGGGCATATATGTGTAATTCTTAGCATGCCATTTTCTGGCGCTCTGGGTGTACTGGTTTTAAAACATTTTACCAACACACACATATACCCATTTCACTTACCTTAATGTTATAGTTGTCATCTAGCAAGACATTTTCCAGTTTCAGATCCCTGTGCACTACTCCATTCTAAAAAGACAGAATGAGAAGCATAAAGCCTCATGTTTTCCCACACCGTCATTACAAATAACTTGTCGAACCCTGACCCAAACCATGTCTCGTATCTGGACAACATCCTTACGGTGTCATGTTTGATTTTATACAGTATACTGACTTCTCGAAATGCACATCCCCCCATTTGGCTGCTGCCTTTCATATTTTGAACAAAGGTGAACTTTGTTTCCGACGCCTCTTTTTCAGATGGTGCAACGAGTTTTACAAAGCAGATGTTTGCACAAATTCCAGTAGTAGCCTTGTTTTGTGTGGGAAAGTGAAATGGCGCTTGGTTATTTTAACCACGAGGCATGTGTGCTTCCAATCAATTCCCCAGGCTGCCTGCACGTGCTCAAAGAAACACCAAAGTGGACATGCACAGCCTTTTCCCACACATACTACAGGATGTACAGCCTTGCTCGTCCCTGTATGCGTATAAGAGCTCTGTCCTGACCTCCCCATCCCCCTTGTTGACCTCCGGGACCAGTGTGATGTGCTGAAGGTCAGCACGACTGTGGCTGGAATCCCCAGCTGAGGGGATGATGACATCACCAAGCCAGCTGTGCTTGGGGAAAGGCCGAGTTGTCTGTCGCCCTGCACGGCGCTGCTGATTTCATGCACACAGCGCACTTTACTAGTCGCCCTTCCGAACCAACTTTTAGCTGTCATCAGTCCTCTACTGTCCATAAAACCTGTACTGGGACTTGCTATCATGCTTTAAGATGTATGTTAAAGACATTTCTGCAACATTCATCTTTAATTATTTTTAAATATAAATTAGTATGTGTTTCAAACATATCAAAATCAATGCACAGAACAGAAATCTGATCTGTTTTGTTCTGTAAAAAAGATTGTATTAGCAAAATATTAAAAATACATTTTAAACAAAATTCATTTGAACACTTGAAATTTAGATAGAGCTGATTATCTTAGAATGACTGAGAAGATTTTGGAGGGAAGTTCATGAAAAATATTTTTGTGGACAGCACAAAACACTTTTTCAGAGTAAATTATCAGACAGACTTCTCTGGTAGATTGGATGTGGAAAATGAGGACCAGGAGCACAGGACTTTTACAGAATCATTGCAATTACATGTATTTTCATTCTTTTCTCTATTGGAGCTATAAAGTGTATAAAGTGCCATTTTACCAGCTAGCTTGTTATGGTTGCCAGTGAAACTTTGCCTTAAGTTTTCCATATATACAGAATGAATTGCCTTCATCTCCTACAGTTTGGTAAAAAGAGAAGTATATGCACTACCTTGTGACAGTGGTGCACAGCTGAGACGATCTGTCTAAAGAAATGCCTTGTCTCTCTCTCACTCAGCTTCCGCCGCTCACTGATGTAGTCGTAGAGCTCGCCTTTGCTGGCATACTCCATCACGATCACAATCTTGTCCTTGTTCTCAAACACTGCACACATAGAAACATATCAAAATTGAAACATTTTTACGAGTAATAACTTGTTTTGTACGCAAACAACAACATTTAGTGCCAAGTTAGTGACAATTAACTGCCACTTACTCACTGTGTGCTGTACTGTGGTGTGTTCACAATGACACATAATCACTCACTTTAATTTACTTTTAATTCAGAATTTTCCATTTAATCAGGGCTGAATACCAGACATTAAAATGTCCCAAGCCAACTTGTTACACTGGCTACATGATTTCCTCCCATCATTGCAGATCCAAATTGATTTGATTCTGGAGATAAACTGACACCCCCTGTCCTTCCTGGCATGGCTCGGAGCCGATGTGTCGGTATCAACGTGGGCAAAGCTCCAGCTACCCTGGCTTCATTCATAGTCACACTGATTAGGAAGCGCTGCTGGTCTTGAGGGCTGCCAGAGCTAACAGGTGTGAGATGCAGAGTGTGTGTGTGTGTGTATGTGGGTGAGCTAAGTGGGTGTGGAGTGTTGAAGTTTTATGTAATGTTGTCCTGGAATAGTTGTACTGCAATGTACCATAGAGAGAACTGGACTGTTAGATATGTCACGTCCCCTTGTGCACGTGCACTGCAAGTGATAATTTTGCAAATTAACCAATTTATCCATTTATAAACAGGAAAAAAACAATTAATTGGGTAGGGGTGTGCTTAAAATCGAATCACAATTCTTTCTCTGTCGATTCAAAATTGATTCATGCATTCCGAAAAATCGATTCATAACCCTAACCCTAACCATAAACTACATTTCAGCAATCTGCAATCTGGAAGTAAATTCATCCATGTATTGAATCATGAATCATTTATGAATCGTAAATCGATTTTATAATTTAATTGTGATCCCAAGAAACAGAATCGAATGGAAACGTGATAATGACCTTTTAATATTTCGTTTGATCCTGGGTGCAGTATGGCCTCCATACCCCTAGGGGCTTGGTGTCCCTATTTTCTGACATGTTCAGTCCAGTGAGCTTTACTCCACTGTTTTTGGCTCTTATAAGAAGCTAAGAAGTTGTCTCTGTTTTTGCCTTATTTGTGTTCTGTGTATGAACAGTCCTGGATACACTGGTAGCAGGGGGTTCTGCCCTTCCGCTGTGTTTTTCGTGCTCATTCTGGAGTATCTGCATCATTAAATGTTGCCATCTTGATGACGATTGCCTGTTTTTGACCACATTTTTGTCTGTTGCCATTTTCTAATTACCAATGCACTGTTTTAGTACAAAAATAAATTTAAAACAGTAAAATCAATTCTGGAGGTAGCCTGTTGCTCTATGATAGCCTATAGTATAGAGCAGAGCTGGGCAATTAATCAAAAGCTACATTCAGAACCTCTAATGGATTTCATCTTGCCCATGACTGTTACTGCAATTATTAATACTTAAACAGGATTTCAAATATAATTAGAACACCTGACATGGGCCTGATTATGTTGATTAGATTCTGAATGTTGCTTTTGATTAATTTTCTATTACTTGCCCAGCCCGGGCATAGAGTAATATTCTATTTTATAAAGAATGTAATCTGTCATATTGAGCACAGCACTACTAGTTTAATAATGTTATCTTCTTTTAATATGCAGGTTCTTTTTTAAGGCATGTGTGTTGTAGTGCATACACTTTGCATTTTGCAATATTTTGCTTATATTTTAGTTAAGTTGTCTATTAAATCTACTAATTTTTAAACGTAAGTGGCAGCTCTCCTCTGGTTAAAAGTGCACCATGCATCATTTAGACATAATCCCAAATCAAATGACCATATAATCTGTCTGGTCTAGTCTCTGTATTGTTGATAAGATTAATGTAACTTTTTCAAACGCAGCAATTTTTTTTTTTTTAGACTAAATAAATTTCTTTCTGTTGGACGTTTCTGGAAACCTTCCTCACTAGTGCTGTTACAAGCTAATGATTCTCATTTAAGCCTTCCTTAAGTGTTCTACATTTATAAATGCTGAATGTGATGTAAGTTCTCTATTCAAGGCTTTCCCTTTGCATGGACAAAGTAAGGCCATCTCCATAGCAGCCCTCTTTTATTTACGCCCCATAGGAAGCTGGCACCCATGGCAGCTCTCGCCAGAGAACCTAGACAACGAGGATTCCCACTGATGAGGTGGATTTCTTTAAGCCTCACCGTACTTGTCAAGTGTGAAAGCAACCAGTCAGCAAAGAATCGTGTCATTTCTGTGCTGCAAAATATTTCCAGACAGCTCAGACTGAGTGTCGCAATTTGCACAGGGCCTAGATCTCATACTATGTCACAAACGTCTCGTGCTCAGCCTCTTCTCACAAGTGTTTGTGCTCGGGACAGCAGCCCACCCCTTCACTAAAAGAGGGGGGAGATACTGATCCAGGGCCTGTGTTAGCAACTGAGCACCATTCACTGCTTGGCAATTACCTCACTCGAGTTAATCCGGTTTAGACATGGGCGACTGGAAGTGCTCCGTTCCGGCACTGTCTCCTCTAGTCTCTCAGAACCAACCCAGATCTGTGTAATGGCCCTGAATGTAGGCTCGGCAGGACTCCACCGCCGCCAAGTCTCCTTAGAGGACCGAGAACAGAAGAGGACTAAAGGGACGCTCCGGAATGGCCTTAATTCCAGATCCTACGGCAAAGTTCGCCATCGGATAACCGGTGTCTTTTTACACTGCATTCCGCGGCACCCATTTTCAAAAATGACCTAAATCAGGTGAAGGAAATAGTGTCTCAGGAGATGTATCGGCTTCTGCTAGTTCTCTAGCTGGGGTCAAGCTGGGGTCATTTCCAATGTGGATGTAATTTACCATGACTTACTAAAGCCCCACAATGCTACGGCTACCCTCTGTTTTCACTTTTGAAGGAGGTTTACGCCATTGGTTATACAGACGCCGGACACAAGATGCCTGGAAGCTTTTTTGAAGGGTTTTCTGCAACACAGCTAGACCGTAACATTGTGCAACCCATAGATACAGAGCATATGGAAGAGCTGAAACACTTACTGGTCACTTTATTTGAAACACCTTTTAGTTATATTAAGTTGGTATACAGTTCAACACTAAGGCCTGATATGTGCACTTTGTATTAGATTATCACAAGCCTTTCATCATAGGTCAGGCTTGACTAAAGAGGCATTCCTGGCCAAATATTTATGAAATCAATGATAGCATGATGTGATGTGGTTGATGTTGGCCTAATGGCACTCACCTGTCGGCCAAGAGGCTATAAGGTTCAAAATCAGTTTTATTCTACTGCCAGAACTACCACTATTGAACCTCTGAGCAAGACCCTTAACTCCAAGTTGCTCAAGGAGGCTGTCCCTGTAATTAGGAAATGGAAGTCACTCTGGGTAAGAGCATCCGCTAAAAGCTGTAAATGTAAATTATGTTTATTATGAAACCCAAAGTGCAGTGCCTTATACACTCATTCAACTCACCGTTATGTCAATGTCACTGCATACCATTTAAATAATACCAGGTCACCTAGGACCCTGTGATCAGAAGACTCTTAATGAGTTGTCTAGTAAGTAAAGGTACATGGTAGGCATCCTAAAATTGGTAAATGAGTGAAGGAGGCAACTATAGTGAAGAAATGTATCTCATTTACTTCCAATATGCAAAAATCTGTAACCTCACTTCTTGTAGCAAAGCAATTACGCTTTGAGTTAATGTAAATAGAAACTGACAGCTCAATTCATACAGCTCAACCAATCAGCAATGATGTGGGCTTAGTTTTCACC
Organism: Distichodus sexfasciatus; assembly: GCA_032718565.1. Taxonomy (NCBI): domain Eukaryota; kingdom Metazoa; phylum Chordata; class Actinopteri; order Characiformes; family Distichodontidae; genus Distichodus; species Distichodus sexfasciatus. The sequence continues at coordinate 873,444 of JAVGVS010000009.1, read as the reverse complement.
TTTCAGCTTCTAGGACTGTTGTAAAAAGTGGAGGAAGCTCTTTTACTAGCCGCGTTGGAGCAATGGATTCTTTTAAATTGTGGACTGCCTGAATAAATTCAATAACTGGACCGAAGTTGCATAGCTCTCAAAGGTACAATCCAAATTTGGTTGCATTTTATTACAGCTAGCTAGAAAGGTTCACATTCTGGTTTACAAGGGTAATATTGTCATTGTTCACTGCATTAATATTATCTTGAAACAAAATATCCCATCCTGTACCACCCAACAAATATGACTTTTTTTCACAGTGGCACCTCTGTGGATTGTGTGATTATTTGACATTGTGACCACACCACACAGTGCACCATGACCTGGAATGTAACCTCAGCATTTATACCATCTTTGTAGGAACACGGGGCACCGGGGCATCAATGCTTAGGGACGGTACCTTGCTTCAGAGTAAAGTGGTGATACACTGGACGCCTAAAGAACAGTTCCAAAACCTCCTCAGCTCTTACACACTAACCTTCATATATGGAGATGATGTGAGGATGGCGTAGGGAAGACATGATCTCGATTTCTCTACGTATATGAACCATGTCCTGCTCATCTTTAATCTTCTCTTTACGGATGGACTTAATTGCCACCTGGAAGTCAACACAAAGAAACATGTTAGATTGAGTGTGTCTGGATGTGAAAGAAAGAGCTTTTGACACTGCTCCTTACAACTATATGCAGGAAGTGTTATCACCATAGTAGTTATTAGGGATACGATTTTCGGTATTTTACCAAACCATTCGGTTCAGTTCACCCAGGTGAACAGCGATAGTTCGGTTCGCCTGACATTAAAATTGTATTTTTTAAACGTGGTCATTGTGCACAAGTTCTCAGGAATTAAAGTTCTCTGTCGCTGTGACGTATTTACGCCTCTTTGGACTCCAGCTGTGACGGATTTCCGTTAATCGAACGCAAGGCATATTTGCAATAAAGGCAGATCCATGAGAATAAAAATGTGAGTAGGAGGTACTCACTAAAACGCTCCAGTTCAGTCAAATCTCGCCTTTATTACAGACAAAACTGTAGTGTTTATTCCATTATTGTGACATTACTTTGATGACAATGATAACTATGATGTCTATGATAACTTCTTAATTATCATGAAACCAGAGATAAATTTCCAATGGTGTGTACAGCACTTGAGCACCTGTACTCTATTACTGTACTTTAGTATCATTTTGAGAACATTATTAATGGAATGAGGATTATACTCTCTGCTTCACCACAGCAATACTGAAAGTAATGTACTTGTTCTTTTGATAATTTGCACCCAAATTGTCAGCAGTGACAGAAACAATTGCCTTTTGTAAACTGATACTAATGGGCAGCACAGTGGCGCAGTGGTGCATGTGTGTATGTATGTTTCAATTCTTACAGCAAATCAACAGGTTCTGTTTACAAGTCATTTGAAGTGAATTGTGGTCTGGTCCTCATCATTAATGGAACTAATGAATTCTGAAAAGTGGAAAGTATTTGTTATAATGAGTACTGTTAATACTGCATACTTCAGTACTTTTTCTCAAGTAGTAACTTAATGGGGGACTTTAAACTTCCACTGGGTCTTTTCTTTGTAAGGGTACTAAGTATGGGTTTCTAAGTATGGGTTTCAGGTTCTCTGTACACCACTATGTGGAAACAGCTCTGGTGGATGCAAAGTTTTCAGTGATAAGAATTAGTCTCTTGCTGACGAGTGTGTTTCAGGTGTTTCCCTGCTGACCAGCACAAAGGGCGGTGGTCAGGGGTTGAAGAGGAAAACCACCTCCCACTACACAGCACATGGAGGAAGCATGACACAGAGAGTGAGGTAAGAGCTTCCTGTCTCCAAATCACTTATCACGCATCTTGCTTGGAATTCACAGAGCCAGGTTTTGTTACTCCAAATAGGTTTTCAGTAGTCTCCATGTCGCTAATGTTGTTGATCTGACTGGTTAAGAACATCTAAATAATTGTGTTGGGTCCTTTTCTAAATGCATTAAGCATCTATGTAGGTTGCCTGAGCACAAGTTGGAAAGCTGCAGTGCGAGCCTCCAACCTTGAGTGAAAGTAGGTTCCGAAAGGACAAACAGCGTCTCAGGAGACGCAGCGCTCCACAGAAGTTATTATTAGCCATTCCATTTCCACCCTCCGCAAAGTGGGGCCACCACGCATATGTACACAGCCAGAGCTCCATCACCCCAGAGCCCCAATCAACCCACATGGCAGAGCCCATTCATTTCATCAGCTACTGAAGGGTTTCTTTACAGTCAGATGATGCTTTTTTAAATTGCTTGTTTTAAAATTTTTAGTTAAAAAAAAAAACAGTAAAAAATGTGTTATTCAAATATAAAACAAGCAAATCTACCCATCCACCTATTCAAACGTCCAGCTATTTCTCCACTCATTAATTCATCCATCCTTCCATCTATCTATCTATTTGTCCATTCATTTGTCCATCTGTCTGTTCGTCCAGTTAACTCCTTATTAATTCATCCATCCATCTACAGCTATCTGTCCATCAATATATTGGTCATCTATATAGGCAGATAGATGATGAATACATGCTGTCACATGATAACAGAAATGCATTTACTTTTTCTACAGCTTTAGCATGTATTAGAAGTATGTGTGAGGGGATTTCAGCTTTATCAGGCTAACAAGGGCGTTTAGGGTGCTGGAGGGGTGAACACCGGGGATTATTTGCAGGAAGTCCGTGGCATGTTCCTGTACTGAGTCATAAACTAGACTGGGAGAGGAAGCTGCTCTGAACGCGCCACATCCCGTCTAGCCAATATTTACTCACTGCTCTCCAACACGGCAGCCTTTTAGGGGCAACGTTAACACGCCTAACCACAAAAATGTGATCCTTTGGGAAACAGCCGTGTTCCAGGGTGTGAACACATGGGGATGCTGCTAACATCTGGAATGTAGGGTTTTATAGCTTTATCGTTTTATATCTTGTTGGTTAAGGTCCTGAGTCAACACTTTAGAAACAAGCTAACCTCTGATGTGAAGTCAATGAATAGACTAGGCTCTAATTTTTAACTTCACTTTACCATTGATTGTTGATTTAACGCCACTTGGACATATTTATATGTAAGCATTAAACTTGTGTAATAAGAAGATAAAATGTAATATGAAGAGTAAAATGTTCATTTTGTGTTTATTCAAACCATGTGAAATGTACACTGATGGGACATTACAGTATACGAATATAAAACATGGAACTGTCATTGTGGACACCAGAAAAAAAAAGTTGTCCAGATTTAATGTTTATTTAGTAAAATTTAAAAAGAGCAAAAAACATTTATTGTATTACGTGTAGTGTCCATTGACAAGACTCCCTCTGTATAAAAAAAAAAAAAAAACAACAGAAAAATGCACACATGGCGAAACTGGAAAAAATGTGGTGTTTTCAAGTTATATTAAGAAAACTAAAAAAGAGTAAGTAAAAAAACATTCTTGTGCAAAAGGTTTAATTTTGACTCAAAATTGGAAAACCAAATGTGTGTGGTTTAGACGCTCCATACAGCAAAGTCACCGTCTCTTTTAGACGTGACCCTAATTACAGTGAAAGCACAAACTCATTAAAAGAGTATTGCGGTGAGCAGGCAGACGCACAGCGACACGCCTGTGCAGGGCTCTCGGCCTGGGCCAGGGATACGGATCATTAAGCAGGCCTGCGTTTGATGCATACGCCAGCTGGCTTGGGCCCTTCTCCTTATACTAAGCCCCGAGCTAAGGGAAGGTACTATCACCCTGACACTAACAGAATGGAGCATTGTTTGAGCGGGACAGCCTACAGGTGTGTTGTCTTATCCAAGTGATGCTTCAGGAGAACGGCTAACAACAATACATCTTTATTGTCGATGCACTGAGGTGAACGAGCTCTCAGTACACTCTCACACGCAGTCTTTGTGAGATACGGAGATTGATTCCCATAATTACTTGATCCAAAAAATCATGTTTTGTGTTTTCAAATAAAAGCTGGAGATTTTATCTTTATGTATTCTAACACATACATATAACAGTTCCCATTACAAAGCCATTTAAGTCTGACAAATTCCATCACCTCCCACTCCCACCAAACACACACACACTGACACAGACACACAGAGTCTTGTATTACTATCTTTGTAAGGTCTTTCCATAGACTCCCATAATGACTAGATGTATATAATTTTACACCTACACCTAATCCTAACCCTAACCTTAACCTCAGTAACCAAAAGCACATCTTTTACCTCTTTTAGTTTCTCAAATAAAACAAGCACATTGTCTATAAAGTCATTTTTCCTCACGGGGACCTCTCAAATGTCCCCACAAAACCCCAAAAAAACCAGATAAAAGTGATTTTAGGGGACAAAAGGTCCCCACAATGCAATAAATACATGAACACACGAACACACACACACACATACACTATTCAAAGTTAGGCCTTGGCACTCCACAATCCCTAGAGATAACAGGAATCTGACTTTCTATATGTCCATGTCACACCTGTGAGTACTTCATCTTCATCTCAACACACACACACACACACACACACAAGTCCTTTGCCCTTCTGGAAGTACTTCCTTTGACTGCCTTAATTATTTGATCTAAATAATGCTATACCTAACCCTAATCCTGACTGTAACCTCAGGTTTTCCTATATTTTAGGGGACAATAAGCGCCTCACAAATACGTCAAATCCCTCTTCACAGACAAACACAACTTGCTATCTGTGTGTGTTTCTTCCTTTGACTACCATAGTGACTAGAGCTAATTAGTACTATGCCTACATCGTCATCTTAACCTCAGGTTTTTAAATCTTTTAAGGGGCAATCAGGTCCCATGAATTCCCTTAACATTTCTCACTCACATATACACACAGTCTTTACAGAGCAGTATACAATAACCAAATTCTTCTAACTAATCCAAAGACATTGAGTCAGCAGCGTGCTGGTATGAATCAGCCATTCTTCACCCTCCACTTTAATGAAACACTACAAGTCTGAGAATGCAGAGTGGCTCCGTCCTCGGCCAGGTAAGGCAGATTTATTTAAGGTCACATGCACACGTGTGCTAGCCTGCATGTGCTTTTGATTGCACCGTGATCTCTCCTGTCCTGTGAAGTAATTCCGCTCCTGTTTACAGTAAAGAACGCCTAAGAGAGAGGTATTAAGACAGCAAAGCTTCACCAAAGCAATTAATGATGTCTTTTTCAGTATCCCACGCTTCTCTCCATTTCAGGTTGTTTAGTGCTTTCTTGGGGGGGAGGAAATACACGCTGTGCACTTTCCTACATCATTCCTGACAATTCTGACTCTCCTCCCCAAAATCCTGCTGGTCATGTAGAGGCACCAGACTCACAACACAAGCATGCAGGCGTTGCGTCCTTCAAAAAAAAAACTCGTCATCGAGCACCAGCACAAATCTGACAGGGTTAGAGTCGGGTTGCTTGCATTCAAAACATAACGCCGTCTCACGAATGGAGGTGAATGAGGCATTAAAGCTCCAACAGAGAATACTTTCGTTCTGTAAGCAGCTCCAACCCACCTGTGATCGCTACATTTGCTCTATTTATTTATAGTGAATGAGTTTCAATACCGGCACGGTAGAAAGTGACGTCAAAAGGAAGCCTTGCGAAAGAGTAAGAGCGACTGATGGTAAAAGATAAAAACAAGTTTGTGTTCGGATCAGACGCTCTTAGTCTCTTGAGTTTGCTTCCCAAGATCTAGCTCTATCTTAGGATTAGTGTGCTGACCTACTTTCACTAAGCAGAAAGTGGGTTATATCCCAGTTTTGCACTTATCTTGCCCGCTCGAGAGGCTGTGATGTCCCTCTGAATAGTGTTTGGAGAGGCAATGCGCCTTCACCCTCTCAACGCAGAACGAGTCACAGTGTGCGCACGTGTACTTGATACTAACTGGCCTCACATGCTTCGCATAGCAACCTCTGACCTCCCCTGTGAAATACATCCATGTTGCCCTGTGTAAGTACCCGTGTTATTGCGCTTGTTAAAGGTGCGTTCATGTCATCTCCCTGCAATTGCTGATCCTGTTGACCCTTTCCATGGAAGGGTCAAAGGTTAAGCTGCAGAGAATTCCCAAATGAAAAGTACACACAAATTATGTTCGTAAAAGTCATGCGAATACTGACATGCACACTGATGAATAAAACAGCACCGTTACAGCGTCCTGTTTTGGAACCTTGGTGAAGACACAAGCACAAACCAGCACTGATTTTGGTTGATGCTGGACAAGGCTTCAGAAACCAGCACTATTTTTGGTGATGCTGGTTTCCGAACGGTTGACCAGCATCACCTAAATTAGTGCTGGTCAATGGTTCAGAAACAAGCTATTGTGGACAGACTAATACCTAAACCAACTGTTATTGACTAGCTTAATCTAGAGATGTACTGATGCACCTTTTTCAGTCACAGTCCCAATACAAAAACTTGGGCCGATACTGAGTACTGATCTGATACCAGTTTTTCATTAATAAGGTCCCACTTTGTGAAATTCTTTTACGCAGAAGGCTAGACTTGAGCACTGGTTTCCTAATTTTTTAAAACAACAAATACTCGGGAGGCATGGTGGCGCAGTGGTTAGCGCTGCCTCCTCACTGTGAGAAGATCCTGGGTTCGATTCCAGAGTCAGCCATAGGGCCTTTCTGTGTGGAGTTTACATGCTCTCCCTGTGTTCGCATGGGTTTCCTCCGGGTGCTACGGTTTCGTCCCACAGTCCAAAACCATGCACTATAGGTTAATTGGTGACTCTAAATTGACCCTGTAAGGGGTGAGTGAGAGTGTGATTGTGTGAGTGCTTGTGCCATAGAGTGTGTTGACGCCTGCCCAGGGTTGGTCCACGCCTTGCATCTGTAAGTTCCCCGGATAGGCTCCAATCCCCCCCATGACCACGGTTGGGATTAAGCGATTTGGATGAACGGATGAATGATATAACAAATACATATCATTCATCCGTTCATCCAAATCGCCGAACTGATTTGGATGAACGGATGAATGATATAACAAATACATATAAAAATGTACTTAATTATTTATAGTTAAAATAATAATCTCCGAGATTAACATGAATTCAAATCTAAACTATTAGCTATGCATTTAGAAATTTGGTCAAAATAGTGATATGGAGTCACAAACTAATGCAAACCAACCTGAAAGATAAAAAAAAAAGTCATTTTATTGTATTGACCATTGTTACCGATCCCTGATCCAGTCAGTAAGGACCAATGAGTCAATAAAGGACCAATGTCCGATATCAGCATCCCCTTTTAAAACTTGCGTCAGACTTTTTAATTAGTAATCTCGTATGGCTCTTTTCACAAGCACTCACCACACGGCCGGTGTGTTTCTCTATAGCTTTCTTGACTTTGCCGTACGTGCCTCTGCCCAGCGTCTCCAGCAGCTCGTAGCGGTGCTTCAGGTTGTGTTTGTGGTGATGCTTCTTGACGCTGGAGCCTCTCCGTACAGCCAGAGACGGAGCAGCTTCCCCCGCGGGATAGTCCACCGGCAGCAGCGCCTCCTCATCCCGCGTCCCGAGCTTAGGCTGCGCCTCCATCACCAGCTAAGCGGCGGCTCGCTTTCACGTCTAACGTTTACAAATATGCGCAATTCATGCGCTGAAACGACGCTCGCAAATGCTCACGCCAAGAGCGCGTTCCTCTCGTCTCGTCAGACGCAGTTGTTGATCGTTAAAGTTGATCAGAAGTGAGTTCGTAAACGAGCGCAAACGACCTCTTGCCGAGGTTTTTATAGGTGAGGCTGAAGCCCGGATGACGCGTCGTGTAGCGGCTACGCCTCGCCTGAGTGTGAGCTCCGGGACTGGGACCGAGCCTCGGGACCGGGGCAGCTGTGAAATGCGGAACGCTGCCATGCTCACTCCCGCCACCTTCCTCCCCCCGCCTCCTCCTCCTCCCAGCATTCTCCAATGGAAGCAGAGGAATGAGGAATGTAAACTGACGGAAAAGTGAAGGCGGGCATACATTTCACTACATGTTATATCTATGTGACAAATAAAGAATCTTGTATCTTGGCATGCTTTAATCATTTAGTATGTGGTACATAGTTGTATGGGAACAAGATGAAGTTACATTTATGAATAAATACATAAATAAATAAACTTTATGGAACAAATAGCAGCATTTATTTTATTTACTCATGGGGTGGGTACTGTCCATATACCTGATTTGTTAGAGCCTTGTGTCTTCAGAATATCATGCTTTTTGCCGTTTTAGAATGTATTAAAGGAGTCAAAACATTTGCTTTGGTAATCAAAGTTTAAGGATACAGGTTAGAGTGTATTATTGATTATTATGGGAGGACCTTACAGAGAGTGTGGAAAAATCTTGTTTCTCTGTGTTTAGGCAAATATATCAAAAATGTCTTAAAATAAGCTAAAAGTTAAAACGTCTATTGCCATGTTGTTGATACATTACAGTAGGGCTGCAACTATCTTTAAAAATAAGAAATAAAAAAAAATCTATGGATTCCATCCATTATTCTATAATTAATTTAGTAATCGGATAAAACATACTTTTTCAATTGTTAAGAAAAGTTGTAAATAAGGCCGTAAATAACTCATAGGTCTCCTTTTTTGAACAATCAGGTTTTATTATATGAATAGCAAAATATGTCAATGCTTTTAAATGGGATGTGGCTTTTAAAGGGAATCATTGTCTGAAATGCAGAACAACAACAATTTTTTTTTTTTTTTATGTACTGGTAACTGGTAACCATGTTGTGCATTTAAGTGCCATATACATATATTAAACATGTTGATGTTCCTGATCCTCTTAAATAGATACAATATATATATTTCCACATTTCCTGAGTGTTTTTAACAATATTGAGTGTTTCTAATTCCCCAAAATCACTACTACGACTACTAGGACTGTTTCTGTTACTACTATTTATGTAACTGTGTTTGTTTGTAGCTTGGGTTCTCTCTCTCTCTCTCTCTCTCTCTCTCTCTCTCTCTCTCTCCACGTCTGTTTGTGTGTGGGGGTGTCGGTGTATGTGCTTGTGCTCTTAGTCCATGAAGTCTTCCATTCTTGGAGATAAGACATGCATATTTGTCTGACCTATGTTCTCTGTCTTATGCGCTTCAGGTCGTCTGTGACCTACTTAAGTTAAAGCACCAGTGCATGTTTGATGCATGTGTCATGTCTGGGGTTAACATAAATAAGCAACTATTGTTTGTGTTATTACTTTCAAGCTTAATTAACCTGTATATGAACCAGTCAGATGTCCACAGCCTCATGTGCCATTATATTTTCTAGAACATGAGTATGCATTCTGGATTTTCCTAAAAAGGTGTGTTAGAACTGGGACAGTATGAAAAGTGTGCTGGTTGATGGCTTGTACTGATTTTAAAATTTTAAATGCACTTGAATGTTCTTTGACCTGTAGTTTTCAGCTAGATGGCATGATGCATTCATGCATGAGAAGCCTGTGCCCTCGGTCCTGGTACTTTGGGGATGTGGCCTACTTACAAACTTCTCATAAGTTAGTATACATTTATAACAGCATTGTAAATTATTCAAATGAAGGTGTGAGCTTACATAACCCCTGACATTCTCTGGTCTAAGAGAGTCTACTTTGGGCTCTGTTCTGATTATATTGGATTTAGTGCGTCTTCGTGTCTGTGGTGTTCTGGAGCTTTTCAACTTTAACATATCGCTTCCAAACATTAGCACAAACACCCAGGTTACATTTACAGAACCTTTTTCTTAAACTAAATTAAAATGAAATTCCATGCAGCACTCACCTGTTTTAGGTTTCTTCATAACTGAGTCCAGGGCTTCAGGATCTGACCTAATGTCTTTGTGTTTTCCTTTGCTTTGGTGATGCAATGTTCGGTTGCCGTTCGTCTGCACGTTGAAGTTCATTTTTGAGTTTTGTTGCTTAACCGTGTTTATTTTCAGTGGGAATTAAACATTAAACCCGGTCTTAATGAAAGCAGGCTCTACATGAGTCACATATTTCTGTCCAACAGCGCCATCTACTTAACGCCGTGCAAGCATGGCTAAAAGCAACTCCCCTACGAAAACAAAGTGTTTGCGGCAGATTTGCAGCAAATCTCTGGTTAATTTGTGGCAAACAGTGGATATGTTGCCCCAAATTTGCTATGCCACTAGGAATGTACTGGTGACAATGACAAATTGCTACTTGTAACAAATGTATTTACAAGTGATTTGCCAAAACAATTTGCCAGTAATTTTAAACTTCTACTGAATCCCTGGTAACAAATTTTCCAGAATTGGCTAAGAAGAACCAGCCTGGCACTATAACACATGCAAAGTTATTAATCTGGAAATCATTTCTGGCAATAAATTATTTTTATGGTTATAGTTATGGGTGTGGCATAAGAGGTTAAAGTATCACTTTAATATTTGCTGGAATTTAAAATATAAACGTAAAATAAAAACAATAAATGTTCTGATTAACATATTTACAAAGAATTGAACCATAGAGCCATATCAATTGTTTGCCATAAGTTGACCACAAAGTTTGCCTGAAGTCCACAACAGGATTGCCACAAACCTAATTTGCATATGAAAATTGCTGGAAATTTGCGACAACAGCCAAAGGTTAACGGCAATTGTTTGCCTAAAATTTGTGTAAGGGTTTTTAGTTTTTAGTTATGGACTCCTAATGTTCTATACAGTTTCCAGTGTTTCCTGCACACATATCACATGGCAAATTATCAGATCAGCATAGCCATGCCAAGCCAAAGGTAAGCAAACCAAAGTCATCAAATGCCTCAATTTAAACTAGAATACACTAAAATAAGTTGAAGCCTAAAATGTTCTTTGCTGCGGCAGAAAAGAACTTCCCTGAACTGGTATTCAAGGCTTCTAGAGGACAATAGTCACCCTTTTTCTGAAGAACTTTTCCTAAAATCCCAGACACACCACACTACATGATAACTGTGTGTACGTGGTCATTTGTTTGAACTGTTTAAAATAGTAGAGATGTGGGTTTCCAAGGTGAGAGGTGGAACGCTTCAGTAGAAGCTTTAGAAATTTGCCGCCATTGTTCGAATAACTTCCAGCAACACAAGAGTTTATGAAATCTAGAAATTTCTTTTCACATGGACCACCACTAGAGGCTGCTGTAAGATAGAATAAAACTTTCTATATCACAGCGTAACTGTGCAGTTTCCTGAGATGTGTATTAATTTAAGAAAGGAGCAAGTTGAGGAATACAGTCAGCAAGTATTTTTAAACATACTAAATCTTTTAGAAATAGTTAGGAAGTATTGAATCTAGTCCACAAAAGCTGTTGTGTTATAGCGGTTACTTCTGCTTTCTAAAATAACCAGTTTATATTTGTACATTTCTCTACCAAATATTTGTGTAAGTACTCTCTATTAGATATTTACCCCCTAGATTGCTGAAATATTACAATAAACTTAGCATTTCTTGAAATGCTTTAGTAGTCAACATTTAAGGCATTTTCAAATAATGCTAAAGATATACCTTTTTTGTAAGATTTAGATTTTGGTGTATGCCTTTATCCAGAGTTATATATGTGAGTCATTTATTTATGTCATACATAAAACATTGTTCAGCTAGCGTCCTATTTACCATTGTTTCTCACTATGCAAATGAGTAGTCATTTCACTATTTTACATTGAATGACATAGAAAAATGCCTTTTTTTATTATAAATGTCATTTTTGGGATAAGAAAAAATGAAGATCCTGTGTAAACCCTGATTTATAAGAACTTAAATTTGTATGCAGTTTCGTTAGACAAACAGGTTTTCCCTTGAACATCTTGGACACCAAAAGGAGGGATTTGTAGGCAAGCAAGCTGTAGATTTTATTAAGAAAGATCCTAAAGGGTAGACATGATGACGTAACTGAAGTCAAATAAGCAAACTTGAAAGACCATTTCAGGGGTCTCTGCGCTTGACTTGTGCTCTTTCAATTTTGCCTTTGAAAAAAAAAGGCTAGATTACAGATTGACTGAAGAGACAAAAGATAAATATTCTTTAAACCACATGCAACTGAAGTCTGCATTTATCTTTGTTAATCAATTGCAAAATAATGCTTCCAAGAAGAAATATGGAAGTCTGCTAAATGACTTCCGTATTTCATTTTCATATAACAAGACATTATGATTGTCCAAACAATGCCTTTCCAAGGCATTACATTATTTTTACCTAGATATTTACATGACTGGATCTAGGTAAGTGATATTTTAAACAAATAGGCAGAACTTGTACATTGTTCCTCAGTCTGAAATTTTCTAAATGACAGTTCAGCATGCAGACTGTGTATCACTGAGCCAGTGCGACAGGCAGTGGCTTAGACTGTCCATCATAGGTTAGAAAGTGCGTAGTTCATACGCAGTGCTCTACCTCAGCACCCTACACGTGCCAAACACACATGTGCCACACTCATGCATATATACAGTGTCCTCTGTAGTGTTTGCCACCAAAGACCTTTCTGAGTTCATTCAAGTTTTTAAGAATTACATTTAAGGAGGCACAGTCTTATATTTCAAAGTAATATTTTTTAGTTATAGCAATATTAAAGCAGTCATGTTTAGTTATTTGTTGTAAACTTACTGCATGCTAAATATTCTCAATCGTCCAACTTGTTGCCTTAGTAGTATGTTTGAGATTATCCTCTTGATAAAATATTTTATAGGGTGAAGTGCTGTCCAGTAAGTTCCAACTTCACCACATAATTCATTAAATGATGTCCAGCAGTGAATGATGTCAATCAATGAAGATAAATGTGCATATGTAATGTGCATATGTAATGTGTCTTGTAGCCATGTTTAGGTGGTACTGGGTGTTGTACCATTGCTGCATCATCAGTACACTTTTGCTATTATAAATACAAGAAGTTCCTACAGTAAAGTATTGCCAAACATACACTGAGCACTCTAACCCTACGAGACGAAGGCACTTACGTCTTTTTATTACACATACTGTTTTCACTTTTGTCTGACTTGTGCTCAGAATCTGATAAACTCTTCATGACCCACACTTAATTGCTTTAAATGATCTCTCTGACATTTTGCTCAGCCATTTATCTGAAGAAGTGTATTAAATCAGCTGTTCCCAATTCTGGTCCTCGAGGAATCTTAAAGAGCCTGTAGACAACTACTTTCTAGAGCCATGGAGTTAGGAATGCATAAGCCACTCAAATCCCCTGCAGCACCAAATTTCTCAAAGGTAATTTTTAATCTTCTTCCAGATAGATCCTTCCTTGATAGAAAAAACAAGGAGTATAAAGTTTCACTTAACTAGATTAGAGGAGTGCATGCATCCTTATCAGGAGATGGTGATGGGTGGTAGATGATCTTCATCACTACAAGTGGTTATCTTATAATAAGGTGTTAGCTGACATCATTTATTTTAAAACAATCTTACTTGTCTACAGTGAAAAACAGAAATATTTCAGATGTGTTTCAATCTTATGTTTTCGGTACAGAGGGGCTTTAAATGGAATTAGGTTAAGATTATATATTTAGAACTTCAGTGCACATGTTCCCATCTTTCCTCTCTCTTCGGGGGAGTGTCCAGGAATTTGTCCTGAAAAGAGTTTGTGCAAAAGATATTTCAAGAAATAAAATGATGCTTTTCTTCCAGGAATTAATCTCAAAATACCCATGGACATAGGTACTCCTGCTGAACAAACATTTGTGCCACTAAGACTGAGAAAACTGGTAATGTTGTTGGTCCATCCCTCTCAGTCTTCTGGTCACCCAGGTATTTGCCAGACAGAAGAAATCTCTGGTGGTCAGGGTTGAACTTTGAACTTGGATGTCCAAACATTCGTGTCCACCTGTGCAATCTGTGCTTGAAACAATGCTTCATTTCTGAGACCTGTCAGACTATTGCATTCCTCAAGTCCCCAAAGTCTCACCAGCCTTATGATTTTATATTTTTCTGGACTTCATAACTGAGCTAACACCCTGAAAATGTAACAGCACCGCCCTTGCCATTGCAGATCACATATTTACAACAGACACTAAGTATAGGGGAACAAAAATATAGGGGTTGACAATGCATAGGCAATTTGCACAAATTAGCTGTTACTATCAACTTAGCAACTCATCAGGAAAATGAACTCATTACTATCCATGCTCATGAACCAAACGAGAGAGATTGTCAATTGTCAGGGTGGTCTCATTTTTGACTTTTTAACTCCCAAGTGTTAACTTATAACTTCTAGACTGTCAATAGGTATGTCTTAGTGGATAGGTAGACATTTTTACACTTGTCTGCCATGGCACATCTGTTGAAACATTCCTCTGTATGCACACTCAACTGGACCTTCATTCACATCGACATGAACCTCATGCACATTCAGTGTAAAAGTCAATTCCAAGACCATAGTTGTAGGTTAATACTACATCCTAAATGTCTCTCTTTCTACTTCTAGTTTAAAGTTTATATTTAAGACTCCATGTCTAGTTTAAAGTTTTGTATTCTATTTATATATTGTTTATTCTATGTGCCCTGTTTGTTCTTTGTTCCCTGTTTCTTGTTGCACTGTGAAAACTGGAGCCACGTCATCTCGTCTCTCTGTAAATCTGTATAGTATATAGCAGAGATGACAATAAAGTTTACTTTGACTTTATACTGTATGTGCAAAATACAATGTCAAATACTGTATTTGGCACATAGAATATTAAGTGCTAATACTGTGTGTGCTAATGAAATATTGGTTAAAATATGGATTCCCTTTTCTATAATACGCAGCTGCAATTTTTCCTCTGTGCTCTGTCAATGTATAGGTCCTTTACTAATTACTATTAAACAGCTAATGATTTTCCTTTTTCAGATGGAGTAGGCGGTAGAAACAGACTGTGGTGGAGAAAGTCGCAACACTCTCAATGATGGAAGTGTAGACGGTCTCCGTGACACTCAGTAAGACCTCTTTACTTTCTGCTAATTTAGAACAGACTGGAGATGAAGGGCAGATTTAGATGCTGGTACAATTTAAATATTTTAATAGTACTTTAATAGTACTTATAGTACCCATAGAATATTACCTCTTACCTATAAGAAAACAGCAGACAGCCCAGGAGTGTATCTGCAGTGAATTTGAGTTAGGCCAGTTTTCATAAGCTTTTTAAATCCAGTGTTCTTGTCTTTTTTGGAGACTAGGAGGATCGTAGACTTCAAATTGTCTCAGACCATGCATGATTCCTGAGAGTTTACGTTTCCATTGACATCATTTATAAGACACTTTGTTTTCACTTTGTGGTATAGCATTATGACTTATGTTGTACTCTTAGAGTACTGGATCTTGTGCTCTCTTTGTTTTCTGATTTTTTGCTTTTAGTAGTCCTGTGCAACAAGTGAAAATGTTTACTTGATACATTAGACAGGAATCTGATTACATTTACCGCAATCATAAAATAAGTGCATGATGAATATTATCATACCAAGTGAGGATGAATGTTGTTATGCACGTGAGGTTCTGACTCTGGAGAAATGTTAAAGGTTCAAGTGGAACAGAGTAATAGTTTGACCATTGCCTTAGGCTACTGCTTTATTGTGTTTGAACCACAGGTCTCTAAACGAATACTTTCAAAGGGCATGCAGTTGTACTTCATTTTTAAATGTAAAATTTAGCCAAATCCTCTGATATTTAATCAGAACAAAGTGAATGGCTTCACTATACACATTAAGTGATCCTATTCAGGCTAAAATGTATGCTTTGATGTCAAAGAAAGAGACTGTGACAGGACTGATCTGCTGAATTGTTGACCAATTTTATTAAGTTGTCTTTCAGTGCATTTTATTGTCATAAAAAGTGAATAGATAATTGCTATCCCAGTGCCACTTCATGCCCTCCTTTGTTCAGCCCTTTTTAAAAAAAAACTTTCAGCATTATTCCTCAAAATTCCAAAAATCTTCACACCATGCTGAGGCAGTATGGCTCAAGGAAGTTTGAAAGGAGCCAAACAACTCTGATCTTGATGTGGCGTGTCATAGTTTTAAGCGTTAAGAAACATGGTCCCCAAATACCTCTATATGGGAATCAGATATAGACATAACTGGCGGAAGATCAAGAATTGGCTTGCTATGTGAAGCCAACCAAGTGGATTAGTGCAGTCCAGCAGTGAGGTAAACGGTCCTCAACAGCCATGCTGAGGCACTATTCTGCATTTAAGGATCTTCAAGTAATTCTGGACCTTGTCCGAGTCACGCCGAAAGCAGTAGAGGAGCTCGTAGTCACTCATGGCCTCTGTACTTTCGGAGGCAGGAAGCAAAGCTTCAGGAGAGGAAAGGCCATTCACCGAGTTACTGATCATTCCCAGCAACTGCATCTGTAAGGAGGGAGGTAGAGGAATACATATAAATGTGAGTCGCATGCCCACATGCCTTGCACATTCATTTAATGGTGGTAGTGGTGGGGGAAGGATAGAGTTAGACTTCAAGCTACAACCTCTAGGTCCATAAGCACCCACACCAGACCTTATGCTTCACATAAACTTCCCAAGTAGTAACCAAGGAGCATCTTTGAAACCTCTCTGTAACAGCTATTTTTAATAAAGCTATTATATTCACAACATATTTTTAAAACTTGTCAGACATACACAGATATAAAATAGAACTTTTACTGTCGGTCTTATACCAGGTTTTAAGAGGTTGAACATTTGACATTAGCACAAGTCAATATATCGATTGCACTCAATTTATTGTGACTTCATTTTGGCTTAATGTAGTAAATATCATTATTGCAAACATCATCATATAGATGATGGGAGCAGATGGTGGCGTAACGGTTAGGGTGTTTGCCCCATGATTAGAAGGTTAAATGCAGAGGTCACATTTCGTTGTGGTGCACGGTGTGCTGTGCTGTGGTGTGTTCACAATGACAAATAATCACTGACTAGATAAGATTTTTCTATATTTAGGAAACAAGGAACAACTTGAACAGATGTGTTTATTTATTGTTAAGTTTGGAAGATAGAGAAACACAAGGTTTTTCTAAAAATATATGAGAGACCAAAAAAAGTTTTAAACAAGTTTACTGTTGAGATTAAAAGATGGAGATAAAACATTAAAAGATATATATGTTGGAGCAAAAGAAGTGAATGGTAAATGTTAGTTTATTGTTGAGCTTATTGTTTATAAACCACTAATGAAAATATACCATAACTTAAATCCAGATTAAAGTTAGAATCTGATGTGTTAATTTAAGCATAAGAGGCTTAATTTGATAAAGAGCATTGATAAAGAGCTTCAGAGTAGATTTTGAAAAATCTGTTTAAATCATTTAAATGTAACTTGACGTGCCTAGCCTAGTAGATACTGTACATCTTTATATTAACCACATTGACGTAGAGTAAATAAGTTAAAAAAGACTGGATTTAGGAAGTCTCATACCCTTTCTGTAACTTTCTCCACGCCCTTCCTGAGCTCATGAGCCATGCCACTCATCTCCAGGGCTTTATTGCTGCTGTAGGTGTTGAAGTTCTGCTGATGGGCCATGCTCTGGTGGAGCTGGAAGAGGGGATCCCTCCAGGCAATTAAAAGTTTCAGAATCACCTCTGTCAACTCCTCACTCTGAAAGAGAGGGATTCGGAAGGACCTGGGCTGTTTAGAATGTGGGACAAATTGCACAACATTTCAAAAGAATGAAGTTGGAGCATGATTTAAAAATGAGAGGAAGCCACTAGTCTGTAACAGTCCACATTTGTTTCCAAATGTTTGAGGTAAAAAAATGCTCCAGAGAGAGGGAGGAGTGTCACGGAATATCACAATATAACTCATACAGCAGACTGAAGCTCAGCTAGAGACAGAGCAAGGGAACGACTCACAAGTAGGAAGGCAGGAACGGAAAAGAAAAGGAAGCAGGAGGAGAAAGGAGCTGACAAAGCATTGAACTCACAGCTAGTTTTTGGGCGTTCTCCTTGCCATTAGGAGTCAGGATGTTGGAGGTGTGACACTTGCGATAAACTCGGCCGATGTGGTTTTTGCTGGGAAGGAAGTATTGTTCCTGGGGTGAGAAGACAGCAACTTACGTTTAACACTTTCAGACATCACCTCTACATGAGTGGGTGGCCACTTAAACTCTCAATATGTGAATCAGAATGTATGCATCAGAGGGTTAAGAAGCAGAAGGCAAATGTAAGATTCATAATTATTGCAACTAATACAAAAGATGTGCCAAACTGAGAAAGAATTTTGATAAACCAGCTGTGCATAAAATAAACCTTGGCACTTTTAATTTCTCTTTCTTTCTTTTTCTATCTGTCTTTCATTCCAGCCCTTCTTTTTCTTTCTTTCTTTACATCACTTCTTACTTCTGTTTTTCCATCCAACCCTTTTTCCTTCCTTTCGGTCTTTCTTCCACTTCTTTCTTTCTTATCTGTTTTTCAATCCACCCCTTTTTCCTTTTCTTTCTTTCTTTCTTTCTTTCCACCCATTCTTTCGTTTCTTTTTGTCTTTCTTTAATTCTTTCTTCCTTCATAGCATTGAACTTAACCACTCTGCATGCAGTGCTGGTTTGGTTTTATCTTCTCTATTGCATTTAAAGTTCCACAGTGTTTGAAGTCAGTTTTAAAAAGAAGTGTCCAAGGTACTTACAAACTCTGAGTGCAAATCGCTGGAGAGTCCGTGCATCCTGGCGGAGTGCTGGATGACCCTGTCGAAAAGGTCGGGCAGAGACGGGACATGGCAGCCAGCGTGACCGTGGACACAGATTGGGGTGGACCCCACATGGCTGCGCAGGTCCAGGCACATCAGCGCCACTAAGAGCACAGCTGAGCAGCATCAGGAGGCAGGTGAGTAGTAAAAAATGTGAGAGGAGAAAGTGGTGAGTTCTCTTAAAGGTTTGCAGAAACTAACAATCATGCAACACATGGAAAAGTAGAGATGAGGGAGAAAATATAAGTCTTAGTCTAGGATTAGACAGAGGAGAAATGGAAGGAGGTGTGATGATTAGGAAGCATTGGATGGCAAGTTGGAAGAGGGGAAATAATTGAAGGAAAAGTAATGTAGAGAAATGGAAAAATGGAAAGAAAAGATAAATGGTAATCCAGGTATGCAACACCAAAATCTTTCAGAAAAGTATGAGTATCCAGTGATGCACACACACTGCTGAAAAAGTAGAGAACAGCTAGAAAGAGTGCCTTCTCTCCAACCTTTCTCCATGCATTTGCATGCTCTGTCGCTTCTAAGAAGTACCTTGCTTTGGGCTCCGAGACATTCTGAAGGTTGCGTGGTGATTGTGTTGCAGCAGTGGCTCGGCCAGCTATTTAAAGTGGCCAGAGTTGATGGGAAGTGCAAGGATGCGATGTCCTCGTCTGATGATTCCAGTTATTAAAGATCCACTGGAGGGGCGAAACAGACAGAGGGGTGGGCAGACAACTTCTGCGTGCGCGATCTGGCGGCCGTCATAATCCAGCATGTCTGCTTCTTGAATCATCTTGTGACTAAGATTTTTTTCCTCTTCCCTCCACACTTTTCAGCTTCACGCTAGAAGGCATCAGCATCATTTTAGCAGCTCACAGACCTCTGCCCTATCCTGCATCAGGGTGGAACCAATGTCTGATATCCACTCAGCCTGACATGTGCCATAACCCAGGTCTGTCTCCGTTCACGTGGATGGAGGCGCAGCCTGCAGATTGATCTTCTTGGTACTTCTACTGATGGCATATCCTTTTGCAAAAGTCTGTAACAATGAATTGTTAACGTGCAAAAATGACATAAAAGTTCAACATATTGTTAATGGGCACAGATTTGAATTGCTTGATGTTCTTGATTTGTCATTTTTCAGTTAAATGAACCTAATTCATACTTTACACATAACACACACACACACACACACATTCAGTTAGCTCCTGGGTAGAATAGAGAACTCTTATATTGGTTGAGAAGGGAACAGCAAGGATGCTATGACAAACACCACACACACACGTATTTCAATAACGTAGAGGTGAAATATGTTACAAATGTTCACTTTATGCCAAAATGAAATATTCATTTGTTGAAATTCATATTGAAACTTTTTTGACTTTGTAGTAGTTTTATATACTTTGTTATACTTTTAATAGCTATATTGTTATCTTTTAATGTCAGTCTTAAATTTTTCAACCAATTTGAAACTAGCAAAAACCAAATCCTGCAAATTAAGCATAGTCAATTAATAATGCAAATGCTAACAAATTATTTCTCTCCATGTACTTTTTTGTCCTTGACCTATTGGAAATTTGTGTCCAGTTCAAGGTAATTACACGCTGGAGTCAGCACAATGAAGGTGATGAAACATTGCTTGTATCTTTATGGACTTTCTTGGTATTGTTAACTCAGAGATAGGCCAAGGACATTGTGTAAAGACGGAAGTAACTGTCATGACCCATATGTCATCGCTGCCCTATGACGTGTAACGCCGGCGTCACACAATGTGCGTATGCGTGTTCTCTTTGCGTATATGCACGTGTCCCTAGGACTTGCCGTGTCTACTTTTGGCACATCTCTTGTACGTCCATCCTCTGTGTGTTGCGTGGGTGTCTGTGTCTGTATGTCGATAAATAAGCAGCCACATATGTAACAAGTCCATGTAGGTTGATTCTTTCTCTATCACTAGATAAGAAGATTACATTGGAAAAGTATTACAGATGAAAAGTAAAACAAATTCTGAATAATTGAATTATTGATTTTTTTTTAAATAGATAAAATTACAAGTTAACCATCCATTTAGTAGAGAATTATGTTAAACATTTTAGAAGCTAATAGTTACTAAATAAACCACAAATGGAAATGTTATAACATGTGTATTTTAGATTTACATAGGTAATTAAACCAAAATTTGGATATGATCAGGATTTGGTGTGCCATTTTTGTTATTTTCAATGAAGTCTGCAGAACAGTAGATAAAACAACTTACTCACCTCCCTTAACTACCTTAAAATCCACTTTTGGACTTGGATACTTAATATAAATTAAATCCTTCATGATAGAGTTTTTTTTTCTGGTTGTTTCATTTTTCAGAATATTCCATAACTCCTGACTGATACCCTTTGACTTGTTTTGGAAGCTAGGCATCATCCTTAAATGATCCACGTGAAGATTTGTCAGTAGCAATTTGACTCAGTCTTGCCCCTAGCCTCAGAAACGTGGCATTAATGAGCTGGCTTTAAGGCCCTGCAGTGTTTGAAGCATGAAATAAAAATAAAGCAATATTATGCAATGCAGCACAATAATTATTTTAATTTTGCTCTGTCCTCTCTCACATGACTTCTTAGAAGTGCCAACTGGCAACCTCACTCAACTTTGCAAACACAAAAAAATACTTAGACTCAAATATGAACGAATAAATTATAGGCCTACATTGTACACATATATTGACATAAGTATATGTAGATATAACATATAAATGTACTGTATATGTAGATATAGTGGAGGTGTAAATCGTTTACAACCCAGATAACTGTGTAAAGTTAATGGCATATCATAATTTTATGCGCAGGACTAAAATCTGATTTCCACTAAATGTACCATATCTAAAAAATTAGATATGATCAGACTCTGACATTCATAAAGTTCCCAAAATCTCTGCTTAACCTCCAGAACAAGTGCAACAAAGCCTAAAAAAATTTCATTCTTCTTTCAGGATTACTGAGAGTAACATCACAGTACAACTAAACAATGCCAGCACTGAGAATTGGACTTTTAAGTACACAAGTACACTAGTATAAACTGCAAGCATTTTTTTCATTAAAAATTTTCATTTAGTGACTACATAACCACAAACTTTCTATGATATTAAATGGTGGATGGTGTGCTTTTCAAATAAGCATGGTCACATGAAATTGCCATGGGTGTTATCTCACTGTTCAAGAGCATTTCACACTCACTTTCACTTAGGTGTAAATGTAATATAGCAAGCAATTTGCAACTATAGTGAAGTCATGTCAAGTCAAGTCAATCTTATTTATAGAGAACATATAAAACAACTGCACTTGATCCAAAAAAAACCCCATCTTAAAGTATGTAAAAACAGGCAATTTTACAGAGAGAAATAGCCAGATTCTTGGGCAACAGAGAAAAGATTTTGGCGAGACCCTGTTAGTAGGGGTTTGTTTGCAAACCTGAGTAGCCTTGGAACTGAAGGAGGTCGGCAATTTTTTTTTAATGCAAATGTCGAAATAAACAACACTTTAAAGTGAATTCTGAATTTCACTGGGAGCCAGGTGAAATGTGCTCCCTTTTCTTTGTGCCCATTAAAAATCTGGCTCCTGCATTTGGAACCAGCTGCAGGCGAGAAAGTGCCGACTGTGGCAGCATCCTGTATTGCAGTAACCCTGCCGCGATATAATAAAGGCATGTATGACTGTTTCGTGGTCTTTTTTCACAAGAAAGGACTTCAAGTCTGTCAATCTGCATAACCTGATTAAACATAACCTTAATTACAGAACTGTAGTTGAACTATACAGAATATAACTGTAGACTTACTTTACCTTAGTAATCTGCTTCAACTGGTAAAAGCTAGCATTGATCACAGAACTGTAGTTGAACAATACAGAATATAACTGTAGACTTACTTTACCTTAGTAATCTGCTTCAACTGGTAAAAGCTAGCATTGATCACAGAACTGTAGTTGAACAATACAGAATATAACTGTAGACTTACTTTACCTTAGTAATCTGCTTCAACTGGTAAAAGCTAGCATTGATCACAGAACTGTAGTTGAACAATACAGAATATAACTGTAGACTTACTTTACCTTAGTAATCTGCTTCAACTGGTAAAAGCTAGCATTGATTACAGAACTGTAGTTGAACAATACAGAATATAACTGTAGACTTACTTTAGCTTGACAATCTGCCTCAACTAGTAAAAGCTAGCATTGATTACAGAACCTGTATTTACAGGTTGTGTTGTTACAGAGAGAGAGATGTTACAGATGTTACACACTATTACAAGATACGTATATAGCCTATTTTACAAGGTATTTTGTAGAGGTGTTTTCTCTCTTTGTAGCAGAGGACTATACAGTATATACTCCATATGCTTGTTATAGTGTTGGGGTTAAACAAAATGGACACCCATTAACATTCATACATATATTCATATTCTTTGTGTAAAATGTTTTAATGTCTATTAATTTTTGAAGTGAAGCAAAAAACTGCAGCTGTGTATCTATGTTTATAGGCAGGTAATAATAAATCACTGATGTATGGAAAGAGCGCCTGCTTAAAGCCTTAATGATAATGTAGATGTAAATAACATCTTGAGTGATCACATAGCAGCTGTGTGTTCTTAGTTCTGAATAAAAAATAATAAAAGTAGTAGGAAGAAGTGTGGTGACATTGACCGTTGATCTTAAGACCGCACTCATTCTCAGATGTAATTCAGTAAGACAGAAGGTGAGATCCCGAATGAGTGTGTGTGTGGGTGTGTTGTATTTGGCAGAATAGGACGGACTTAGTGTGTGTCCAGGCTCATGTGTATGCATGTGTATGTGGTACATGTCAATGTATTTTTTAAACATGTAAAAAGACTGACATAAACAATGCCTAAATTACTGAACTATATTTTTTATAGCATGGGACGTTTCAGAGATATTTTCAGTTAAAAATACATGTGTAACAAGAGGCACATGTACCAGTGCTTATGCCTGGACACACACACTCACGTGCCAGAGAAATCGCTCATGTCCAGTCTGCATGACTGTCTAATGACCTTTTTTGACCCTCATATATTTCTGCTTCATTAAAGAAAGTTAAATATCTTCTCTTTTCTCTCTTACTCTGTTTTTTTCTCTCCTTCTCTCATTCTGCATCTTGTTTGGTCTGTAATAGAATGGCGTGACAAATGAGAAGTTAGTCATGAACACACTCATCTCTAATTAGGAATTTAATCAAATAAACACTGTAAGTTGAAGGATCAACTGCATGGTCACTTACTGCTGAGAGCCGAGGGAGTGGACCGGTCATGGTCAGAATTAAAAGGAAGATTTAACATTTTTAGTTCATTTACACTACCAGTCAAAAGTTTGGACACACCTTCCCATTCAATGTTTTTTCTTTATTTTCATTACTATTTACATTGTAGATTCTCACTAAAGGCATCAACACTATGAATGAACTGTGTAAGGGCTATTTGACCAAGAAGGAGAGTGATGGAGTGCTGCACCAGATGGCCTGGCCTCCACAGTGCCCTGACCAAACCCAATCGAGATGGTTTGGGATGAGATGGACCACAAAGTGAAGGCAAAAGGGCCAACAAGTGCTCAGCCTCTCTGGGAACTCCTTCAAGACTGTTGGAAAACCATTTCAGGTGACTACCTCATGAAGCTCATCGAGAGAATGCCAAGAGTGTGCAAAGCAGTGATCAAAGCAATGGGTGGTTATTTTCAAGAATCTAAGATATAAAACATGTTTTAGGTTATTTCACACTTTTTGTTTACTACATAAATCCATATGTGTTCATTCATAGTGCCTTCAGTGAGAATCTACAATGTAAATAGTCATGATAATAAAGAATAAAACATTGAATGGTGAAGGTGTGTCCAAACTTTTGACTGGTAGTGTATGTGAAGAGACCCATGACACATTTACGCTGCATTTAATTAATAATAATCTCAGCAGTTGATGAATGTTCCAGTAATTATAGACCTTGGAAGACAAGTTTACAGTTGCTTAATGTGTTTTATTAGTATTTCATTCCTACAGCTTAATGAGACATGTATATCACTTTTATAAATTAATAACCATTTAGCTTTTTCACTATTAACACCATTCTAACAGTTTCACAATTGACAGTTTCCAGAATTCAGTGAGTATATAGTGTTTTGTATGTTAAAAGTCTGTTCTCTATGAATAATACATTCAAGTATAAATTGTATTGCTACTGTTGTATGTTACAATACAAATTCAATAGATACATACATATGACAATAAAACTTAAAATCTTGAATAACTCAAACACCATCTTTTTCATCCGTAATGTCGCTTCTTGAGCACAGGGAGGCAGCATTGCATATCATCTGATCTTTTTTCTTTTCCACCCACTTGCACCTTCCGCATTGTTGTTGTGCGTATGCAATATCTACAACATGTATAGAGACTGGACACCATCAATAGGGCGCTGACAAAATTCTTGGTTCCTAGGCATTATGTTTGTATGACTTTTATTTGTCTTCATGTACTGTCTTTTAGCAATTTGACATACTAAAAGTTTTTTAATCTGTTTCCATCTCTCCTCCTTTAGAACAAGTACACTAATGTAATCTATCTTCAT
The DNA here is from genome assembly GCA_032718565.1 of Distichodus sexfasciatus. Classification (NCBI taxonomy): domain Eukaryota; kingdom Metazoa; phylum Chordata; class Actinopteri; order Characiformes; family Distichodontidae; genus Distichodus; species Distichodus sexfasciatus. The sequence continues at coordinate 848,195 of JAVGVS010000009.1, read as the reverse complement.
TTTTTTAAAAACTGTGGTACCTCACCAAAACTGGGAGTAGATTTAGGGCCTATGTTTTGCAATGCCTGTATCTCAGATTTTTACAGAATTCCAACATGAAGCTCCATCAGAGCAAGACTAGGATTACCAAACTCACACTGCATTTTATGACTAAGAATCTCAGTAGTTGACGGCCACAACGTGTCTCCAGTGCAGTAATGTTCCAGTAATGGTACAACCTGCGGTGAAAAATCATCCAACTCAAGCATCTAGATAATATGATATGTTAATGGTGAAGTGTAACATACAAAAGATAGGCAAGATATATTTATATATATATAGATTACAAGTAGTAGCAATATTTTAAAATCTAAAATATTAAGTGATATTAAAAAAGATTTCTGCTGCTCTTTCTCCTTAACTACAAAGTTTTTGACATACTTTTAAAGCTGTCTGCAAACACTGTAACTCCCAGACAGCGTGTGTTAGGTTGGCACTGCTTGGCTGAGTAAGCAAGATGCTTGTAGGATAGGGAGACGTGCTGTTTTCTTGCAGCAGGTGGTGAAGTGGAGAAGACATCACACAGATTAATTAAAACCCCCAAACAAGCCAGTCAAGCTTCTGCAATTGTGTTACTGGCTGTCTCAAGGCTGCTCCGACAGGACTAGAGGAATGGATAAAGCAAACTCTACACATTCTGGCACATAATTCCTTCACCCTCAGGTCAATGTATTAGATTGTTTGACTGTCTTTGGGTCAGAGTTTGTAAAGGATTTTGGGCCTCATTCACCAACCGTTCTTAAGAAAACATTTATTCTTAAAACCCACTTACACCGTTTTCACAATGATTCTTATTTAAGAATTCTTTCTAGAAAAGAATCTACAACTGGTGAAGACAGTTTTATGCAATTTTCTTATACGCATGTTTGTGCAGAACATTAGCTTTTCTTAAATTCTACAGTTTAAAACACTATTTCAGTGTCTCTTTCTTTCATTCTTAAAAACAAATTAAGGAAAAACTTAAAATATAAAACCCTATGTCTTGATGATTTACATGTACTTTTGCAATAGTGTAGAGGCTCCAAGAGAATCTGTTCGTCATACTTGCAAACCTAAGCTCAAAACCAACAGCTATTAGTCAGCTAGGTTACTGCCCACTGAGTTACATCCCTTTCCAAACCCAAAGTCAAATGTCTCTATAGAGCCAACAAGATTACATGCAGGACATCTATTGTATAAGAGGTTAAAAACAGAGAAAAAAGTGTGGAAACATTGGTTCCCTTAGCTACTTGTTGAAGAGGTAGGTCTACAGGCAACATTTATAAAGACAGCAAGACAGTGAGGAGAAATTAATTCTACTACTGAGGAGCAGGACAGAGAAGAGTCTGATGCCGGTCTTGAGAAGTGAGGAATCAAGCCCTGCTGCACTGTGAGTTCCATTTCTGGCCTTAAAGGCAAGCATTAAGGAATTAGTGCAGGTTTGATTGTAGTAGTGGGGGATGCAACAATTTTGTAACACTTTAAAGGATGTCTAGCTGGTAGAGAATTGCCGTAGTCCAGTTTAGAGATGAGCTGGATGAGTAATGAGTTAGAACACATTAGGCCTGGAACATACTTGCAGTTTGAACCTGTGTATGCGTGCACAAGCGCGCACGATACTGGAGATCGCCACTAGGAGGCTGACTGCAGAAATCAGAAAAAAGATGGCCTTGCATACTTGTTGCATACCTGTGACCTCCTGTCATCATGCTTGTTCAACCACCCCTAGCATTCATGTCAATATTGCATCTTATGGATGCATCACATATGTTTTGACGACATGTATGACTGACGCGCCAAACGAATGCAGGATATGCATGGCAGCCATGATGTGTATGTGTGTCATTAATAGTGAGTATATTCCAGGTTTTAGAATGAACCCTGTTGCACACTAACAATAATCTAGTTGTCTGGTGCACAAAAACAGAGACAAGAAACAAGAAACACACAGCATGCACACAGACGCAAGCACAGACTCACACTACTAAACTTATAATTGAAAGACAAACAGATGGATAGTGCCCTGAAAGCTGGAAAAACAGGTCCAGTCTTCAGACTTTGGATTCACATAAATAGAAACTAAATGACATAACAAATAGACAAACTGAACAGATGTTGATTAAGTAGACAATTAAACTACACGAGAAACAGGTGAAACTGATCAGTTGTGAACTTAACAAAATAAAATGAAACAGAGAAAGCAATTTGGTGGAGAAAGTAATCTGCTCACTCGGATAGGACAGGATGAGATCCAGTTAGAGGCTCTTCTATATTTTTATGTGATGAACTGCAACACTGAAATTATATAGGAATGATGTATCTGATAATTATTTATTGAGTTGAGCTGTTTTAAAACATACTCTTGTGAAAAATTGTAATTTCATAATTTATTTCCTGCTTAATTAGACACTGTGAATGTGAAAAATTGCTAAAATTGTTAAAAAAAATGCTAAAAATCAGGGCCTACTCAGAAGATTACTGTAGTAATCAGTTACTGAAATTTTTTTATATTTGGAGGACTATATTTGAAGTGCCGGTCAAGTCATTATATTGTCCTTTGTCCTTGGTGTTCATAACTCATTACAGCAAAGCTTGTAGCACTTTAAACACATTGAATGTGCAGTACTTTTTGCAGAGAGTGAAATGATTGAGTCTGCAGTCTCTTTTCAGTTCTTAAACTGAACAGCTGCCTTGATAAATCTGTCGCTCTGCATGCAGAGAAACTTTACATAACAACAGCATTGCAGCACTGTGTTTTTGAGCATGCTCCATAGATGTACTGTACACTCATGCATCTCATAGCCCCACATCAGAGCTCTGGTCTGTGCACTAGTTTGTGGAAAGCCAGAGCCAGAATGGAGGACCTGATACTCCCCGGTGTATTACATTTTATGTTGCCATCTGTCTGACTGTGAAGCCTTGAGCCATAATGGCTGATGCTGGGGGTGCGCACCCAATGAGAACCGTGATTAGAGATCAGCAGTAAACTCTCTCTCCCTCTCTCTCTCTCTCTCTCTCTCTCTTTTGTTCCTGTTCCTGCCAGCATACTTTAACTGAAGTGTTAGCTGTTGTGCCTTTCCCCAAAAGTGTTTTAACAAATAACGGCTTGTGATGATGTAGTGTTATTACATTTTTGACTCCACCATTCTTGTGCAATGATGTGTGAAAATACTTGGGCTTCTAGAGTGATAAAATGGGCAGATATGGCTACGCCTGGTCCACACACACACACACACACACACACACACACACACACACATACACATAGTGATTTACTGAATATCATAAACGCTGACAAGTGCGCCAATCCATGCAGTGTTTAATGCTTTTTTCTCCTCCTCCATAAGGTGAGGCCCATTTGATCATTACTGGCAGAATTGTTTATAATGTGCTATAAAGAAATCCCAATTCCATTCTGTGTATAATTTCTATGGATTTCGATTGGTAGCTGGGGTGTCATGTAACATAATTACATGATTTTCTCTATCCCTTGGCTCCCTGTGCAGGTCAAGAATGGAATGGATGTAGTAATTACTGTGGGAGGGAGGTCATAGGGTACAGTACCAGCTCGGCCTCCCTCATATATCATCTCTCTGGAGGCCTTGATGTTGATAGGTTGAGTTGTTTGGAGGAATAAGCTTTGCTTAAGCTTGTGTATATGTGTGTGTGTTTTGGCATGTATCTAGATCCACTCATGATAAAAAAAAACACTGAAAACTGATCATTTTCATGTTGTGAGGACATTTGCCTGCTTCTCGCAAGGTGAAATCCTATATGTGTTTGAGGGTGGAATAATCTCTGTGTGTGTTTGTGTGTGTGTCCCTGCATGCGTCCTGTGGAATGCCAATGAGCTTTGTGTGTTTCCCCTGCAAGATCATCAGCAGGTAACAGATGTGAGATTAATGCCATCTGACAGTGCTGGAAGCCGACAGTTGAGCAATGTATTAGATCCTCCTCAGAATGGGGCGGGGCTTCATCGGACAAGCTGCTCAGCTGTTGTAGATGGATTTCTCCATTAACAACGTTTAGAGAATATTAAGGGTCTACTGAGGTCAGAGGTCAGAGCCCACGGGGCATGGACCAGCCATATATCAAGCTTACCATTATATAATACCAGAGAATAAATATATATACAGTTTGCATATAAATATACACCCTGTAGCCTTCAGAACTGCCTAAATTCTCCTCTGCATGTATTTAACGTAATGCTTGACACATTCCTCAGGGATTTTTGGTCCATATTGATATGATGATGTCATGCAGTTGCGACAGATTTATAATGCAAATCTCTCGTTCCACCACATCCCTATGGTGCCTGTCTAGTGACTGCAGATGCCATTTGAGTACAGTGAACTCATTGCCATGTACAAGAAACCAGTGTGAGATGATTTAAGCTTTGTTACAGGGTGTATTATCCTGCTGGAAGTAGCCATTAGAGGATAGGTACACTGTGGTCATAAAGAGATAGAGATGTTCAGCAACAACAATGTGCCAAGGTAACATTCCCCACATCATTACACCACCACATGCTGAATTGTTGACACAAGGCAGGAGGGATCCAAGCTTTGATGCTGTTTATGTCAATGCTAAATCTACAATATGAATGTTGTAGCATGGATGATACTTATTAGACCAGACAACATTTTTGTGATATTCCATTGTGCACTTTTGGCTATTCTTTTTAAGCAAATGTTTATTTGAACTACTATTGCTTTAAAGTCAGTTCAAACCAGTCTACTCATTTTTCCCAAAACAATGCATTTTTGGCAGAGGCAGTGAATCAAAACCCTCTGGTGTTTCTCTGCAAACACTTGAGATGGTTTTGCATGAAAATTCCAGTAGGTCAGTTCCTGCAAGACTTAAACCAGCTCATTTGCCACCAACAAGCATGCCATGTCCAGAGTTAAATCACTTTTCTTCTCCACTTATGGTCTAAACCTTTGCATAATTCGGCATCACCAGTCCATGACTTGTGTTTTTCAGTGGCAATGTATCACAGTCAGGGAGTAGTAGTAACAGTTAATGAATTGGGTTTGTTGGTACAAATACCTATTAGGTACCTATACAGATTTGATATTTGAACCTGTAAAGGTACCATTGAAGTACATGAACAAGGTGCTGTACTGAGTTGTGTCAATTATGACAAATAATAATTTTCACAAACTTACTTATGTCATTCATATTTTCAGCCATTATAGTATTACATCTTGTAAGACTGCACGGCTTGCAAGATTTTCTGCTAATATAACTCTTTCTGTTTAAAGAAATTTATAGCAGCCTCAACTTTATTGTAAACTTGAATTTGAATTTTTAGGCTACATTCTAGGGTTACATTTCGGGTTAGGAAATTCCATTATGCTAAATTAAATTAAGCCAAAAGAGACTGAGGTTAGTTTATTGAAATACAATCAAAATCTTGAATGAGTAAGTACTACATTTTTGGGACTATAACAACACTGACAGAAAACTTGTTGTTTATACAGATTTACATTTACTCATAACTTATTTATACAAATTTTTTCTTGTTTAGTTAGCCTGTAGAACGCAAAAAACACTGTAAGCACAGAAAACGCTCTCTGGGAGCTCCAAAAGGTTAACTCCAATTTGGGATTTTGTTCAGTAATTGTTACAGCAACTTTTCTTAGTTGTAGAAAGACCAAGTGAATGAAGAGTGTTCCAGCAGGGGTCAGACGTGAGCAGCGCTGCGAGCCTTCCACACACACGCACGCACCCACACCGTGGGTCTGACACGGAGAGACGACGCACCTGCCGCTATCCTGTTGACTGCACTACGGGAACCGGACATGTCTGTCCTCTCCATCTGAAGTCGAACTACACTCGTATTCGTTTACTCTCATTTTTACCGCTCATTTTCTTGCTCGTGTTTAGTGAAGTTTCCGACGTCATGCGCGTTTTTGCGCGTCTCCATATCCATCACTAAGGCGCACGTTCGCGGCTCGGGCACCGTTCCGGACGGGAACAGATGGACTAGTCGCTTCTTGCTCTCTCTTTTTTTTTATTCTTTACCACAATGGGATTATTAAAACTTTCTTTTGCGCTCTGTTTTGTCAGCGTGCTGTCAGGTAAGGGGAAGATTTATTAATCGGTCTGATGTCAAACTAGTAAATAATGAAGCCAGGTCCCGTTTAATTCTCACCTGAGAGTTTTTATTTCTTCTGGCGTTTATGTTTCACAGTCAGTCAGTTTTCACATTTTTACCACACCAGTCTTAATTTTGTCTACACTTATTTAAAAACATATTTGTGTGTTCAGTTTCAGGTTTTGGGGTGGACCCCGCGTTCCGCCTGGATTTCTTTGGCGAGCTGAACCTGGGAGAATCTTATGCAGGAGTTTCCCAAGTCCAGGGCTTCCACAATGAGAGCAGGGCCTTTATGTTTAAAGGTAGGACGAGTTTGGCTTTAATTTAGTCTCAACACCTTCACTATACCAACACGATGACGTTTTTATCTGGGGAAAAATGTGCGTACTGGCTAAGGCTGCGCGGTTTATCGCTTCAGCATCGGCATCGCGACAAATAAACGAAAGACAATCGCATTATTTCAGACAAACATAACTTTTTGCTGCTTGGTAGAAAATGAACATTCTCATTTTCCCTGACTGATCTATAAGAGAAGGATGATACAACTTTCACCCTGTGATGGAATAAGTTACTCCAAGGTGACTGTTGCCTCTGTAACTGGCAAATGGAAATCATCCTCCGTAAGAGCTTATGATAAATGCTGTTGAAAAGAGTCTATAGAGTTTAATCCATTTAGTGTTGTCCATTTAATATAATTAAAGAGATTAGAGATTAGATTTAAGAGTTACTCGTTTAGTTCACATTTAAACAAAAATCTTTCGTTATTTTGCAGTCTTGGATGTTGTTTGCTCTTATGGCTATTTTTTCAGTTGTCTTCCCAACATACATTTATTCCAACAATTCTAGAATGATTCTTTCCAAAAACTTTACGCCTAAAATAAATAAATAAATAAATAAAACTCTCTGAGGGCTTGTAACGCGAACGAGCGATGCAATGTAAAGACCTGCTGAAAGCGGTGTCAGAAAGCTATTTTCCAGTTTTCTTTTAACATTGTTATTTTTATTAATTTTGCACAAGAACAGTCTGTTTGATATAATGAGCACATTTATGAACTGAAGGACTGTTTACATTCAAAAAAATCTTCAGACAAAAGTTGTTTTTCTTCCATTTATTTATCAGATGTTTTGATATAGAAAGACTTCAATTTTCAGGAACCGCCTCTCTGGAGCAATTTGGGATTATGGGTTTTGCTCAAAGGCTCAATGGTGGTAGTACTGGAGGTCAAACAGAGCTAGATTTTGAGCTGTTAATCTCTAGGTCTATAGATTGTATAGATTCATAGAGTATCCTTCTTCCAGACCACCATGTTTCTTGTTCTTTTTCTTCTTTTTATTGCTATTATTTTCTATGCAGATGCAGTTCTCTACAAAATCACTCCAGTCTTTGTAGAATTATTCCTTTCAAAAAAGCCCTGCTGAGAAAGGTCAATAATTCATTTCCAAAAGAGTTCTAATATGAGATTGAAGTGGTCAGTGCATGAACATCTGGCTGGGTCGCAGTGGTGCACACAGTACAGTCTCACTCTGCGATTAATCCTAATCTCACACGAAAAATGGATAAGAACAGGAGCAAAACAGCAGGAGGCAGAGTAAACAGGAGAACGGCAAAGCTGCCATGCCCATCCATTAATGTAATCAGCGACCATATGCAGGGCGTGTGTGGCTGCAGGAATAGCCATGAACTTTAGTTTGAGCTTCATGTCTAGTCACAAGTGGGGTCCTTTCCTTTATTCATGGGATGGTTTAATATTAATTCATGAGTTTTATTTAGACATATCACTTTGAACTAGATATGGCATCAGTGCTTTATATTTGGGAGACGGCAAGCAGATTTAGAAGATGCTTGTGTACTAATACACATGCTGCTCATAATCCTGTGCTTACAACCTGACTATAACCTTGACCAAAGTCACAAATAGGATTTTTTTTTTAAAGGATAAATGAATGAATGTTTAAGAGAAGCATTTTTTCATGGAGACCATTTTTTGTTACTGCATCATAAATTATGTTTTTCCTATTATTATTGTGGTTCCCACAATGAGTTAAAAATATAGCCAAACACATGTACACACAGAAGCCAAGCGGGATGGCAGGCATAAATAGAGCACACACACAGACACACATACATGCATCAGCAGGGAATCGGGGAGTGGTAGGAATATTTAGGACACATGCACACATGTATATCCAAACGCTTGTACACATAAACACACACACAATGCCTTTCCCGATATTGACATCCCGGCATGCAATAACCAGACTTTATTCTCAGTAGAGTTCTTTCACACTCCTCATGTCACTCCTAACGTGGCAGCGCCAGGACTGGGTCTTCAGAGGTTCGGCGCCGCATTGATTCACGCTAGCAGACTGATGGCCTGGTGGCAGGATTACACACGGGCTTCCAGACAAAGTCAGTCATTGGGAGAATAGAAATGAGAGGCTGCAAGTTTCCCCGACGAAGTGTCCCAGCGTCCTCTGCATAAGGAAAAAAGGGAAGGGAAGGGAGGGGGGTTAGAATGGAGATGGCAGGAAAAGTGCCAGAATGCTGAGGCTAATAAATAGAGAAGACATATTGGGCCCTTAACTGCTTATTCACTCACTGCCTGATGAGGGTAGACTGATGTATTATTGCGCCCCTGATATGCATCTGCACAGTAGATACCGCTTTCTGCGTCACAGTGAGAAGGTCCTGGGTTCGATCCTTGCGTTGGCCACAGTGTGCTTCCCCCGTGTTCACCTGGGGTTCTGCGGGGGCAACGGTTTGTTCAGCATTTTTCTGGGGCAGTTAGTAGCATAACTGTTGGCCGTTCGCCCCGTGGTCGCCGGTTTAAATCCCAGACCGGTGAAGTTATCCTTGAGGTACTCATGAGCAAGGTACTATCCCCAAGCGCTGCCCATGTTAGCTGCCCACTGCTCCTTCACGGATGGGTCAAATGCAGAGGTCACATTTTGTTGTGGTGCACTGTGTGCTGTGCTGTGGTGTGTTCACAGTGACAAATAATCACTCACTTTTACTTTCAATTTCAAGTAAGTCAAATAAAACATGTCATGCAACAATTTTATTGCTCTTTGATATAAAACAATTGTTGTTTTATTCCCCAAGATTGCATAGACTTCAGGGTTAGTAGAAATGTATGAAGCACTGTAGCAGTGTCAGACTCTCCAGTACAGTCACATGGACACTGTACTGTTTAATAGTTAGCATCCTTCATCTTTCAAAAAAGTCTGTGGATGGAACCTTGACGTCTTATTAAAATTCCCCGTCTTGACCCTTTCAAATCTTCTAATCATCCCCTATCTATAATCGGCTTACTCTCCTGCCCTGTCAGCACCTTCGCTGTAATGTATGGTGAGTGTACTGGTGCAGAATGGCTTCTGGAGCATCATCAAGGAGAAGCTGCATGTCAGTGGTCCTTGAAGTGGGAGAAAAATTCAACCTCATTCGGTTTTTCATTAGATTTGTTCTCAAGATAGGTTAATGTCGTGACATATTACGATTTATTAAAAAAATTGTCCAGAAAGCCACTGAATAAATGAAACATTAATTCATTCAGCCCCTTAAATATCCACTTTCTGTATTTTGGAGGTCAAATTCTGACCAACTAGCAGACCGATGGTACTATATTGTCTTTTGCCTCATTAAGCTGTATGTACAGTATTGCTTAAGACATTCTAGTGTATGAGATTGTGAGGTATAAGTGCTAAAAGCTGGAGAAACGTCATTCAACCGTCGCACTTTGCCTTTCTCATCCACACCGCAAATGCTTACCTGGCTTTAAGTGCCAGGATCAAGTTGCCGCTAATTTATTGGCTGTTTGAGCAAGCGCAACCCGAGGCGGGACATTAGCTGAGCATGTCTGCCTTGCTGGGGCTGTCTGGTCTACAAGATGACACATTATGCGCCATCACCCTGTCCTCTTGACCTTCTGTCTGTCCCCACAGTGTCAGGTTTTCATGGCAGGGAGGGATAAACTCACGTAAGATGCCTGAAGCCTGGCCTAACGTCTCCCACCCCCACCCTGTTCCCATCAGACCGAGACTTGGTCTTGTAGCACGGAGGCAGCGAAAGGGAAAATGTAGGGTTGATATCCCCTGATTAATGCAACGTTAATTGGAGCTGAGACACTTGTTCGCTGTGTCATTGTAATCATGCATGAATTATTCATGCCATGTAAATGAGCGTTATTTTGCAGCAGGAACGCACCAGCACTGGCGGGGTTTCCGCCGTTCTACGTGTGAGTCAGGCATGATGGGTCGCTAAAGCACTGTCGGGCGAAGCCTTCGTCAACCCCCACTGCAACAATGCGCCTTCGGTGGCACTTTACCTTTCGTGTCAAGGTGTTAACAGCCTTTTGTATCACAGATGAAGTGCCATGACATTTTATTTCTGAAAGAACAGATACTAATATTGGCTTTCGGGGCAATAATTGTTCAGTTCAGTTTATTATAATATATATTTTTCCCTACAAGTAGGTTGCAGCTTGAACCGTAAGTTGCAGAAAGCTGAAAATAGTAGCAATCAGCCTATAATTGGTGCTATAGCAAAGCCAAAAATGTGTTTTGCTAACTGGCAAATTAGCTGGTGAGGTGTCAAATGATTCAGCAGACTTAGCCTGATACCAAAACATGAGGCTTTTTTGGGATTTTAGAAAGGGCCGGCTAAAATTTGTGAATTAATTGCAGCAGGGCACGGTTTATTTTCCAAAAAAGCAGGCTCTTTGGACTGCTTTGGGCCAGCTAGCACCTAAAGTAATCATTTTGAGTTATTTTAGTAATAAATAATTTAGCATACACATATGGGTGTGTAATTATTACGTTGTTTTAGTTAGGGAAACAGTATTTAAGTGTTTCCTTAAGCATAACAGAATAATATTAGTCATGTATTCAGACATTTTTAAAGTTTTTTTTTTTGTTTTGTTTTAAAAAGACTCACAGACTATATCGGATTTGTATTGTATCAGAAGATATCCAAATTTACACTATCGGTATCGGTATCATACATAAATGCCATTTTTAGTTATGGTCACCTAGACTGTAAGCTTAAAACATTCCAGTCAAAGACAAACACATCAAGTGCTCCATTCCAATCAAGAAAGTCAATCAATCAATAAATCAGTGAATAAGTACTCTGAGGGATCTGTGGAGAAACTCTAAAGTGCTAATGCTGACAGAGGAAGACCCCCTGCAACACGGAGGAGATGCAGCTCCTCTTAAACGCCCTTGTGTGAGTGCCTCGCTCCATTCAGTCTTCAGCATCAACCGGCTCTTATCTCTCCCCCTGTCTCTAGTCTGCTTTTATCTGTTTTGTTTGTGTTTAGAAAAAGCTGAAAGCTGAGATGCGGTGATTGATTATGCACTCAGCCAATAAAAGCTACTATCAGCAGCCAGGGGCTTCACCGCTGAAATTACGGCTGGATGAATGAGCAAATGAACAAATAAATTAAAGAAAGAAAGAAATGAAACAGCAAGAAGAAAATGAGTGAGATTGAGGAAAAAGATGGGAGTGAAAACACTTGCTTATGGTGGAATTCAACAGTGGAGGACACTCATTTTACTTAATGAGAGAGAAAATCTCTAGTGTTCATATGATTACATCTCACAAGAGATACTTTGAGATCTAAGTACATGAACTGCACCTACTTCTCCTCCTTTTTACATTGAAGTCAAACCCTAAGCCAACAGCACTTCTCTAGATTCAGTTGAGTTGGAAGGTCGTCATTTGAGTCCCAGACCACTATAGGTATCACTGATGTACTTTGGCTGGTGATTCCTCTCCTTCTTTGTCTATGGATCATCTGCCCTAATGTGCTTCTTCAGTGTTTCTCCATGCTTACGCTGGCATATCTTTTGTCTCTGTGCTGGCTTTTGTTCAGTGTAGGTTTGTGTGTTTCCCTTCTTGAGGTTGGTGTTTGTTTTGGTGTTCTTTTAAGGGCTTAACATGTTGCCTTCTTTTCTTGTATTATTAAATGTGCATTATTTCACATAATCTCGAAAGCCATTTGAAATATACTGGCTTGAGCACATTTAGTGTTTTCAAGAAATATAAGAGGTACTGGAACCTATTGCTTGAGCCTACTGAGTACACACTGTAAGTGTGTGTTTGTGCAGGATTTAGGTGGCTGTGAAGATTTTATCAGCGCCTATAATTTTAAATGAGTGATTATTTGTCATTGTGAGCACACATCACATCACACAGTGCACCACAATGAAGTGTGACCTCTGCACTTGACCAAACTGTGAAGGAGCAGTGGGCAGCTTTTTGGCAGCGAGTGCCTTGCTCATGAGTACCTCTATGTCTGTCTCCCCTGTCTAGTCTAAAATGTATATTGTATGTTGTCTGGTTTTAAAATGTATATTGTTTAATGTATATTTTAGTATTTTACTTATTTATTGTTTATTCCATGTGCCTAGTCGTGCCACTGCCTATTTATTCTCTGTTCTTTGTTTGTTTGCACTGAAAATAACCTGGAGCCACGTCGTCTCGTCTCTCTATGTATCTGTACAGTATATAGCAGAGATGACAATAAAGTTGACTTTGACTTTGACTTTGACTTTGACTCTGCCGGTCTGGGACGAACCTAATATAAGAGAAACATATATATACGAGGGAAAGTCAAAAATTATCCACACTCCTGTCTTTTCAATTTATTTACGCCAAATCAGGGGTTAAACAAGTACGTAATTTTTCTACACAGTCTCCTTCTTTTCAATGCACTTGGTCCAGTGGTCTACAGGCTTGCATATTCCCTCCAAGAAGAAGGTTTTCAGTTGGTTGAGCAAGCATTTATACACTGCTTCCAGCACTTCTTTTTCCATAGAACATTGGCAACCTTGTAAAGCATCTTTGAGCGGTCCAAAGAGATGATAGTCGGACAGGGTGAGATCTGGGTGTTCCAGCACGTCAAAACCCAATTGGTTAATGGTTTCACCGGTCTGGCTGGCTGTGTGTGGGCGTGCATTGTCATGCAACAACAACAATTTCAGCCCCTGACACACCTTCCATTCAGAGAAGTTGGATCACTGCTCTTCGTTCCTCCTTGGTACACACTGCTAGCGGACTGGCCATGTTTACACTGTAACAGCAGCAAGAAAAAATGGCACAATCAAGTTCAAACTATAAGCACGCTCTCCCACGCATGGGAACTATAAGCACACATGCACAGAAGGCAGTATGACAAACCTAGAAATATGTTCTGGTGAAAGTGCGGATTATTTTTGACTTTCCCTCGTAATACAGAAGAACACTTTTTAAAGACATTTTTTCTGTGAGGACTGGAAAGGTTAAAAAATGGAGAAAAGCTGGAGATTTGAGGAAAAAACTAAAACAGTGAAAGGATTTGCTATTGGTTAATTAGATCTAGCTTAGGTGTAGCTGAAATAATTAAAGGATTTAATGAAAGTACCTCACAAAGACAGCAACATGTGCCTGTGGGGTCTACAACGACTGCAAAGTCAAAGTCAAAGTAAACTTTGTCATCTCTGCTATATACTGTACAAATATACAGAGAGACGAGAACGTGGCTCGAGTTTAACAGTACAAAGAACAAAAAGACACATAAAATAAGCAATATATAAATAGAATATAAAATATATACTGTAAACTAGAAGTAGAAAGAAGTATTTTACATGCGGTATTCAGTCTACAATTATGGTCTTAGAGTTGTCTTTTACACTGAACGTAACAGGTTCAATTCGAAATTCACCCGCTCTACAGTACACAGTCCTCTTCTGCCATCTAATATTTTTAAGTTGGAAAGACAGTCATGAAAAATACATACTGATCTTTCCTTGTCAAATTGGCACATATCCACAATCCAGCCCTGATGGGTAAAAGAACACACACACAGGCACACACAGTAGAAGTAAAGACAGTAGAGGTAGTTGGAGAATGCAGTTCTCAATACTGAGGTGAAGAGCTGGATTCATTGGTGCCAGTTACCAAATCCATCAGTAGCAGCAATAATGAAAAGGTCCAGTTGTAGTTGTGTGGTTTAACTGTGACATGGACACTACTGTTAAGGGTGTACTGCAGCTCTGACTCAGGCTGAATAATGAGAGAAGGGGATTCAGCCCCCTTCATCCCTTTCATAGACCAGGCTTAGCACTGAAGCTTACAGCACGCCTGCAGTTCAGCATACAATAGATACAGAACATTAGGCTGCACCGCCAGATCTCTGCCTGTTTGTGTGTGTATTCCCTGCAGTTTTGCTCATATATATGTTTACTGCATTGTACACCTCGCTGTGTGTGTGTGTATATGTAAGGTAGAGTGTGTGTGTACAGGCAGAAGCTACGCAACTTCATTGTTTTTATAGGAATGATTCAAACAGTCCTCCCAGAGGAGACAACCAACATCCTGCGGCCTGTACTGCTCATCTTCACTTCTTCAGTGTGTGTGTGTGTGTGTATGTGTACGTCCTTTTACTCACTTAATTCTGCTTTTCCAAGGCAAGGGCTGCATGGTGGATGTGTTCTGATTTTGACAGCAGATTTCTTTTTACTATACAATGGAAAAACCCACTTCTATACCATGGACGTTTGTGGAAGATAAGTTGTCTCTTGCACACTCATTATAAAAAGAATTGAGAGGTTTATGGTTAAAGATTAGGAAGCCTGCAGTGAATCTCCCACACAGAATGACGTCTTACAATGTCCAACAGAAGCCGCAGAAATTCAGAACTCATCACTTAATTTCCTCTTTTATATTTGAATCTATTTTATATATTTTATATTTTGGCAAACAGGTAAACACCTTGGACAGTCGGAGTACTGTCTCCACAGGTAAACACACAAAATTACAACTTGTGCTGCAGGTTGGTGTTAAACAGCATCAAATGAATGCCAATGCGACACCTCACTGTAGTCAATCAAGCGCAGCTACAAAACGCAACAAAAATGCGTAGCCATCGATATGAGTCAATATCATATACTGATTTAACATCATCATCATATATCAAATCACAAAAGCAACTGTTTTTATTCCCGAGCTGTCATATGAGACTTGTATGGTTATATGCTTAAAGGCACAAAGCACTTTGCAGGCTTTTACCAAGTAGTTACTGTTTATAGTATACATCTCTATTTAGGAACATCTAAGGTTATGGTTATATATAGCAATATTTTTAGTGGCGTCAACCATCACTGGTTTCACTATTTGGTTCAATTATGATTATTAAGTCAACGATTTGATTGGATGCAACATCTCGATGCATCACAATTCATCCCATTAATTGTTCCACATTACTTCACATCGCATGCAGATTGGGAGTGAATTGCAGATCGGGCAGCCATAGTTGCTACCGGGATGTTCTTTTTAACTAGAATTTTTATGCCGTAGCCAGAAAATCACCGAGCAATGTCATTATGATATAATCCAGGGGTTTTCAACTGTTTTTATCCCAGGGGCCACCACTCAGACAGTAGTCCCAATGTCATTGATTATGGTCTGCCACTGCATCAGTGCATAATCGTCCACATCTGCATCCAGTGGCTTCGATTGTGTGATTAATTCCAACACCCATAGTTACATTGTTTGCTTTAGTTTCTTGTAAGGTTTATTTATCTTAATGTATAATTTTCCATTTTCCATTTCTGTTTTAAATGCCAGTTTTAGGTATGATTAGGATACAATATATCAGGATTCATGTTTAACTTGTACTGTATGTGTGACAAACAAGAAATACTGAATCTCCAAAAGTAAAACTAATTTCTAATTTTTAAAAAGTAAATACTGTCCAGTATAAAGTGATGTTATAATATGTATGATGTCTGGTCAATGTTTTCATTTTGGATTGCCGCTATGGGCTCTGTGATCATTGTGTTGATGTAAATCAATGTATCATGATGACCAGATTGACCAGATGACCAGACATCATGATGTCATGACAGAATCATGACATCGTGATTTCAGAATCATCACTGCGATGTACAAATGTGCACAAGTAAAATTTTAGATGTGCAATGTCAAGAAAGGTTAAGATAAGACATGTCATGCACATCAACTTTTTTTGCATTTTGATACAAAAGGAAAACCTCATCCCGTTCGCATTTTCATAAATGAGATATACATTTGACTGATATAACAACTAATAATAACAAACTGATCATTAACTTTAGCCTGGGCTGGTGAAAGAGTATTAAGTAGAATACAGTGGTGTCATGGTGAGTCAATCAGAGTAGAAAACTGCCCAAATTTGCCCTCACTTCAGAAGAGTTTTGAGGAGTTTCAAAATCAGTAGTGTGGCTTTGAAGATCAAGGGCGTTACACACTCCAAAGAAAGTTGTTTTCCCCCAGCTTTTAAAATGATATTTCTATTCTGCGCAGATGTACCCCAATCACTCTAGAATGATTAATTCATTCCTGGGGCAATTGGCAGCATAACGGTTGGGCGTTCGACCTGTGATCAGAAGGTCGCCTGTTCGAATTACAGACCGGTAAAGCTACCACTGATGTATTCATGAGCAAGGTACCGTCCCCAAGCACTGCTCCCCAGGCGCTGCTCCCCAGGCGCTGCCTACTACTCCTTCACGGATGGGTTAAATACAGAGGTCACATTTCGGTGTGGTGCACTGTGTGCTGTGCTGTGTTCACAGGGACAAATAATCACTCACTTTCATTCTCATTCTCTCATTCTTATTCTCTCTTGAAGATGTTCAAGTTTTTAATATTGCTATATACAGTACTGTGCAAAAGTTTTAGGCAGGTGTGAAAAAATGCTATAAACAAAGAATGCTTTCCAAAATGGAAGTGTTAATCATTTATTTTCATCAATCAACAAAATGCAGTGAATGAACAAAAGAGAAATCTAAATCAAATCAATATTTGGTGTGACCACCCTTTGCTTTCAAAACAGCATCAATTCTTCTAGGTACACTTGCACACAGTTTTTGAAGGAACTCGGCTGGTAGGTTGTTCCAAACATCTTGGAGAACTAATCACAGATCTTCTGTGGATGTAGCCTTCCTCACATCCTTCTGTCTCTTCATGTAATCCCAGACACACTCGATGATGTTGAGATCAGGGCTCTGTGGGGGCCATACCATCACTTCCAGGACTTCTTCTTCTTCTTTACACTGAAGATAGTTCTTAATGACTTTGGCTGTATGTTTGGGGTCGTTGTCCTGCTGCAGAATAAATTTGGGGCCAATCATACGCCTCCCTGATGGTATTGCATGATGGGTAAGTATCTGCCTGTATTTCTCAGCATTGAGAACATTAATCCTGACCAAATCTCCAACTCCATTTGCAGAAATGCAGCCCCAAATGTTCAAGGAACCTCCACCATGCTACACTGTTGCCTGCAGACACTCATTATTGTACCGCTCTCTAGCCCTTCGGTGAACAAACTGCCTTCTGCTACAGCCAAATATTTCAAATTTTGACTCATCAGTCCAGAGCACCTGCTGCCATTTTTCTGCACCCCAGTTCCTATGTTTTCGTGCATACTTGAGTCGCTTGGCCTTGTTTCCACGTCGGAGGTATGGCTTTTTGGCTGCAACTCTTCCATGAAGACCACTTCTGGCCAGACTTCTCCGGACAGTAGATGGGTGTATCTGGGTCCCACTGGTTTCTGCTAGTTCTGAGCTGATGGCACTGCTGGACATCTTCCGATTTCGAAGGGCAATTAGCTTGATGTGTCTTTCATCTGCTGCACTAAGTTTCCTTGGCCGACCACTGCGTCTACGATCCTCAGCATTGTCCGTTTCTTTGTGCTTCTTCAAAAGAGCTTGAACAGCACATCTTGAAACCCCAGTCTGCTTTGAAATCTTTGTCTGGGAGAGACCTTGCTGATGCAGTATAACTACCTTGTGTCTTGTTGCTGTGCTCAATCTTGCCATGACATGAAACTGTCTTCCACAACCTCACCGTGGTAGCAGAGTTTGGCTGTTCCTCACCCAGTTTTAAGCCTCCTACACAGCTGTTTCTGTTTCAGTTAATGACTGTGTTTCAACCTATGTGTGACATTGATGATCATTAACACCTGTTTGGTATAATTGGTTGATCATACACCTGACTATAATCCTACAAAATCCCTGACTTTGTGCAAGTGTACCTATTAGAATTGATGCTGGTTTGAAGGCAAAAGGTAGTAACACCAAATATTGATTTGATTTAGATTTTTTTCTTTTGTTCGCTCACTTTGCATTTTGTAAATTGATAAAAATAAACAATCATTATTCATATTTCTGAAAGCATTCTTTGTTTACAGCATTTTTTCACACCTGCCTAAAACTTTTGCACAGTACTGTATTTCCCCAATATAGCGCAGTCTAAACATTTTAATTCAGTGTTAGGGTTTAGCTAACTGTGTTGTATCACAGTTGGGGCAATTGGCAACAAAATGGTTAGGAAGGTCGCCGGTTCAAACCCTGGACCGATAAAGGTACCACTGAGGTACTCATGAGCAAGGTACCATCCCCAAGCACTGCTCCCCGGGCGCTGCCAATGTCAGCTGCCCACTGCTCCTTCTTGGATGGGTCAAATGCAGAGGTTACATTTTGGTGTGGTGCACTATGTGCTGTATTCACAATGACAAACAGTCACTTTCATCTATCAGATATGCAAGTAATGTATGGGAAGATCATCTTTGGGAAAAGTCTTACAGTTTGAGTTAGTCTGCAAGCTAATGCCTGTTTTAAGCTGATATTTTATGCATGGGTTGAGTGTGAATTTGATTCAGTAATATATCTTTGCAAAGAAATATGCTGCAGAAGTATGAGTGGCTGAAGCCTTGAAAAGCAGAAGACAGAAAGAGATGCAACGATACAGTCAACTCACTATATGGTGTGAAGGAAGACTCTCATAGGCTCTTAGATTGATGCATTGATGATGTTCTTATTTAGTTTGCTTAGGCACATACTTTTTTTTCCAAATAATTTTTTCATGCAGTTGTGTGCCAAAATTTTCAAAACTTTTTAAAAAACAAGTATAAATTTCATTCCTTGGTGAATTATTCCACTGTTCTAATGTGTACCGTCATATTTTTCTAATAGTGAAATATTGTTTCTCACTGTATTATCACATGTCCAGCACCTAAATAAAACCAGATCAACTAGGACTCACCAGTGTTGAACGTACGCTTCAGCTGACAGATTGTAAATCTGACTGCATGTGGCTGATTGACTGATTGACGGGTTTGGGTCATTGGACATTGGACATTAGAGGCAAAGTTGTTTTTTTTGAATGTTTTCTTGGTCTGTTGGTAGTTTTATTTTGGCTGGGCATTTGTTTGCCTGTTTGCTGCCGGGTTTAGAATATCGCCGTTTGCACAGTTAGTCATGCAATCAGACGCTTTCCTTTCCACCCATTGGAGTTGCTCACAGCCCAGAGCTGCTATTGATAGCTGTCCATCTGCTGCAGGCCCAACATCTCCCTGTTCCCGTGCTGAAGGCCTTGGCGACGTTACAGAGGGCGCCTCTCTGTAGCCGTCACTCAGAACTTGCAGCAGTGACAAGAATGGGAGCGGGATAATGTAGATTTGAAGTTGAGGGACGAAAATTCACATCTACTGGGAAAAGTTTGAAACGTCAAGGATCCCGGAGTAAACTTTCTCTCTCTCTCTTTCTTTCTCTCTTCTCCCCCTCTCTCTCACTCCTTCTTCTCCCACTCTCCCCCAAACCCTCTTTCTCTCTCCTCTCTCTCACTCTTCTATATCTTCCTTTATTTTCCTCTTTTTTTCCCTACTGTCATTCTCCCCCCATTCTCTCCCTCCCCTCTCTTTTTACACGTCTGTCTTCCTGTCTGCCTCTTTTTCTCATTCCCTCCTTTTTTTCTCCCCCATTCTCTCTGTCTCTCCAGACACTTGGAGGAGTGTGCGTGCCTCAACGGGTGTTGCTGAGCGGATGCTGCAGATGCTTCGAGGCAGGGTGGAGTTCACCCTCCTGCTGACCCTCAAGCAAGACAAATTCAGCTCCGGGGTGATACTCTCCATCCATCACGGAGAGCAGAGGTGCACACATATACACACACATACACACACACATATATATGTCTAGTTAGCTCCTGGGTAGTGTGGTGAACACTGGAAAAGGATGGCAGTAAAGCAAACGATTATGTACTTCTACTGTATGTACGTTTTAGAACATACAGTAGAAATTAGACATACACTTAGACACAGCATATTAATGACATCCTAAAATTCTGCAATTAAATTATATCTCTCATTTCAACATGAATGCTTTTGCACTTGAATGTAAATACATTTTGGATTTGAATTTAGTATTTCTTTAGTTAGGCAGTGGCTTAGTAGAGTAGGGAGTGTACTTGCAAACGAGGGCCTTATGTACCGGAAGTAATTGATCACAAACTAGAATTCAGGTGAAGCGGAACGTCTTGAAAGAAATATATTAAACAAAAGTATCAGCATAAAAGGATGCCTTCCAGTCAGGGTCACCTGTATTTGCATATCACAAGGAACTGTGAGAATGTAACATTGGAAGGTGTTTACCATCATGGATCATAGATCATTTAGGAAAAGTCAAAGTAAACTTTATTGTCATCTCTGCTATATACTGTATAAGTATACAGAGAGACGAGGAGACAGTACAAAGAACAAATAAGGTATAGCAAAATATGAATAGAATATAAAATCTAAACGTTTACCTAGATATAGAAAAAGAGACAATTAGGTTACATGCAGTATTCAGCCTACAATTGTTGTCCTGGAGTGGACTTTTTGCACGGAATGTGCATAGGATCTGCAACCATTTCAATATGAAAATTCTAAACAGACAATCTATTAAATAAGGTGCTATCTTTTATGAAGTCTGAGCCAACATGTGAAGCCTGAGCTAACTATATGAGGGGTTCACTAATATGTGCATATATCAAAGTGAAGTGGAGAAACTACAATGTCTGTACAATAATTTCAACGATTTGTGCTAATATCGTACCATCAGTCAAGGGAGAAAATACAATCTGTGATATGTACAAGCAAGGTTCAAATATTTTAGCAGCAGTTAAGAGAACTACAATTACAAATATGGAAAACAAATTTTTTTGTATTAAATGTATGCCAGATCAGCAGCAGTTTGGAGTCATGCGGTTTTACTCGGTTGTGTCTTTAGGCTTTATGCGTTGTGCCAAAATTTTTAAAGCCTGCTTTTGTAGCAGAAGATGCTTGGCAATTTGCTGAGTTTGTATTACTGTAGTGCAGTTCTCCACACATAGCAACATTGTGTACCTATTGTGCCATAAGCCTCATTCCAAATAGTTGCTTGTTTCTGAGTGCTTTTGTAATCACGCATTAATATTTTTATCCTCGTACTAAAGAAACATTCAATTGCCACAGGTGACAGTTCTGTCATTTCTTCTACTCCTCAGCCACCTTAATCCCAGCAAGCAAAAAAGAGATAATCCTTCTAATCCTCTTTAGGAAATTCGAAAACCTTAATACTACTAACATAATAATTCGGTTTGCCTTAATCTGTGCCTCAAAGTGAATTAACGGCTTTTAAAGCACATTTGCCTGATTACATATCCCTTAATTCGTAACGCCATGTTTTGATTAACATTTAACACCCTTAAATCATTACATTTCAAAACAGTTTAAAGAACTTCTTTAAAATGGTGGAAATAAATTAGAATCATATTTCTACGCACAAAATTTTAGTAGCTGTGAATATGATGATTGGATTTTAAGGGATTTCCTAGTGTGCATGAATCTGTTGTGAGAATATCTCAGGGATTGGAAGTGCCGTCAGCACTATTTGCTTTTTGTTGCTACTCCTCTCGTATCACAGTCCCTCCATCATGTTTAGAGTGGGTGCTGGCACATGGGCAGCTCTTTTAATAGCAAGTGTGTATCGTGGTTGATTGGAGTGTCCAGTGACATTTCTTAAACACACACCGTATTGATTGGGTCCCACCTTTAAGGTCAGTATACTGACAGTGTGTTGCTCACGGATCACTGCTTTTCCCAACAGCACACACACACAGAATTCCAACCTCCTGCTCTTGCAGTAACTTACTTACTTAATCAGGTGATCGGATAACTTGATGATTACATAGATCTTATGTAGATTAACTGTCTGTTTTTATAATTTAATAGATGTTTGAGGTAGTGAAGACATTTTTATACAAATCACTAGAGGTGTGAACCTTCACTGGTCTCACGATTTGATGCGATATCTCGATGCATCTCAACGCATCACTTTTTGTACATTACTTCATAATGCACGCAGATTGGGCATGGATTGCAGATCAGGGTGCCATAGTTACAAAAGTGATGTTCTTTTCAACTAGAATTGTATGCTGTAGCCAGAAAATCACCAAGCAATGCTACTATGATATAATTCAGGGGTTTTCAACTGCTTCTGTCGCAGGGACCACCACTCAGACTCTGTGGCTGTCCACTGTGTGTCTCTGTGTGTTTTTATATAACTTTTTAGAATTCATTATTCATAAAGATGCCTTAATATCTGGAAATGTTTTGAAAACTAAACAAAATTAAGGCATTTTTGAAAAGTGATCTGCATCAATCCAGAATCGTCCACGTCTGCATCGTGAGGCTTTGATTATGTGATTAATTTCAATGCCCCTACAAATCATTGTGCCCTATTAAACATTTAGACACATAGACAGTTCAGTGCACAGCCAACTTGTTAAAAGCAGCAATGTTGTGACATCCAGAGATCTGCTCCAGCAAAGCTATTATTTCATATATGAAGAACTACCTGTGGGACTTCCAGTGAGATCACGATCATCTGATTCTCCTGCTACAGGAAGAAACCCTTAAAAAACTATTTTTTGAACATTAATAACTAGTACAAATTTCGGAATTGTAAACAACAAGTACAAATTGTTTAAGACGAAAACTTCAATGTGCAATCAACAAATGATGTGGATAAAAAGCAAAGCCACTAGGAAAGAGAAGAAACAAGATCTAACAGAGTTTTCCCCAGAGGCAAAACGGATCTGCGCAACTCACGAAAAGAACACACATGGGTCTCTCGAGAGGTCGATGGAGGATAAAGATCTCGGCCATGAGAGTGTCATTCTTAAGTTTGTTGCATTAAAAATAAAACAAATTATTTACAACAAATTGGTCTGAAAAAGAGCATTGTTCATTGACAATGTAACTGTGCCTCCAAGATCCAGTATTGTTAGATTTGCTGACTACAAAGTTAAAAATATTTCAATAAGCCTGGAAAAAATGAGGCGTGAAATACCAAGGACTGAAGCTCTTCTTTGATCGGAGCTGCACGTCGGACATGCAAGGCTAGGTGTGCGCAGGAACACTTTTGCTTCGAGACTTTTACCATCCTCTCGGATCCTGAGGAGACCGTAATCCATATTAAGGATGGAGGGTTGGGAGAAGCTCCAGAAGGAACTGTTGTGCAGTCTTTTCGTCAGTGTCGACCTCTGACAGAACAAGCATCACTGTCAGTGATGACAGATGTTGGCATGCAGATCTTTGTTCAAGGTGAAACATGAATAACAAACTGCTCTGAGACGTGAGTAGGTGGACGAGATGCTGGTAAAAAGCACTGGTTATAAGCCAGACGTATACGTTTTCATGTTTGAAACTCCTTTTGTAAAATTGGTTCAATTTGGCTGGTTCATAAAACTAGATGAGATTGAAAACCAATAGGGGTTCTTCCTTCAGAGGAAGAAGGGCTAATTTAATTTAACATCGCTGTAGCGTATAGGCATCTAATTACAGTGACCTTGCTGCTAAAACTTGCCATAGCACTTTGTGCACTTCCTCTGGAGAGATTATAGTCACAGCTCACTGTCCTGATGGAAATTGGTTATGGGATGTTCATTCAAGCAGCAGGTTGTTGGGAAGTAATTTCCCATTTTTATTTTTTTTGCTTTTAGAATGTGATTGTTGTTTTGTTTTTACACTGTTCATTGTGATGTTAATTTTTATGATTCTAACATGGAGTCATAGGCGGTATTTTAAATATTTTAGAAATGCATTGTGTCAAAATTGAGATTTGAGTTGAGAACTGATTTGAAAGACAGTTCAAGTTCATGTTTGCCATACATACAAGAACAATTTAGAACAGCTATGTATATTTGTATGTTGTCCATGGACTTAACAGTCGTCTTAAAAGAAAAGTAGTTCTGATTTGGTTCATTGTTATCCAGTTAGTGTTTGTTTTGTTTGATTGATTTTCCAATTTCTGTTCTGCCCATTGTTTACTTCTGCCAATTTATTACCCTACATTTGTTCAGTCCTTTGTCCGTCTACTGTTGTACCTAACCCCTGCCTAACGTACTACCTGTTTGTTTAGTATCTAAAAAAGTGTTTCTGTTTATATTTGGCCACCCTGCCATGTTTTGTTTCTCCTTGATTAAGTACTTGAGTCAAAGATGGCGTTTGTCACGACACGCCAGCGGTGGTGACAATAATGCTTCATTTGGTTAAAACACGAGAAAGGAGCTATTTGAACTAATAGGTGACTGACATTCTCCTTAGAAATGATCATTGAACATAGTGTCAAGGCGGTAAACACAATGGTGTAAAGTGAACTTGTATCACTCACTCCCCCCATCCACCCATTTCCTCCCCCACCACTCTCTCTCTCTCTCTCTCTCTCTCTCTCTCTCTCTCTCGCCCTGTCACTCCACTTCCCCCCCTTGATCTCCTTCCCTCACCTGTCTCCTTATCTATTTCTCCTCTCTTCATCATCACCCTTTCCTCACTCCCCTCCCCCTCTATCTCCTCCCCTCTTTCCTTCCCTTTACCCTTTCTTCCATCTGTTTCTCCCCCTTCTTAACCTGTCTCTCTGTTTCTTCCCTCTATTGCCCCCGCTCTCTGCTCCCATATATCTCCCTGCCTCCTGCCCTGAATAAAAATGTCTGCTAAAGGCCATAAATGTAAATGTCTGTTAAGAATGGCAGCATAACTGCTGGACTATCACCAGTATGGTTATGACGAAATTTGACACAAGAGGTATACTAAGAGATTCCATATTTTCATCCATGTGTGTCTCTTTAGTCTGCGTTAGTTCAGCTCCCGCAAGGCAATCACAAGCCTGAGTCCTGTGCTGATTAATGTGTCTGCCGTGGAAGCTGTCGTGTGCAAACACCCTGAGCAATGTTAATGACTTTTACCTCACCATATTTCTCAACCAGTCTCCCTCTGTTCCACAGAGCTCGCTTAGAGGCAAGGAGAACCTGTTAGAATCAGCAAATATGCTGAAAAAAAGTGAGGTATTTTACTGCTTGTAACTGCTTTAATCTTTAACGATTAAGTGTATGATGCTGGCAGACTAGAGCTACATTCTGATTTGTTCCTCAACTGGATAATTATATTATTGTAGTATTTGTCTCATTTGGCTTCCATTTTACCTCAATATTCGAAGTAATTTTTGCTTTTAAGACCTCCTGTAACAGTTAGGAATGCACCAGTACAATATGTGGATCAGATATTGATCCGATAACAACTCAGATAGCTGGATCGGCTCGTGTATCTCTGGCATTGGGCTAATCTATGAAGCTGATCAGTGGGGTGTTTCTCAAAACTATGTTAGCAACACCAGGTTAGCTGCTAATCGACACTATATACTTTTGGGAAACGCACCCCTTTTCAATTTAATTGCGTATGTGTGCATGCACAATTGGTTATGCATCACAGGTGTTACTGCGGTAAAGATGGTTTATTGTTCAACATTCACGCTAATTCCTACATATTGATATGACAATGAGCAGAACAAGCAACGCAACACACTACAACCCCAAAAGCAAATCATGCGATTATACTGTTGAATTTCCTTAACAACACCAGGTTGGTTTTAGCACCGCAGGATTAGGGACCGTCACAAAATTACAGAGCAAATTTTAAATAAAATATTTTTGAGATGTTTTTTTAATGATAAATAATTTAGCATATACATATGGGTGTGTAATTATTCAATTGATTGAGTTTGGAAAACAGTATGTAAGTCAATTATTTCTTTAAGTATAACAGAATAATCTCCTCCTCACAGAGAAATACACAACTTATTAATTAAAAACTGGTATCATATTGGTACTGGGTATCGGTACTGGCATCAGTATTGGATCTGGAAAAGTTTGATCGGCGCATCCCTTAAAGGAATAGATCAGGAAAAATCTAATTAATGTAATTTTCTCCTGGCCCCTGACATAGCCAGTCAACCAAAAGAGATCATAGCTGTGATGCTAATGTGCGCTAATAAATGTGAAGAAAAAAAAAAAAAAAAGATTACCATTTCAAAAATGAGGCATATTTGTGTATTACCCATCTGTAAGTTGCTCAAGAGTATCTGATGAGTGCTATAAAAGGATAATTACTTTTATGAGTTTTGTGAAGTTGACCTGAGCTGAATTTGTAGGTATCTGGAGCTGGAGAGCAGTGGGTCGCGCAGTGAGGTCAGACTGCACTACCGAACGGCCGAGGGCCGCACACACACCGAGCTTTTCCCCTACAGCCTGGCAGACGCCCGCTGGCACAAGGTGGCCCTGTCACTTAGCGCCTCCCAGCTGGTCCTGTATGTGGACTGCAGCAGGTGAGCAAGATTTGGAAGTTTTATATACACTATCAGTCAGAAGTTCTGATTCACACAGTCACTCTGGTCTAAAGTGATGTTGATTTGCGGTTGGTCTTCCTTTACTGAGGCCATCGTCATGAGAGTCAGTTATATCATAGCGTTTTATAGTTTTCATGAATTCACTTGACTAAGATTGACACCAGATTGACTGAGCTTCATTCCTTAAATTAAAAATGAATTATCATTTGTCTTTACCTAGTTTACTGGTTCTTGCCATAATGAGGAGTAGAACAGGGTTGGGCTATTAACTGTTTAGAACTGTGCACTAACCCTACCTCGGCAAAACACAACTGATGCTCTCAGTAACGTTAAAAAAGCAAGCAATTCAACAAATTAACTCTTCAGTCTCTATCATGAATCTGATCAAAGCTAAAGGTGGCTACTAAAGAATCTGAATTTGCTCAGGGGACCTAGTGGTGGTGGTAAGATTTGAACTAATGACCTCTCGGTACAGAGGCGAGTATCTTATCATTAGAGCACAATCACCATAACTCTTGTATAATATGTAAAATTTTAATTTTCTTTTACCAACTTTGCCATATCCATTTTGTAATTATAATAAAGCTGCTAGTCTCTTACTCTTTGAGCAAATTGATGTGTTCCTGATGCTGTGGTCATTTTTCTAACATGGCCTTGGCACATCACGTCCGCTTTGGTATTTTTAAAATTTACTTATCTTTGGCTAGTGGCCTATAAATGCTAAAGAATCTTAATTATTCTCTGTAAAACTTCTTGTTCCAATGTAGAAATGCCCCCACATTGTCACTGTGTTCACAAACTGTAGCTGTGAATGAATGAGTGATAATTTGGGAATCAGACCTTGCTCATGGGTACTTCAGTTGTCCCTTTAGCTTTCTGGAATTTGAATTCTACACTACAAATGTGATCACTAAAATCTGTTAATTTATTGCTTTAGGATCTATGAGAGGGTCGTGGAAACACCAGTGATGGACATTCCTCCAGGGACAACTGTATGGCTGGGACAGAGAAATAACGCTCATGGGTTCTTCAAAGTATGTACCACTTTGATCACGTTTACTCTCATCAGCATCAAATCAATTCTCTAATTCTCTCTCTCTCTCTCTCTCTCGCTCTCTCTCTCTTTCTCTCTCTCTCTTTCTAGGGTGTGATGCAGGATGTTCAGCTGCTGCTCATGCCTCAGGGTTACATCTCTCAGTGCCCTGATCTTAACCGCAGTAAGTGAGCAAGTGCTCACTAGAGAATACCATCTTTTTTTTTTTAATTGGATGAAAGAGCGAAAATTTGCATGAAAATGAATGGTAACGCATGTAAAACTTTCATTAGGCTCCTCTCTCATTGCTGCCTGTTACAATCTTTTCAATTGTAGCTTGTCCAACCTGCAATGACTTCCACGGTCTGGTGCAGAAGATCATGGAGCTGCAGGACATTTTGGCCAAAACGTCCGGCAAGGTGCCAGTTTTTGCTCTACTGTGCTATTTAGTTGTGTGAATATGTGAACTGTGTGTTAACAGACAGTAATACAATGCACTTTAATAACATTTTAGACGACTAGATTTTTTTATTCCTTTAATATTGGGTTTTATTGACTTCAGGCTTGGTGTTCAGTAACTAGACATGGCATGATAC
Source organism: Distichodus sexfasciatus (assembly GCA_032718565.1). Classification (NCBI taxonomy): domain Eukaryota; kingdom Metazoa; phylum Chordata; class Actinopteri; order Characiformes; family Distichodontidae; genus Distichodus; species Distichodus sexfasciatus. The sequence goes on along the minus strand of JAVGVS010000009.1, from coordinate 819,949 downwards.
TATTTTTTATTTTTGATACAATACCGATATTGTAAATGTGGATATCTGCCAAAACAATACAAATCAGCATTTTTAAATAGAATTCAGAAAATAACGCTTTATAAAAAATCTGAACACTAGAGCCCAAGGAGCTAAAATCACATCTAAAGTGATAAAATAGTCTGAAATTACTTAGAAATCAGAATTTGTTCTATTGTTCTATTCTCTCTAACTTGGTCTCTTCCTTTCTCTGCTCTCCACCTCTCATGATGGCTGGCAGCTTGCGCATGCAGAAGAGCGGATGAGGGCTCTAGACGGCTGTTACTGTGAGAGAACCTGCTCGCTGAATGGAGAGATCTACAGAGACGAGGAAGTGTGGATAGATGGCTGCCGGAACTGCACTTGCGCGGTAGAATTGTTTTTCACCAACGGAATGTACCCGTAGCAGTATGTGCTTTTTAGTGTGTTTATATTGTGATATTGCATAGCAGCTAATGGTCAGTGTGTGTGTGTGTGTGTGTGTGCATGTGTGTGTCTGCGCTGATGATCCTGCAGAACGGCACTATGGAGTGTGAGAGCATCTTCTGTCCTGCGCCTCAGTGTCCTCCAGACACTGCGCCAGCCTACGTTCCTGGAGCCTGCTGCAAAGAATGCCAACGTGAGTATGCAAACACACCACAGCACACCTCAACTTTAGCATTTGACCCATCCGTGAAGGAGCTGACATGGGCAGTGCTCGGGGACGGTGCCTTGCTCATGAGTGCCCTCGATTCGAACCTGCGACCTTCTGATCACGGGGCAAACACCCAACCGCTATGCCACCAACTGCCCAGCAATGGATCTGAAGTAATTTTGTAATGTTTACCTTTCTATACAGTATATACTAGGGGTGCAACAACATTTAATCGAATCACATTTCTTCTTTTTCAATCAAAATTGATTCATGCATTCCAAAAATCGATTCATATTTTTACGGAATGGAGTTTATTGTTTCCCAGACACTAGTTCAGCTCGCCAGTCCTATAGTAGGCGCAATGTACAAATCTGCCCAGATAGACCTTCTTTGTGTGAGCATGAAGGATATGCAGTCAGTATGCGTAATGTAGGGACTGTATGCAAGCAATGGAAAATGTGAAGAAAAAAGCGATTCAATATTTGGACGCATTTCGGATTTTACAACTTCAACGGGAAACAGGAGGTTGAAAAGATGCATGTTTTATGCAGGCATTGCAAAGCGAAGGTGAAGCATTATGGAAAGACTACAAATATGAGGACTCACATGACACGCCATCTCCAGAGATTAAAGACGCGGACGGACATCCACCTAAAGTGGATCAGCCGATCAATGCACCCTATGTGTTGAATCGTAAACCGATTTTGATTCGAATCATGAGCCCAAGAATCGGAATCTAAATGAATTGTGAGATTTTATGCATTTTGCACCTCTTACAAATACAGCTGTAATTACTGTATTCCTCCGCATCTTTTACCCCTTTTCACATAGCTTTGCCAAAGAGATTAAGACTTTCATTCAGTCATACATTCATTTATTATCTGAACCGCTTGATCCCATTTGGGGTTGCGGCGTGGACCGGAGCCTATCCCGGGAACTACAGACGCAAGGCGGGGACCAGCCCTGGGCACGCACTAACACACCGCAGGGCACACACACTCACACAATCACACTCACAGTCACACCTTACGGGGCCAATTTAGAGTCACAAATTAACCTATAGTGTATGCTTTTGTGGGATTGTGGGAAACCGGAGCCCCAGGCAGAAACCCACGCGAACGCGGGGAGAGCATGCGAACTACACACAGAATGGCCGAACCGGGGATCGAAACCAATACCTCACTGTAAGAGTTTGTAATTCTACAAATGAACTGGATGATGTTTGGCATATGTGGTACTAATTTCTGAATTCTTAAACAGCCAATGTAATGGTAATTTCAAGAAGATTAATGACCCAAATTATGTTAATCATTAGATTTGCAATACTGATTCCGCTGTCTGACCAGGTTCGTGATCAGCCCTCCATAAATCTCAGACATAAAAAAGACATGCTCATGAAGGAGCCATAAATACTCAGACGTACCTTGGTAGAAGGCTACATTTCCTCATATGCGCTTCTGTGGAAGTATTTTTTGGGTGTCTCACTTTGCTCCACGAGCCCTGTGCTGCTGAAAGTATTTGTAGATGATGTGGGTGGAAACAAATACAGTGAAATGGAAGATTCTTTCCTATCAGATATTTACTTTCTCAGCTATGCTGATCTGTGAGCTGTGTAGAGAGGCTGATTAAATGCACACTCAAATGTACCAGCAAATAAAATAAAATCTAACATCTAACTTATACAGAATGACCCTAGAGAACAGATGTAGTGTTTGTTTTAGTCTGCTCGATTCGTCCAGGACAAACATCAGCCCTGCATTCATGCCCTCTTCATAGAATCTGTCTCTCTCATTCTCTTTGTGGCTTGTTTTGTAGCAGAGACACACGGTCAGCCTGCTTTTAGGCTGAGTTGTGAGACTGTAATTTTTAGATTGGCCGTTTTAGGTACAGACAAGAAAAAGCAGGAGTAAGAAAGGTAACAGTATGGAGGTTCAAAACACTCCTGGAATGCCTGTCTCTTTTTCACTTTGAGAGAGTGTGTTGCTCGTACTGTGTTTTCCCGGTACGTTTTGTCTCTGCATTCATTCACTTCCTCTCGCCTCTTTTGTCTGTCCGTCTCCCTTTGTACCCTTTGCCTACACTGTCTCATCTCAAAGGGTCACGCCTGTAGTTCTCACCCTAAAAGCAGAGTCTCTGGGCTATAAGGGAAACGGGAAGGCACCCACACCTCCCCGAACCTTGCAAAAACACACACATACACATAAACACACAATCACAGGTCGTAAATAATTTATTTATGTATGTTTCAGTAAACAGGGCTAATGGCTGTTTGACTAATGACTAAATCAGGTTTTTTTCAACTCAGTGGACCGATAACTTATCTAATATAGCTCTCTCTGTCTCTCTCTCTCTCTCTCTCTCATCCTCTCTCTCTGCCTGAAACTCTCTGTCCTTGCCCTCTCTCTGCAGCGGTGTGTATGTTCAGGGGGAGGCTGTATGTGGAGGGGGATCGTAAGAGTGTGCGGGACGCTACAGGGAGCTGCCTGCTTTTTGAGTGCAGGGTAAGTGATGACGCCTCATCATCACCTTAAGGTTCGAGCACCTTAAGAATGCAAACATCACAGGATGCCGCAATGATAGTGAAAATAGTGAAAGCGAGTGATTGTCATTGTGAAAACACCACAGCACACAGTGCACCACAACGAAATGTGACCTTTGCATTTGACCCATTCGTAAAGCAGCATTGGGCAGCTAACATGGGCAGCGCCTCGGGAACAGTGCTTGGGGATGGTACCTTGCTCATGAGTACCTCAGTGGTACCTTTACTGGTCTGGGATTCGAACTGGCCACCTTCCGATCCCTAAGGCACTAATCGTTATGTTAACAACTGTGCGTATAAACACACATTATGAGTTTTACTCTTTCTCTTTAGATATGTCTTTTATGATTGAGATCACTGATATTTTCCACTCAGTAAGCTAAAGAAACTCACTACAGCGTCTACACTCATAACTCAGTCACAGAGAGAATTTCCATATAATATGTAATTTGTTCATTTCCTCACAGAACAGTCTCCTTTTTGAAAGTCGCCAACTAATTTGTGTGTGTGTGTTTGTGTGATTGCACGCAGGACCGCAGTATGCGACAAATTGAGACCAGTACATGTCCAGAGCTGAACTGCCCTGAATCAGAACAGATAACCCTCACAGACCGCTGCTGCAAAGTGTGTCGAGGTTTGTGACTCCCACACAAGCACACTCACTTTTGCTGTTATAAATGTATAAGGCTGTCATTGGGGTGCTGTGTTGTGAGACAGGGACAGAGAAAAAATGCAGTGGAGGAGAAACAAGGGTTTATTGTCCAACTAAAGAAACACAAAAAGCACCAGCAAAATGGGAAAAAAAAGGCACAGTCATTTCAGTGTGAGGGAATCCAAAAACAAAGGCAAACCCAAAAAAACAAAATGGTCTCGTACCCCCGCTGTGGCTATCCAAAAGGTGAGCCCCTTGGGGAATCTCCAAACTGAAAAGTGAACTCCGAAATCCCAAGCCGGGGAGACCAGAACGGATCCGCGAGCGTCCCAAAACGAGAGAAAATGTCCAAGGCGGCTACAGTTCCGAAGTGCCACTTCAGCGGGCAGCACAAGCCTGGAGCAGTGGAGAAAAAGCAGAGGGTGATGGAAAAACAAAAGGTACACAGAATCTCACTTTCTCCACAAACGGACGAGCTCCACACGAACAACACAATACCAGTTATGATGGAGAAGAACTCAAGGAAGGGCTGGATCGGCTGGGTTGAAGTAACGAAAAGAAAATGAGTAATTAAACTGATAAACCAATAGCAAAACATGCACTAAATCATCTCCAGGTGAAAACGGTGAAAATAAGGCCACGATCTAATTCACCCGTGAACTACTGAGGAAAGGGCGCATGAAGTGCAGACAAAACCCGGAGGCAGGGAGCGAACTAATTGGGATGTGAACTACTGGGAAGGGCACACGAAGTGTAGACACAGAACCTGGAAGTGGGGAGCGAGTGCACAGCTACGCAAAACCTAACGTGATCTAATCCACACGAAGGGAGGACACCGAAACGTGATCCCCAAGACAGATTTACCTCCCAAGTTCAGAACTCCAGGGACCGTGAACGTGGCACGGCCGCCGAAGACAGCGCAGCCGTGACAAAGGCCAAATGTTCAATAAATATATCATGCTTTTTTGCTAAACCACATTTTCCAAACAATCCTTAACCATACTGCCTGTTTTCAGAGATTTAACAAATAAGTTTGTAGACGTTTCTAACATTGCAGGTAAATAAGTCCACAGACACACACTGATAAAGACCAAAAACTGAAATGTATGAGAGAGATGATTTAATCAACTAAAAGGGACTTGCACCAATTAGGGATGCACTGATCCAACTTTTTCTGATACCGATGCCGATACTCGGCCGATCCTGAGAACCGGTTTTTGTCATTTTGGCCCACAACTAATTATGGACATGATTGTGTTCCACATAGGAGTCGTTTGGTATGAATGTCGGACAGCCCTGTGAGAGCAAGAGCTGGCGTTGTTGAGGAGATTTAACAGTATAATTGCGTATAATTTGCTTTTGGGGTTGTAGTGTGTTGCACTGCTTGTTCTGCTCAATGTCATTTCTATATGTAGGAATTAGAGCAAATGTCAAGTGCATTAAGCGCGTACAAACCTACAACTTACAGATCAGCTCCACAGATGCCAGCGACACCCGATCCAGCTATTTGAGTCGTTAATGGACCGATATCCAAACCATGTATCGGATTGGTGCATCCCTAGCACCAATTAGATCAGGCCCTGGGTAATAAAGTGCAGACTTTAAAGTGCTATGATGGTGCTAAGCATTAAAATTGTAATTCCACATGAAAATACAAAAAACCCTCCACAGTCACTCTCTGTCACACACACACTCACAGTTTCAACGTGGTCTCCCAAGTTTAAAACGAGTACTTTATATCACCGTCGCTTGAGTTAATGAGCCCCATCTACCCATGCTCATTATACACATAAACAATGGACCCAATGGACACTCCACTATACATCTCCCTGACACCTCCGAGCTGTTTTTAGAGCACCTATCCCCCTCCACGCTCACACACACACACAAACACACACACAAACATGTACGTAGATAGACAGGGGAGAGAGAGATGTGATGCATTTTGCCTGTGTGTGTGTGTGTGTGTGTGTGACAGGACATGATTTCTGTGTGGAGGGCTACAGCAGCAGCTGTGTGGAGAATTCGGAGTGTGTTAACGTGGAGGCTGGGGCCTACTGTAACTGCAGAGACGGCTACCGCTCACTGAGGGACGACAGCGCTTACTGCCAAGGTACTGCATCACAAACAGGAAACACAACAACACAATAAGGGGATATAACCACTCACTACTCAGAGGACAGGATTCTAACAGCTGCAAAATAATCTGTCAATAATTATCATTATCTACATTAAATATCTGAATTATGATTATGATCAGTGTTATAACTTTATAGTAAGTTGAAATAAAACAAAATATACTATATAAATATGTTAAATAATAGTTATTATTGTAATAGTGGTAAGTAAAAAGTAATAGTGAATTATTATGATTATGATTATGATTATTATTATTAGTAGTAGTAGTATTGGTAGTAGTAGTAGTGAGCGAGTATCTATCTATCTATCTATATGTCTATCTATATATATATATATATATATATATATATATATATATATATATATATATATATATATATACGTATATTTATTTTCTTTTGGGAGAGAACTATATTTCCCAGAAACCCCTGCGTGCGTGTAGTTACACAATAATGCGATGGGCGCACGTTCCATAATAAACACTGAAAATCTCAAGAAATGGCTGTATTCTGAGTAGAATGCTGGTTGTTGTGCTTAGTTATGAGCTAAATCTGAGTTTAGTCTGTAATAAAGTGGAAGATTTGCCTGAACTGTAGCGTTTTATGGGGCAGTTGGTGGCGTGCCGGTAGGATGTTTGCCCTGTGATCAGAAGAAGGTGCAGGTTGAATCCAGGACGTGCAAAGTTGCACCTGGTACTCATAGAGCAAAATTACTGTCTAGCACTGCTTCCTAGCACTGCCCTTGTTAGATGCCCTGCTTCTTCAGATGGTCAAATGCAGAGGAGTCCCATTTGGTTGTGGTGCACTGTAGGCTGTGCTGTGTTCACAATGACAAAATAATCACTCACTTTCATTTTAGCAAGTAATGGCGAGTAATAACACATTTGTTTATATCGCAAAAAAAGTCATTTATGCGTTTCGACAGACTTCTGTTTTTGTGCACTGAATATCTCACATGTACAAATATATATAAGATAAATGTGTATATGTATTACTACTAATAATAATAGTAATAGTGGTAATAGACAAATATGTAAGAAATAAAAGAAGAAATGTAAATTCTATAGTAATTGTATGAATTATTATTATTGTTATTATATTGTTATTGTTATTGTTATAAAACACAATTATATATATATATATATATATATATATATATATATATATATATATATATATATATATATATATATATATAGTAAAGTGTACTTTATGTAGCCAACAATAATAATAAACAATCTATAGATTGGTAGATGGATACAAATTAAATCTTTTAAAATCAATGTCATTATGTATAAGAAATAATTAAAATGGCTCAGATTGATTACAACAGTAATTCTTACATATCCTGGCTTGTGTTAGTGTGTTGTAACACTTACAGTTTTCGGATTATTTATTTGGTTTCAGATATTAGACAAGAACAGGTTGTATGCAATAGACATATTTATTCAACCATGTGTGTCCAAACTGGTTTTGTATCAGTAAACAGGAGCACTTTACAGATCCCTCACTTCAAACTTTAGACACAAATTAAAACAGAGCAAGTCTACTTCCGCATTATGTAAAGTGTGTGCTTAAACAGTATTCCTCACTGTAAACAAACTCACACAAATCAAAAAACAGAACACAGGAGCATAGAAAAGCGTATACTAATATTTAGTTTATCATATGATATAAAATTTGCAGTGAACAAGTCATTTAGAAAGCTTACGATTGCTGTCTCTAATGGATTGCATTATCTAATGTTCCCGCTCTGTGTGTGTGTGTGTGTGTGTGTGTGTGTGTGTGTGTGTGCATATTTGTGAGTGAGTATGAATAAACTGTTAAATGTAGTGATGCAAATAACTGCTAACTGCTATGTGCAGCAACACATTTAAATCACCACAATTAAGTTGTCACTGCTAAATGAGTGTGTGCATGGATGTGTGTGTGTGCACCCACTGTGCAGCCTTTTGTCAGCTGAGATACATCTGCACCACTACCTACAAGAATGAGTCAACATAATAATACAGAAATATTGTTAATGTCATGTACATTGAACCAGCTTTTACACGTAGTTGTTTCTTAGTTCAGTATTTAAAAGCGCTACTGTGGTGGATTGTCTTTAAGGTGCTAATTATTTTATTTGCATTCATTAATTTGCTGTGTTAAGATAAACATTTAGTCGGTTTGTGAAAGTGTGTCATGTGAAAGTTCAGACATTTATGAGGTTGTTTTGAAATGTGAGGTCTCTGTATGGTATATGTTTAAAAGACATCCTAGCGGCCCACAATCAATGCAAAACAATCTCATCCTTATTCTGTCATACAAGACCAGATATTTTCAAGTATGTAATGGAGTAACACACATGTAATTATGCAGTGTTCAAAAATGTTTAGTATATTTACAGCTAAACCTCTAAAGTAGACATCATTTGACTTTACTAGAATGGGGCATGTCAGTTGAATGGGGCAGTTAATAGTTATCGGTTAGGGTGTTAACGCCAGTGGGAATGTCGCGGTTTGAATTCGGACCGGTACAACTGAGAACATAAGAGCATGGTCCCATCCCATGTCAATTACTTACTGCTCCTTCACCGGATGGGTCAAATGCAGAGAAGTGCGCACATTTAGTTGTGTGGTACCTTGTGTGCTTTGCTGAGTTCTGTGACAAATAATCACTCACATTCACTTTAAAAGAGCTCTTGCATATACAGAGAGCCGAGACGACGTGGCTCCAGTTTTCACAGTGCAACAGAAACAGAGACAAGGAACAAATAGGGCATATAGAATAACAATATATAAATAGTACTAAAATATACATTTTAAACTAGAAATGGAGTATTAAATATAAGCTTTAAACTAGAAAGAGACATTTGTAGAATGAGACAGTTGTAGCAGGACATCAGGGTTCCACCCTCTACACTTTTAGAAAGATGCACCTGTAACAGCAGAACTCAATTTTCTAGTATGTCTTCCATTCAAGATCTGGCCCAACAGACACCCTTAGCTTTAAGTGGATCCCCTACACCCAGAGAGATAGGGGCATCATTTCTGTACCAAATGCTACCTTTGTCAGAAAAGTAGCCTGCATGGTACAAAGATGGTCCTTAAGGAGCAAAATTATTGCTGGCAGCAAAGGGTACATAATTGTACTTTTAACAAGCTTGAGGTACATGCAAATGAAACAGCAATCAGTAGTTACAAAGCTTGATTTAAATAATCAGTGTCTGTGTTTTTATACAGCATTAAAATGTGTGTACTGTATATAATTGTGTACATTTCATGGGCACATGTTTGTACCACATAAAGTTTATTTTTGTCACTAGGAGTGCAGTTATGTTCTTTTAGAGGGACAGACAAGAAGGTACATAATGTACCAAAGTTCAAGATACAGCGCTCGTACCCTGATAGGGTACAGCTGGAGCAGTAAAGCATTTCCCTTTGTAGGTTCATTCCTGCACATTTTTTGTATGTGTAGTCTGAACTTCAGACTAGACAATGCCACATTGTCTGAAGACTAAGTGATTATACGTTTTAGAGCTTGGAAGTTGGTTAAGAGTTTTAGAGCTTATTTCTAGAGCTTATCAATGCATACGATATATATGACATACGGATATAGACCTGATCTGATTTGACATTATAAACTGGTCCATTGGAAGATTATAGGTCAGCATGTAAACCAGAGATACGTAAATGTATATTTTCCCATGATCTATATTTTGGAACTGTCCCCTTAAAAGAATTTTGCAAGTGCAAAATCATTGTTGGCAGCAAAGGGTACATAAGTGTACTTCTAACAAGCTTTTAAAAGTACAATATACATATATTTCTCAAAAACTAATTTTTTACCTTCAAGTTAAAATCTACAGTTTGAACGTTCAGCAATTTGATTCCTCTGACCTTAGATACAAAAAGCAACTTTTAAAGGCTGCGTGGTAGTTTCCTATACTTTCTTCTCTGAGGTGCTATATTTGTTGTTGGGTCTTAAGGCAGAATGGGTCCAAACCTGGTGTTCCTTCAGCTGTTAGTGCTTGAATCATCTTAATGTATGAAGATATGAAATATGCCTCTTGTTGCTGTCATAACAACTTTTACATCGGGGGATATAATGGGAGGAAGGGTATGTGATGAGATCTTGAAAAAATCTTGCAAACTGCTTTCTACTCTGGGGAGTGTTTAAATGAGACCTTTTAACAGTAAGGCTCAGCAGATCTTATGGACAAGTAGTGAACTGTGATTTCTCTACAACCTAGGTTATTGGAATGTTAATAATAGTAGTAACCTAAGGAACGTAAGAGTCTAAAGAAGCATTTGACAGAGAGCGAAAGAAATGCAACCACTTGAAAGGAGGAGAAGAGTGGGAGGACGGCAGTGGCAAGGCCTGTGTGCGTGTGTGTGAGATAGAAAGAGATTTTAATTAAACCCAATTTCTCCTAGAATAGTTCGACTTGTACTGGGCTGCTGACCAAAATTTTACATTAAGGCTAGAAAATGAAATCACATTACAGAGCAGGACTTTAAATCATTTTTGATAGGAGCAGACATTGACCTTGCAGCATATTTTCAGTAGCTTTCTGCAGATTTTTTTTTTTTTTTTTTTTTTTACATTTTTCTTCACTAAAATGTCTCAATAAGTGAAATGTTACTGTTAATAGAGATGTGTATACAGTGTGTTTTAAAAGTGTATCTTTTTTAGGAGGCTGTAAAATCAACTGTGAATAAAAGTGAAAAGTCAATTAGTCAAAGTCAAAGTCAAAGTCAACTTTATTGTCATCTCTGCTATATACTGTACAGATACATAGAGACGGAACGACGTGGCTCCAGAGTTATTTCAGTGCAAACAAACAAAAGAACAGTAGAGACAACAGAATAAATAGGCGATGTACGACTAGGCACATAGAATAAACAATAAATAAGTAAAAATACTAAAATATACATTAAACAATATACATTTTAAACCAGACAATATACAATATACATTTAGACTAGACAGGGATTTTTTAAGGGTACATATATATATATAATTAGAGGCTAGAGACAGACATAGAGGTAAACATGTTTGTCAAGTCAGGATGCAGTATTCTTAACAGGTTGAAACTGACATTTACACTGAGTGTGCAAGAGGTAGAGTTATAATAGACAGATACTATATCCGGACTATTTTCAAGTACAGTGTTCGATATATGTGCAAATATGCAAACATTTAAACAGGTGCAAACTGACATTTACATTGGATGTGCCTGAGTGAAAGGTTATAATATGACAGATACTATATTCAGCTATTTATGTGTACAATGTTTCAGTGTATGTGCAAACATTTGTAAAGCAGCATATAATGTTTGTGCAAAAAGTGGCAGCAGTGCAGTATCATAACAGTAGTTAGTGTGCATCAAAGTGATGGTGGTGTGTAAAGTAAGGTACAGTAAAGTGCAGTGGTGCAACAGAAACAGTTTCTTCACAGTCCAGGTGTGTGTGTGGGGGGAAGTGTGATGGGGGAGTGAGTTCAAGAGTCTGATGGCTTGTGGGAAGAAGCTATCACGCATCCTGGAGGATCGAGACCTGATGCTGCGAAAGCGTCTGCCAGATGGAAGGAGTGTGAACAATTAAAAGCATTTCCATCAAATATTTGTAGGAAGAGATTTGCACTGTACTGGTGCTGTGTGCAAGACTAAGGATTTTTTGTGGTGATGGTCCGCTTGTCATGGTGTGTTTTCTTGCTCATAGATGTGGATGAATGTGCAGATGGAAAGCACTACTGCAGGGAGAACACCATGTGTGTGAACACACCAGGATCCTTCATGTGCGTCTGCCTCTCTGGCTACATCCGGATTGATGACTATTCCTGCACTGGTGAGTAGTAGAGCTCAGAGAAGGGATGGAGTGAGGGAGGGAGGGAAGGAAGGAAGGAAAGAGACTCCTTCAAGAGCCTATATTGGTTGCCAGTTAGGTTCAGTTTCATTCAGCATCACAGGTGTTATTCTTGTGTGTCACTGCTAAGAAAATTGTGCCCCTAAAATGTAGTTTTTAAATAAAATAATGACAAGAAAATATGAGAAAAGCACATTTTTAACACATAGTAAATATACATTTGCAATTTTATGGATAATTTATTTTTATTTATAAAATGGGGTCCATACAATGTCTGAAATCACTAAGATATGGGATTATGTGTAAAAAGAAAAAATTATGAAAGAACGATAAATTGTAGATTATTTATCTCACTAGTAAAATGTCAGCATTTTTTTTAATGACATTAAAATGTCACAGACCACAGTCAACTACTGATCGCAGTAACACAAGTGGAACACACAAAGGTTTGTTCACAGTGAAACAGAACACCCCTGTGAGAATCTCTTTTCTTAGGAAACCTGCATTTTTCCTTAAAACATTTTTCTATATGAGGCCTGATCTTTACCTAGTCACAAATCTCAGATTTTCCCACTGTTCTGGGTACAATCTGCACCACCTAAAAACCACGCACACACTTTAGCCTTTAGGTGCGCTATTATGCAAGGTTTGTGTTTGTGTTTTTGTGCAGTGTGGGTGAGAGAATGTAGCCAAGCCAGTGCATGTTAGCTTGTTAGCTTGTGGGCTTTTCACAAATGAACAGTGTCCACCTTCACACACACCTTCACCCACACAGGTGAGAGACGGCCCGAAGCGTATGAGGCTTGTTGGTCTTCTCATGCTACTGGGGCACGGATGGGAAACGGGGGAGTCTGGCCTTTTATTTTCTGCCGAGTTTGCTGAGAGGAGTTTTCTCATCTGGTGGTGTGAAATCTACGGAATAAAGCACTCTTTAGAATCAGAATCACATTTTTTTGCCATGTAGGTTAAAAAAGGTACAAGGAATTAGTCACCCATTGTTAGTGTCTCTCACTTACAGAAAATACATAAAACAGAGATTGTAAATGTTATGAGATAGATCAATATACTAGACAAAATATTCATTAATTTATTATCTGAACCATTTAATCAAAATTTATGTTGCAGAGACAGGAGCCTATCACAAGACTTCACATTGACACTCAAGGGGCAATTTTAGAGCAACCATTAAACCTATGGAACATACTTTTGGACTAAGGGAACACCTGGGGAAAACCCACATGTACCTGTGCAGTTAGCAGCCATCAAAACATGCAACTCCTTCTCTCTTTTATCCTCTGCTCTTCTGTGCTCCCTTTCTCTCTTTTGTGTCCTCTCATCTCATCTTCTCTACTTTTTGCTCCACTCCTTTTCACTCTTCTTTTTATTCATTCTCCTCTTAATTAGTTTCTTCTTGTCTCTTGTCCTCTCATCTCATCTCAACTCTCTTTTTGCATTCCTTCTTTTTCTCTCCTCTCCTTCTCATCCCTTCTCCTCTTTCATCTTCTTCCCTGGTCCTTTTTATGTCCTCTCATCTAATCTCTCTTCTTGCCTCATCTTTTTGTCACCTCTCCTTCCCTCTGTACTTTCCCTCTTTGATCTTCTCTCCTGCTTGCCTTTCATCTGATTTTCTCCCTTTTTCTCCTGTTCCCTCCTGTCGTCTTCCTCCTTTCTTTCCTCCATTTACCCTTCTCGCCTGTCCTCTAGCCTGCTTTTTCCACATTTCTGACACTACTAAGAGTGTTTTATTCTTGCTCTCTTCCCTCTCCTCCTCTGCTTCCCTCTCATCTGCCTCTCTTTCATCTCCGCACTTTCCTCTTGCCTCATTTGTTGTAGTCTTTCTATTTCTTTTCTCTCGCCATTTGTCATCCTTCTTCTTGCCTCTTCTCCTCTCCTCTCATCTTGATTTTTTCTCCTCTAATCTCGTCTCCGTCTCTATTCTCATCTACTTTTGTCCTGTCTCGTCACCACTCTTTCTCTTTTCATGTCCTTGTGTGAGCTATCCTCATTTTTCACTCCTTCCTCTTGTCTTCTCATATCCTCTCCTCTCAAGTAGTCTCCTTATTACTTCTCATTTTGTCTCCCTCACCTTTCAGCTTATCTGTCTTATCTTGTGTCTTGTCTTTCTCCCCTCTCCTCTCCTCTCGTCTCCTTTCCTCTTATCCTCCATCACCTCTTCCTCTCTCCATCTCTCATCTTTTTTTCCCCTTCCTATTGTCTCCTCTCCTTGTCAACTCCTTCTATCTGATCCCGTTTTGAACAAGTGAATCAGAAATTACTACAAGAGTGACACTAAGAATGTTTATTGTAATAATGATTTGTGAGACAGGAGCAAGATGGATTAGCATTTTCAGTTATTTATGCGCATAATGATTATGATGGCTGCTCCTTTTCTGAGATAATAACGGAGCAATCCTCGAACTGGCATTGCTGCACATTTTTCAGACAGGTACAACTTCTTGTATTGAAATCGCTTTTATATGCAGCTTGTTCATTCCTGAACACTCTGAATCATAACTGGAAAGCTTGAAACTACTTATTTCCCCTCATTTTAACATTACGGGCCCAACATGGCCTTATACCGCAGGACAAAATCGCTAATATTACTTTACATATGGCAAGTAACGTGTGTGTTAAATAAGCAGAGCCAAATGTAGGCAGTTTCCATAAGGGTAGGCATGGATATGTTTGGTCACATTCTTGAACCCAGTCAAGAAACTTGGTGATAAAACTCTATATCATGTCATGTTATTAACCCGCTCTAGCATTAACGATACACTATATTTCCAAAAGTGATGGTAGACCACTCCAAATCCTTGAATTCATGTGCACCAATGGGGGTTAATGCTTCGGCATACCAAGAGATTTTGAACAATTTCATGCTTCCAACTTTGTGGAACGTTGTGGTGATGACCGCTTCTTGTTCCAACATGACTGTGCATCAGTGCACAAAGCAAGGTCCATAAAGACATGGATGAGGGAGTTTGGTGGAGGAACTTGTCTGGCCTGCACAGAGCCCTGACCTCAATCGCATAGAACACCTTTGGGATGAATTAGAGCGGAGACTGCAAGTCAGGCCTTCTCGTCCAACATCAGTGGCTGACCTCACAAATGCACTTCTGGAAGAATGGTAAAAATTCCCATAAACACTCCTAAACCTTGTGGACAGCCTTCCCAGAAGAGTTGAAGCTGTTCTTGCTGTAAAGGGTGCACCAACTCCATATTAAAGCCTACGGATTAAGAATGGGATTTCATTAAATATCATTTGTGTGTAAAGGCAGTGGTCCCAATACTTTTGGCAATATAGTGTAGTTCAATATTATAAACAAAAATTAACCCATTTGTTGTGTACAAAATTGCTATTAAATATTTAATGTGTTTACACAGCAGTAGTGTAAATAATGAAAGAAAAGAAGTGATTACTTAAACAGAATTGTGCAGAAATGAAGAAATAAAGCACACGAATTTGCAATAATGGAGGAATCACTTATCACGTGTGACGCTCACTGACAGCTCAAAATAAGCATTTCTGTTTGGTATTCCAGTGTGTGCGCTTATCAGTTAGCAAAGCACATGCTATACATCATGTCTCCCTCCTCTCTCTTTCTGTCTCTCTTATACTTCTCCCTTGCCTTTGTGCTACCTGTGTTTCTCTCTCTCTTTTTGACCCCACCTGCTGTGTCTCTAGCTCTCTCTCTCCCCCTCTCACCATTTGTCCCTCTCTCAGACAGACATTAATAGATTGATAGATCTACTTTTTTTTCTTTCTTTAAATGTTCTCTTTCTGACTATCTTTCTTTATTATTTCGTATTCTCTCAATTTCTTACCCTTTCCACCCTTTCTCACTATGTCTGTCTCTCTGATCCTCTTTCAGTCTCTTTCAGTGTCCCTCACTTATTTGCTTTGTCTCACTCTGTCTCTGTATCCTTTCTTCTCTGTCTGTCTGTCTGTCTGTCTTTATCTCTCTGTAGAAATCTCCTCATTTCTGTCTGTCTGTCATATCTTTCTTTTTTATCTTTGATTTTTCTCTTTGTATCTTCCTCTTTCTTTATTGACTCTCATCCTCTCTATGTCTCTGTCTTTTTTGTTTTTATTTTGTTCTCTGTCTATTCCCTTGTCCCCCTTTTTCTCCTCCTTCCTCTGTCTCTATCTTAATTTCTGTCTCACTCTCTTGCTCCTTCTAGCTCTGTCTCCTTCTCTAACTGTCTTCGCTCTCTAACACACACAAACACTGCTTTGGGAGCATTTAGAAACATTTGCAGTCCAATGTTTCTCTGTATAGCTTTTAATTAGTAGCTGCTAAACAGGCGACAGATGTTGCAGTCTGAAAGGCAGCGTGACTCCAGTCAACACTTTCCCTGCTTCAGCTCCCTGTGCTCTAGCTCTATTAGGCTTTTAAGCTTGTCTGCATGGACTCAGCTTCCCATTTATTCACCATAGAAATATCTACAAGCAATTTATTTAGCAGGTGATTGGCATCACTTAAGAAAATCACCAGCAGGTGCCTGGTGTTTCCGTTTGGCTGACAGTATCAGACATGATGTAAAGAGCTGGAGGTTTAGAAGAACAAGAGTGTACAGACAAGTTGTTCAGCACATTTAACAACAGCTTAAATTAGAGAAATCTTATGATGAACTAAAAATTAAGAGAATTATATATATACAGTATATGTTCTTAAATGCTCGTAAAAGGTTCGTACTATAGACAGTCCTTAGCATGTGCATATTACTATAGAAACTATGCATTTAAAATGTGATATGTGTTGTTCCAGAATGAAAAAATAAACATACAGTTCTTTAAAGGCAAGTAGGTGACATACAGTACTGTGCAAAAGTTTTAGGCAGGTGTGAAAAAATGCTGTAAACAAAGAACGCTTTCAAAAATGGAAGTGTTAATCATTTATTTTCATCAATCAACAAAATGCAGTGAATGAACAAAAGAGAAATCTAAATCAAATCAATATTTGGTGTGACCACCCTTTGCCTTCAAAACAGCATCAATTCTTCTAGGTACACTTGCACACAGTTTTTGAAGGAACTCGGCTGGTAGGTTGTTCCAAACATCTTGGAGAACTAATCACAGATCTATAATGAAAATCCCTGACTTTGTGCAAGTGTACCTATAAGAATTGATGCTGGTTTGTAGGCAAAAGGTAGTAACAGGGGCAATTGCTAGTGTAACGGTTAGGGCATTCGCCCTGTGATCAGAATGTCCCCAGATCTAATCTTGGATCAGAAAGTTAGTAGCTTCCTAAGTGATGTCTTGAGCTGTTGCTTCAGTATATTCATAAATTCCTCCTAAAGATTGAACCATAGTCATGGAGATCCATATTTTTTTGTGAGGTCTTGCCTGATTTCTATTGATTTTACCCTGATGTCAAACTAAGGATCTCTGAGTTCGTAGGCTTTTAAATACGTCCACACATAAGAACTACAATTGATTGTCATTAGCTAATTATCCTTTCAGCAGCTAAATGGATAATTGTCTGAAGTCATGACACAAAGATTTTCCAAGCTGTTTAAAGGCACACATAGTCTTACAACTGGAACTGGGATAATGTCAGTAAAAAGTGAAATAATCTTCCAGTAACCAAAGAAACCAAATATGAAATTTTAAATGATTAAGAAAATAATTTTTAATGACTTAAGCCTAAGAGTAGGTCAACTGACTTTAATGTAAGATGTCTATATTGAAACCGATCAGTCATGTTTGTAGACCGTTTCTTTGTATTAGAAAAGAAAATGAGAGAATATGTTGAGGAAGAACTGTGACTTAGACATCTGTTTTTTCCAGCCTCTGCATTGTAATAGTTTCTTTTAAAATCGCAGACCTGACATTTCAAAGAGAACATGAAAATACAGCATACAGCATGCTGCTATTGTTACACATCTTCCGTGTTCACATGTGTTGCGGTGTGTTATTTAAAGTAAGGAGAAGAAGTGTTTGTTGTAGTGTATCATTTTCACCCCCTCATGTCATGCAGTCCTTTGAACTAGGCGTACCGCGAGACTCATTTCAAGGTTAGTTCAGCTGCATTCTGCCGTAGGTATCTCTGCTTACTCTTGAGAAACGACTCCCCCAGAAACTCTAAATTTGTGTCTCCCACTGATCCCCTGCTCTCTAAACAGGATTCTGAACTAAGAACAGATTTATGATTAAGCCAGTTATGCTTCTTGCCCCGCTGGCTTTCATTATTTTTCCTGGCGGAACGTTCGTTTAATGAGCCTCTGTGCATCAGAAATAGGCAGTAAGGTGGCTTGTGACTATGCTACAAAGGGGGAGAAAGGGGGTTTATTTAAACTGGTAAACACTTACTGTCCTACGGTATAACACTTTGCTTTTTAGTAAAGTATGCCAAACTCCAGCCGCTAAAAGAGCAACTCAAAGACAGCCAAAATTAATTAACAAGTAAAGTCAACACATCATGCCCTCCTATCGGATCCTTCAACACCTTTTAACCCTTACAACGCAAAGACATTGTTCTATACCTTTGTTTTTAAGGGTTATTATAGTGTGTGTGTAGAAGTTAGCCATACAGGACTTGTGTTACATGTTGTTGTGTTCAGGACATCCAGCACTGCTCAGACTTGTCATAGTTTGATGTGTAAATGCTGACACAATCTTCAAATGAGCCCTTTTCTGATGAAAATTAACCTGCGCCCGTTAGCATTTTTTTAGCTTTATGTACTATAAGAGTGCTGAAACTGTAGATATAACTACTAGAAATAGTAAGAACATTGTCTGTTTTATTGGCTTATTGAGTTTTTATTATGCAGAGACGTTCTATGGCTTAGTGCTGTGTAGAAAAATAAGGTTAGTGCTTGGCGGAAACACTTCTTTATCCATTTGGGATCCATCTGGATACAGAATAAAATTGTTTGATATCCAGTAATGTATTTTCGTTTTTCCTATTGATTACTGTCTATCATTATAAAATGGGACAAATATATTTCCTGATTAATTGAAAATGAAGAAATACTGCAGTTTTGGGAAATTTTGTGCCAATTTGCACCCATTTTGGACTATATAATGATCTGCTTTTGGCCTTTCTGTGGGAGAGCTACACTTCCCACACTGTAAACCCAGGTTTTTGTTTTTAAGTAATATTATCAGTGTTCATTACTTAATCTATTATGTTTGGTAAAAAACTGACCTCATTACTAAATCGAATTCCTCGTTTGAATTATCTGACTGAAAAGATACAAAGTAATGTTAAGTGATCACTTATAATGTTATGTTACTGTTTGAGAGGGGAGGGGTCTCATTGAACTTTGAACTTGGACACGAGCACGCGAAACACCTGTGCAAGATTATGGAGAGAGGTTGTGGCTTTCAAAAGCTTTGTTGCACCATGTTGAATGGTCAGTATTTGTGGAAAACTTGTAGAGTAATTTTAGCATGTGAAATATCGGTCCAGTGACAAAGCGTTTATCATCTATAAAAATGTTCAATAAAAGTCTTGAGCACCAAAATTTGTTTAATTTCTACCTTTTCACACACCTGTCTTTAAACATTGTGGAAAATCTACAGCTCAGTTCAATTTAATTAGAAGATAACACAGTATTTGTTTTCTAATAATGTTACATGTGTTGCGTGCATACATGTTTATGTGCATTTGACTACAAGTCATTATTTAATGCAATTTTGACCCTATTTACTTAAACTAATGATTTTGAATTAAGACTACTAATCTAAGCTTGAATATGTCATACGGTTCTATTTTAATGCAACTTAAATGGGTTAAATCAATGGGTTTCCACGCAATGTTCTAGTAAAGTCCGGCTAGTTTGGGTTTAGAGTGCACAATCCCCTGCGCGCAACTCGGAGCCGTGTCATTGATGGATGCACATCCGGAATTAGCACTGAAAATATCAAGTAAATGGCTGTATTGTGAGTAGAACGCTAGGTGTTGTTATTTATTAGCTAAAATATTGTTTAAAAATATTGTAAAAGTTTTGTTATAACGGGGGAGATTTGACTGAAATGGAATGTTTTTCTGAATGTTGGAGTACCACACAAGAATCGTGAGGGCTCACACATACAGCGCATGTGTTTACATCAGTATAAAAAAGCTACGTATTTTAATCTATTTAACATAAAGATGAGTTACAATATACATACGACTTAAGAGTTTAAGTATTGTTTAATTGTATTATAATACTAATGCAAGTTTGTTTCACCTATTTCGTATATTCTCATGTTTCTCATGACAGCATACAGCCATGGCCACCATGGACTACAGTTCCAAATAACTCACACATATGCAAGGTCAGATTGGTGCTCAGAATTTGGAGGTCTTTTAAATCAAACCCAGTGTTTAAGGAGTCTTCTCACATTTGCAAAGTACTCACTCAGTGCTGTTAAGTCTGACCTTTTCTGAGGCTTCTTTTAGCATATTGCTTTCCTGGTTTTAGATTATCTCATCATGCCTTTGAGTAGTGGTGGGGCAGCTGGCAGCATAATGGTCAAGGCATTCAACCCGTGATTAGAAGATAAAGGAACCATTGAGGAACTCATGAGCAAAGTACCTTCCCCCGCTTACTGCTCTCTGGGCCTTGCCCATGTCAACTGCCCCCTGTGCCTTCACGGATGGGTCAAATGCAGAATTCACATTTCATTGTGATGCACTGTGTGCTGTGCTGTGTTCACAATGACAAATAATCACTCACTTTCATAAGATTAATCGATTGTATTCATATGTTTTTTGATTGTCTACTAACCCTAATTATAGAAACTGTACTGCACCCAGACTTGTTTTTTGACATCTGTGACCTACACACAAAGTTTCTGCTGTTTTCAGAGCACGATGAGTGTATGAGCGGACTGCACAGCTGCGACGAGAACGCGCTCTGCTTCAATACGGTGGGGGGACACAGCTGCACCTGCAAGCCAGGATTTGTGGGTAACGGCACTGTCTGCAAAGGTGAGCTCCCGATCTCCAGGCATAAGTTGGTAACATAACAATTAGTGCGTTCACCCTGTGATCGAATGGTTAAAAGATAGAATTCCGGAACAGTCAAGGTACTCTTTGAGGTACTCATGAGCGAGCACCGATACCCGGGCTCTGCCCATGTCAACTGCCCACTGCTCCTTCACGGATAGGTCAAATGCAGAAGTCACATTTTGATGTGGTGCATTGTGTGCTGTGCTGTGTGGTGGTGTGGTCTTTCACATCACCAGTTTCACCAGCCTCTCGTCGGAGATGACAAAATATATTGTTCGTTATTAGGTGTCATGGCCACATCAGAAATCTCTACAATCCTAGAAGGTTTTGGTGAACACATATGCTTAATTTTTTAACTATAAATTATTTGTCTTGAAAGGCTTTACCCACTGTTTTTCTCAACCAGTCATGATAAAGTCAAATGCACAGCTCAACAAGTTCTTACTTGTGCTGAACACACTACCTACTTTTACTATAGTTTCAGTTCTCATTATGGATTTAGATTGTATAATTAATTACGAACAAGATAACGTGACAGCAATCAGTGGTAACCACAATCCTTAATCGACTGAGGGCCAGAGTCTAATTTATAAATCACGAATATTGAAGTAAATATTGATCTGGCTTGTTTGAATTTCATCATGGCAACTCGTAATGTGGCTCAGTCCTATGTCTGGCCCCACATGCCTGTATGTGTCCCCTTTTGCCTTTTATTCTGACACTTTCTTTTTTCTTGAAACGACTTGTTTTCAGCCTTAGTTTCTGTAACTTTTGTTGAAAGATTTTATTTTTAAAGGGGATATAAACCATCAGAACAGTCAAACTGATTTCCACACAATCATGAAAGATCATGGAGTGTGCTTTCATCAGTATTTGTATAAATCATTGAATATGTCCTCCTGCTGGTTTGATCCTTAGTAATTGTGTGTATGTGTGTTCTGTTTTGCAGCCCAGTGTGATGGATTGTGCCATAATGGAGGCACCTGTGTGGCTCCAGACACTTGCATCTGCCAGCAGGGCTTCACAGGGAAAAGATGTGAAACAGGTACATATGTTTGTGTATATGTGTGTGTGTATGTGAGGCAAATGCAGTTCAAGTTTGAAAAGTGGTATTTGAGTTTGATGTTATATAAAATGTGCTGCTTTTTCTGCCGTTTTGTGGTTGAATATGGGTGTGCTATGGAAATGAGGAAAGCGAAATGTATTGATGCGTGGTGTGATTTGACGCACACACACACACACACACTGATGCACATACAATGCATGCGGTACCTTCTGATGGAGCCTTTTAACTGGCACCCTGTTTTCCTGTGGGATTCTGTGTGTGTGTGTGTTGCTTATTGCATAACACAACAGGACATCTGGATGGAATCCTCACTAGCATGTCAAGTGGTAGGACAACACCCACTCACTTCTGTGTAGGTGACGGAGGCATGAGGGAGAGAGAGAAAGAGATGAAGGGAGGGAGAGAGACGGGAAGGGAGCCAGGTTATGTGAAGGAGAATCCCATGTATTGTCATGTGACTGGTTGCTTCTTTCAGCTTCACTAATTCTGGGCAGAACCTGACAATGACGTGAATGTCCTGTATTTTGAGTGAGAGAGAGTGTGAGAGAACTTATCACTCAGTGCATGTCTGTGTTGATGTGGTGAGAGACGTGCAATTCTACTCTTGCCAGGCTTGTGGAGAATTGCAGCTGTTGGAGTGTTGGCATTTTGTTGAGTTGTGTTGTGTGTGATAGATATTGCGTGCGATGCTGTTCTGTAAAATAAACAGTTTACTGACTCCACTTGTCCTATCTTGGCCTCAGAAAAGACTGTACATGGTCCTACAGGGGAAACAGAATGGCTGGGTTGAAGGAGGGAAAGGCACTTGTTAGTCTCACTGTGTCTGCCATGTCCAGGTAAAAGAGGGAAAGTGTTCATCAGGAGTGTTGTTGTGTTGTTATTTTCTCATTGCAGAAAATAAGAGTAAAAGGAACAGGTTGAGGAATCTCTCTCCTTGTCTCTCTCTCTTTCTGTCTGTGTGTGTGTGTTTTTCTTACTGTCTGTCTCTCATGCTTTCCATTTCTCTCTTTCTGTCCCCCTCCCCATCTCCTCATCTCTTTCTTGCATTTTCTTACATGAAATTCTCTGTCACTCCATCTCTCCTTGGGTTAATGTCTTGCTGTTAGTGGCTTTCTGTCACCACCCTCTATCCATCCGTCTGTCTGTCTGTCCATCCATCTGTCTATCTATCCGTCCGTCGGTGTGACTTTCTGTCTATCTATCTATCTATCTATCTATCTATCTATCTATCTATCTATCTATCTGTCTGTCTGTCTGTCTGTCTGTCTGTCTGTCTGTCTGTCTATCTATCTATCTATCTATCTATCTGTCTGTCTGTCTGTCTGTCTGTCTGTCTGTCTATCTATCTATCCGTGTGTCTGTCTGTCTGCCTATCCGTCTGTCTGTCTGTCCATCTCTCTACCTTTCTTTGTTATTGTTAGTTGTCTCTCTTTCTGTGCTCCTCTTCACCCCTCTGCCATTGTTGCATTGCCTTTCCTCCTGTCTGTCTGCCTCTCCTCCTCTCTCTCATTCCTATTATTAGGCAGTGGGAATGCTCCCAGCCTTTAATGCGCCGAGCTCTAGCTCTGAAGTGATTGGCTGGTGTAAAAGCCCTAAGGGCTGTCTCAGATCCATAACAGACGTTCCAGCCATAAAGGAAACCTAATTACAACAGGTCCCCCGGGTTAAACGCCCAGGGCCAAGCCTCCACTTCCCCGCAGGCTGCCAGTCAGGGCTTTCTGTCTTACATGTGCAGGGAAAATGTGCAGACTGCATTAAAGCCCACCGTACAGCCAGGCCTCGAACGGTCGGTCACATGGCTCCTCTTAGGGACGCCGCACTTAGGGACACATTTGTTCGAGCCCAAACGGCGTAATGGAAAAGCAAGCGCTATCAAACTTTAATGAGGACCTCAGAAAGCAGGATCTCTCCGTGTAGTTAAGGCTCTCCCTCAGGAGACTCCATCACAGCGTAGATGAAGATCAGCCGAAAAGCCTGGACCCGTTCCCGCTTGTGTGAGCTTGTTGTTTGCACACTCGGGAGGATTTTCCCATTAGGGATGCTTAATGAGTGTTTATAAACTTTGGAGAGTGTTTTTGGTAACACTTCACTTAAATACAGTGTCCGTAAGGGATTGTAAGTGCTTTAGTTAACCCATGACTGTACGTAAATGTTCATAATTACATGCATGAAATAAGACAGAATTAAAAGGCTTTATAGCAGAGTATAGCAGCGCACTTTTACATTTTAATTGTTTCTAATATAAATAATAGGATTAATGCCACGAAGCTTCATAAGCTTGACCAACTCCCACAGGTGTGCCTCCACAGATAAAGGCATCTGGAAAAAAGATAATCCAGATAATTACTGATACCATAAATCAGTGGTCCACAATTATCTTTCCCCGAGGGCCAAATTATGTAAAGCAAGCCAGGCTGAGGGCCAACAATAGGGCAGAACAGAAGAACAAATGACACATAACTGTGAACAGTTATTAATAAATATTTTTATATTAATAATTAATAGTATTAATAAATGATATTATTTATTTATTATTTGTGTTAGCTTTATGTGCTATAAAAGTGCTGAAACTGTAGACTTAACTACTAGAAATAATAAGAACATTGTCTGTTTTATTGACTTGCAGAGTTTATATTTTATTATATAAAATGAGCTGCTTTTGGCCTTTCTGGAAGAGAATTACATTTTTGCGCATGATGGCGTTACATATGAGAGTTGCGACCGCTAATGCACGTTTACATTACAAATAGTGTAATGCATGTGTTTTTACGCAATTACTTCAGTTTCTGTGCACGAAATAATTTCATATACAGAGGAATGAATATAATGTCTGGTAATTTCAAAGTATGTCATCGCAACTGTTATCGTTAAGATTTCACTCTTAATGACTAGCGGAGATGTCACACGGGGATGTGGAGATCGGTAATCACAGATGGCTATAGGGAGCGCACGTGTCTGTTTACGTTTGTTGCCAATGTGACATGAGGGGCCAGATATATCACTTGCTTGGGCCGGATCTGGCTGCGGGCCGCCATTTAGGGACCACTGCCGTAAACTGGTATAAGTGGTATAAATAAGTGGTATAGACTCCACCACTAAATGGAGCCACATTAGCTACTTTTGCGAAAGAGAAGATGAAGTTGATGGCTAATATAAATGTTACTAATCTTACTTTATCATAGTGTTATCAACTATTCTGTACAATCTGTGCCCCCTATACTTCTCGATACATCATAGCACTACATCAAACATCGTAACTATTTTACATAAATAATAGCAAGGCTATTTTCAAAAACTGTTTAAAATGTTTAAAATCTATTTTAAATATACTTGAAAAGTTATGCCTGAGAGATTACACATGATAACTGATTCAACACTTTTGAATGTAATGAATCGAGTATTGAACTTATGTGGTAGTTTTGAGAGCAAGAACTATTCAACGGAGAACTTGTTAAACACATTTTGACCTGTCTGACAAGCAACTCATAATTTTAAAAATATCAAAGCAAAACCAAAGTGTAACAAATGCACCAAAGTGACTAAGGAAAACTGTGGCCTATTATCATTACTGTGCATTTAGCAAACAGTTTTCTTCAAGTGATTTATACTTTGGTTAGTAAATTAAAGCCTCTAGTATTCACCTTTCTTTTTTTGAGTACCACTGTCAGTCTACTTTGTCTTTGCCGCTAACAACCACCAAAAGTGGCTACAGTCTCCTGTGGCGTAGAGAATGTAAACCCTTTGCATACCTAGATGCGTTGTTAGACATTCATGGAGCGTTACCTTTTTTTTTTGATCAAAATTATTAATGTGACAGTTCAGCAGTCTCCAGATATTGGTCCACATGCAAGTCTACACTCTTGTTCCTGTAGTAGACTGGACGTTGAAAGTGAGTGATTATTTGTCATTGTGAACACAACGCAGCAAAGCACCCAGTGAACAGAATGTGACCTCTGCATTTGACCCATCTGTGAAGGAGTAGCGGGCAGCTAACATGGGCAGCGACTGGGGAGCAGTGCTTGGGGACGGTACCTTGCTCACGAGTACATCAGTGGTAACTTTACCGGACTGGGATTCGAACCGGCAATCTTCTGATTACGGGGCAAACACCCAACTATTACGCCACCAGCTGCCCCATACTTCTGTTTCGTATTTATACTGAAATTTGCTTGTCTCACATGGGGCAGCCATTGGTCCTTCAAACCCTTGGTATTTCAAACCCAGATTTCTTGGTGCACTGACAGAATACACCACCAACACAGAGGAAACACATTCCTCATACTACCAAACAAAGACTTAAAGCAAAAGTTGATTGTCAATTAAGTTACAAGCAGGCTTAGACATAGCTATTGGAGTGACACATCAAATATAATATATTATAATATATTATAAAATAATATGATAATGGGTCTTGCTCAGGAGCTAGATTAGGCTGGAGATAAGACATGAACGCCCAACCTTTTGGTCCATAGATGGGCATCCTACTACTACCACACTACCACCACCCAAGTAGTTGCCAATATTGATATGTCAGTATTGTGTGCCATCCCTAGTAATTATCCACACATTATACATATCAATACTGTACTTATAAATAAATGTGATAGTTCAGTTTCAGTATGTCAAATTTCTGCTTGGATTTTGTCAGTTATTGCTTGTGATATTAATTATTTCCAGGCTGTAGTGGATTACAGTCAAGCCAAGACTTTGACTAGAATAGAACACTGCAAAAAAATGTTTGTGATATTAATTCATATAGAAAGTTCCACGATGTTGTGTTTTGGGCTCTACTATGTACTGTAAGTGCCTTGCAGTTCCCACAATGTGGAATTATACTGTGCAGGATAATTAGGGGTCCAAGCACGCAGTGCAGGAACCCTATTGTTTTAGTTTGGATTTTTTTTTCTGCCTTAAAACTGAATGTGGAGCAAAAAGTGTTAGGTGTACAGCTTTGGAACTTGGCAGGTGGGTCTGGTATCCCACCCACTACTCAGACAACAAAAGTAGTGTAATTGCACCTGTAGGTTGCGCTATGATAAGTACTTTTGCGTTTTGAGGCATAACTTTTAAACCGTAAGTCTGATTCGAAAATTTCAAATATCAAATATACTCAGGCCCCGCCCATCAATTTCTGCCTAGCAAGATGTTTAGCTAATCTGCATAATACATCTGCATAAAACAGACTTTTTCGTAATCGTCCTGGGGTGTGTGAGTGATATAGGCATGTAAGGTGTCAAATGAATCTGTGGACTGTGCCTGATGTCGAAACAAAGAGCCTTTTTGGATTTTCTTGATGGTGGGCTACAATAAGCAAATCCACTGTAGCGGGGCGTGGCTAATTTTGCTTAAATGCCTCTATCTTTGGACTGCTTTGGCCCAGCCTTCTCAATCTGGAAGGTAAGGGCATGATTTTGTCGACGTGATATAAAAATGGCGCTAATTGACCAATAGGGGGCGCTATAAATGGTGATTTCAAATAATTGCCTCTATCTCTTAAGCCGTGTGGCCAATTAGTGTGAAAATTTGCATGTCCCACCTGAGGATGTGTGCCTAGCATTGTGTAAAATATCGCTATCAGAATCACACCCTGTCATGAAATATATGGCCGAAATCGGCTTGTGGGGTGTCAATAAATGTAATAAAGTTAAAATCCAGGTTAACCCTGGCCTATTACCATGAAACGAGAAGTAGCATGTCACTTTTGGTGAAATTTAGTCAATAGGTGGCACTATAGCACATGCTCAAACTTTACAATGGTTTTTTGGATATATCTCATGGATTATGAGTCACAGAATGAAAACCTTTGCTCAGGTGAAGTACTGGTGTATAACAAGTTAAATAATATCAATGTTTTTGTGTGTTTTATCTTGCCTAATTTGCATAATCAGGAAATCTTATTTTTCGAACTAGTTTTAGGATTTTGGTCAAATCTTTATGGAACTGGAGTCCCTAGTCAAAAACATTTTGATATTTTTCAACAACATGGCTGCTACAGCTGCAAAAATCAAGATGGGCGTGGCTTAATTTGAACAAATAGACCTAAATTGCTAACGCTTTATCGCATCTGCACCAGGTTTGGTTCCCATGTGTACGGTAATACTACAAATACATCTGCAAAATTTGGTGGTAATCGGTCTCTGGGGGGCACTACAGCAAAAAATTGAACTTTTTGGGACATTTCGCACATAATGTACTCATTTCAAATCATTGTAACTCATGAGCCTTTCAAATTACACGGGTTAGACTTGCATGTAGTCTTGCACATTTTAAAACTTTCTTACGCTGCAATTTATAACTTTCTGTCACATCGCTTCACTCTGATTTTTTCAAAAACCAGAAAACACAAAGTCTTGAATATCTAAAAATAAGTATCACTGATGCACCAAAGTTTGACATATTCTCCATATACAGATCTTGTAAAGCTCGTGTAATTTTGTCAAAAAATGGCCGAATGGCAGGCTAAAAAGCAAGTGGCATAACTACACCTTTGAAACCATTTTTAAAATCTTGATCGGAAAGTGCAATATAAACCTGTGAAGTTTCATGTGAATTGCAATATTTTTGACAAAATTATAATGTAAAAGCCAACTTTAGCCTACGTTCCTTAGCAGCAATGCCTGTAAGTGTCATCGGTGAGCAAATTTGTACTTTAGAGTCTCTGAGGATTTGC
Organism: Distichodus sexfasciatus; assembly: GCA_032718565.1. NCBI lineage: Eukaryota > Metazoa > Chordata > Actinopteri > Characiformes > Distichodontidae > Distichodus > Distichodus sexfasciatus. The sequence goes on along the minus strand of JAVGVS010000009.1, from coordinate 791,441 downwards.
TTTTGGGCGAGTGTGCGCTGTGCTTGGACCCCTTTGATCGCCGCTCGCGGCTATATTATTATTTATTTTTATCAAATTGTAGTGAGTCTACATAGACTGAAATGCAGTTTAGTATTACATTTGTTCTGAATCTTCGTGGCACTAAAATGATCAATGCTTTTGTGAACAAACGCTTTATGCTTTTTTTGCAATGTAATTTATTACCAACCTATTAACATCTGACTGGTGTATAACATCTGCTACACAATCACAGTCTTTATAAAGCAAATGAAAAGTAATATAGAGAATTACAAAGCATCAGATTTGAATATTAATTATTATAATATTGAATAGTGAGTTTTGTGAACTGAAGACTTTTTCAGACTTTTTCCGTTATAAGGACACCCCTAAACATTTTTTGCTGACTTACGTCTGTGGGAGGGAGAACATAGTCTTGGAAGAATTCTAAACTGGCTACTGAGCCAGGGGCTACAACAAAAGTAAGTCTGTACCAATTGCAAACTTTAATAAATATTCTCTATTAGATATGATGTTGGGATATGTAATTTTACATGGCAAATCTAATTTTAAAAAGCTTTCCCAGGGCCAACTCAGCACTTTTCTCTTCGAATAAGTGGAGTCATATCAAGCAATAAATTTCATGGCAGGCTTCCCAGGCCAGGATTAAGCCTTGCTGAGGTTCGGAAAACAACTTTACGATCACACTGACCATAAATTTCAGTCCTGGCATTTTCTGTCTGGGATGGGAAGTAGGGAATAAATCAGACAGTCAAAACATTAAGCATCTAAAATTAGGTGTATGGTTAAGTATCTTAGTAGCAAGATCACCTTTGTGAGGTAAGCCAGAGCAAAAGCTTTATGTCACAAAAGACCATGAGTTGACACTGAGTAGATCATAAAATGTTTCTATTTTTTATCAACTTTTCTAAACATGTATAGGTGTAAAACACCCAAGCACAGGATGAGCAGGAATGCGCAGACTTATATATAGACCACAGGGGTGGTTCAAGCGGTGGTTCAAGGTGATAACCCCATTAGATAGATTAATTCATTCATTTTCTGAACAGCTCAATCCTTATTGGGGTTGCGGGGACCCTAGCCTATCCCGGGACTACGGGCGCAGGGCAGGGACCAATGCTGGTAGGGTGCCAACACACGGCAGGGCTCACACAATCACACTCTCAGTCACATCATGCAGTGGCAATTAAGATTCCCCAATCAACCTATTTTTGCACTGTGGGAGGAAACTGGAGCAACCAGGCAACACGGGGAGAGCGTGCAAACATCCACACAGAAAAGCCCTACGGCCGACCTGGGAATCAGACCTTCTTCAAAACCTTTTCGTTGTCACCATGCTGCCTAACTTTAGGATTTTTAGAATCAAAGTAGCGCTTTGAATGACAGGTGAAATGTCTTCAAGAATCAGAATATAGGCCCAGTTGCGTTTGAATCAAGCTCTTGCTTTGTGGGAACTAAGAACTTTTATCACTTTCCCACAGCAGGAACTATTTACAGTATATTTATAATTTTAACTATTTAATATTTTTTAATAAGGAAGCACCGATACCACTTTTTTACAAACTGATACGAGTACGAGTATTTTTATTTGTGTACTTGCCGATACCGAGTACTGATACCAATACTTCTTAGATTCTTAGATGTAGTTAATTGGGAGGCAGATTTTATTTTCTCCTTTGCAGATTATAATAAGTAGGGATGCACCGATACCATTTTTTTGAGACAGAGTACAGAGTACTGATATTATTTTTGGGTACTCACTGACACCGAGTACCGATACCTGTGTAGGTCTGTTATTAATAACAATGACGGTAATAGTAGAATTTTTATTTTTTTTTACCAATATCAATTACCTTATTTCCCCAACGATAAGCCGCCCCATGTTATTAGCCGTGACGTTACTGAATTTACCAATCTGAAGTAAAAGCATCTATGTCATTTGCCACACCCCTGAGGTCTTTGCAACTCTATAGTGACATTATACATTCACTCTGTGTGGCTGGCAGCGACGTGCGACGTACAGTCAAGTGTGTGAATGGGTTATTTGGGCGTGGAACAACGTGAAACCAGAAAGCGTACAGAATGGTTTTCACAAAGCCGAAATCCTTCCTCCACCTACAAGCCCACCAGCAGCACAAGCAGCGTCTGCAATATCTGAGAGCGATACCGGTGACGAAAGCGTGTCCGACAACAGCAAAGCAGCACAGGTCACAATCGAGTAGTTCGGCGACGATGACGTTTACCGATCTGATTTTGAAGGATTTGAAGATACGCCTAATAATTTTTACATTTCAGTGTTACAAATTTTATACTGAAGTATTTACATGTAGACAGATGATTGACATTGTTGTACTGCAGTACCCCCACCCTCCAGTCGTTCAAATGAAAATTTAAACTTATCTTTTCCCAGCCAACAATAAACTTTTGTTCCTTTTATTTCTGTTAAATTTGTCATTATCCTTTATTTTAAAGTACCTCCAGACGGCTGACGTTTTTATCTTCGCACAGTTTACAGTTTATTTGGCAAGAGTTGTGGCATTTACACTGCCTCCGCGTGGCGATAAGCATAACTACATCATATCTTCTGATACTCATGTGGTATCGGTAGTAGGTATCGGGGAATTTTGTTCTGAGTACGAGTATGTGCACGGGGGGTGGTATCGGTACCGATACCGATACCAGTATCGGTATTGGTTCATCCCTATTTTTTAATAGATAACCTGTTTAGAATTTTCATATTCAACTGCCAGATCTTATGCAAAAGACAATCCCAGGGCCATAAATGTAACTAAATTGCCTCTTTTTCCTACTTCTGATTTAGAGTTTTTATATTTTCTAGTCTACTTACATAGGCTTACTCTATGTGCCTTATTTGTTCTTGGAAACTGGGGCCACATTGTCTCATCTCTCTATATACTTGTATACAGTGGAGATGGCAATAAAGTTTACTTTGACTTTGACTACAGGAACTAGGACTTATAAAGAGGTTTTCACACATCAGCAACCAAGAACTCTTTTTACGAGCTAGGAACGATTGACTACTTCCATACCACAAGATTTGGGAATACTTTCACACATTCACCTTCACATGCATTCACACAGCATGAACTTGTGGCTCCTGGTAGGTACATCCTGAACCGTGTTTTAGTTCATACTGAACAATTGACTGGCCCTGTTTTAACAGGTTTTATATGGGTCTAACCATAAGTGAGCATTTTGAGCACTGCTCTGTGGAAAATGGACAGAAGTGGATGTTCTGTATTTATAGTGTCTATGCATTTGTACAGAGACCCCAGAGATTTTTTATTTTGAGGTTGATCATATATGTGACCCGATCTGCTGTAATGAGTCGGAAGTCTGCTTTTATTTAAATACAGGCCAATTATGTTGAAAAACATCACAAAAATAGCGATTTTTCTTTTTTGGAGACCAGATTAATTTTGAAGACCTTTTCTTTCATATAAGACCAAAAAAGAAAAATCGATATTTTTGATGTTTGTCAACATAATCGGCCCGTATCTAAATAAATAGAACACCGACTTCCGACTCATTACGGCAGATCGGCTCACATATGGTGCTGCTGAATGCTGAACACAATAGTGGACACTATCACACGTCACATCTTGCTTGTTCACTTCATAAATATATGCATACTTCATTATAGTATCCACAGTAGTTTTAAGAGTTTTAAGAGACAGATTGAAGACAAAATGGAAAATCAAGTCAAGAACAGACGTACTTGGTTTGGTCCCCTAAATGGTTCTGTGGGCCACAGACTTACATGCTTTGGCAAAACAGGGAGAAAACACAACCCAGGAGTAACACTACAACCCAGGACCTTAGAAATATTCTTGCTTCCTAAACTTTGTTGAGCAACATACTGGTGAACATCAAGAAAAATCCTGCATTAAAATCTCGTTGGGTAATAAGACAACGCCTCAAATTAGTAACTTCATTAGTAGCTGCTCCAGTAGTTTCACCTCAGGTTGTGTCATCCTCGCAGCCTAGGCTTTGGTACATAGCCATGTTCAGTCCAAAATGAGTCACATGACTCAAGCTGACATGCCACGAGCCAGTATGTCCGCAAGCCTTTTGAATCACACTGTTCGGTCCTTTTTTCTGAGACCATGTCGTGATGCTTTTTTCAATAAAGGGTTTTGTTGTACATTTGAGTGGTCATTGGACAGAAATTTGGGTTCAAATTGTGTAGTGAATTGGGTATTAGTCACATTAGTCACTGGGCACAACAGAATTAGTTGTAGTTGGTGAGATTTTTAACTCTCTAAAAAGGCTGTTGCTAAAAAGGCTGTACACCATCTTGAGAACCCATGTGCTGCTCTGACTTCGTCGGGATGCGACAGAGGGTTTCAATCTGCTCATTACAGAGAGGACAGAGGAGAAGAGGGGAGACGGTGGGCACAGAGAGGAGATGAGAAGACGTGAAAGATGAAGGAGATGGCGTGGGAGGCCGCTGCAACTCTTGCATTAGAGGGAAGAAGAGGGCCTGCTGTTTAAAGAATTCTCGTTGATGTTAATGACTTAACCTCGAGGGCTTGCAGCCCATTGCAAAGGGATCTGCTCTGCTTTTGTAACATGTCATTCACTTGCATGGCGTAATTGTAAACAAAGCGGTTTGTTTAAAAAAAGAATAATCAATACATATTTCAAATGGTTATTATGCTTTGGGAGCTACAGTCTCAGTGCTGGCTGATGTTGGGGCTTTTGATCACCCACTGGCAATGCTGGCATGGACTAGAAGCAGAAAGCGAGTGTTGCAAAAGTTTCTTTTTATGTAACAAAAATAAATATTACCCTGTCGCCTTATTATGTATTAACTAGTGTTGAAAAGGTTCAGCCGTTGTTGGGGAATTTTCTATGTGGCCCAGCATTTAGAGTAAATTTGTGGTCACCAGTTTCCGAGTTGCACAGCACCACTCAGTTCCTCGAATCAACACCAACGCAGTGGTAAGGCCTTGGAGGCACCTGGGCAACTTCCTCTGCAGTGGCCGACGTTTTTCCTCCATCTGTGTCTTTGGCTAATTTGCCACAGTGTACCTCACCTGTGTGTCTCCCTATTTAAGTTGGCTTGTCCCTTCCAGGATCAGCTAGTGTCTATGTATGCTGCCCTATAAATTTGAGTTTCTAGTTTTGGTTTCATTTACATCCTGCCTCGATCTGCATGGATGCACTGTCTTAAGCCCAGACCTATTATATAAGTTAATCACATTTTAGCTGGTGCATTTGCAAGGGCAGTAGAAACATGAAATAACAACAGCTTGCACATAGGCGACTTTATAACAACACAGAATTAGTAGACACTCTTATCTAGATCGACTTATATTTCCTAATAAAAAGCTTGGGATTATGGGTCTAGTTCAGGGGTCTAATGGTGGTAGAGCAAGCAGTTGGTAGCATAACGGCTAGGGCGTTCACCCTGTGATTGAAAAGTCGCCGGTTCGAATTCTGGACCGGTGAAGGTACCACTGTGGTACTTATGAGCAAGGTACCTTTGCCAAGCACTGCTCCCCAGGTGCTGATAGAACTGCCCACTACTCCTTCATTAATGGGTCAAATGCCAAGGTCACATTTCGTTGTGGTGCTGTGTGTGCTTTGTCACAGTGACAAATACTATCTCAGTCAGCTGAATTTGAACCTATGACCTCTTGGTTCGTAGTTGAGTATCCTACCACTAGGTCACCTCCACCACCTCAACAATAAGAAAAGGGTAATAAATTATAAATGTAATTTGCACACTTTTGTGAGGTGGACTTGTGCTCCTGTATGGTTCGGTAATCTATTCATCTGGAAGATGTATAGCCCCCAACTCTTGCCCTAACCAGCCAGTCAATAGCAAGCCAAATGAGTGGGATTACCAAACCTGTTGTTGTTAACATGTTTAGAGTGCTTTGCATATGTACTAGAGGACACTGCAATGCAATATTCCATCAGCTTAGCTAAACACACTCAACAAATATCTGTTTCAGCCACTACATTATACCAAATGAGATGAGGAGTATAACAAGATCAAACATGGCAGGGAATGATACACTAAAGTTACAAGGAAACAGACCTATTTTTTTCTGTAAAAATCCTTTTGAGATCCCCAATGAAGTTCTTGGGCCATTTGAAGAAGCTCTTCCCGTGTTTGCGTGGGTTTTCTCAGAGGACTCCGGTCCCCCTGCGACCATTCATTAAGAATGAATGAATGAATGAATGAATGAATTTGAAGGTATTATTTCTGTGTTGCATGTGGCAGATGTTTGACCCCCCCCAGTCCAGCGTCCTGTTAATCTATACACATTGCAGGTGTTTAGCTCTTATCCATGGCAACTTCCATTTCCTTATTATGCAGTGTGCTGTCTGACCATGACATTCACTGACAAATTAGTGGTAAAATAGCTTTCGCTGCAGGGGCTCGCTGGCAAACACACACCCAATCAATAGTCCCTGCCGCTCTCTGACAGCGCAAATGCCAGTCTCTCCTTTGAGGGAAGTGTGTGCATGTGGGTGTTTGTTTAGTGAGGATGGAAGGAGAAAGGAGTGAATAAATAGATGGATGTCACCAATAACATTATCTAGATCTGTTGATTCTTCAGCACCATTGATGTTGATGGATTTTTTTTTGTGCAGTTCCATTCTTACTCAGTGAAATGGTGGTTAGATGCTCTAGGAAGGAATAGCATGGAAGTGTCTTTGAGGATGGAGTTTTACCTCCTGGTGTAAATGCACAGCTCATTAAGGAAAAAACTCTGCAGAACAAAAAGGTTTTTCACTACCTGCAGGTTTCATGAGCCTAAACAAGGTCGCCCTGATTCCCTGTTGGCTACAGGGTACAAGAGAACTTTGTGCTCCTCATTGCTTTTCGTTAGCTGCCTGTACTGGAACTTTCTGTTAGCACATGAATATTGGAACACTTTTCACTTGTCACTGTGCATAGTCAAGTCACTGACATTTGCTGTAGTTTATACTAAGGGAGTCTGTAGCACCATCTACATTTCAGCCACTATGCTATACGACTTTCATTTTCTAATTACAGGGACAATATCTCTCAATAGTGTTTTTATTTACTCTTCCTGGGATTCAACTCTCCAATCTTGTGATCACCAACAAGTCCTGCACATATATGTTCTTACAAAAACAAAATGTTTGTGGCAGGTTTGCAGCAAGCTTGTGGTTAATTTGTGGCAAACAGTGGAGTTTGCCAGAATTTGTTGCTACAAGTTTGTCATTGTCAGCCACTAGTTGCAAACTTGCGGCAATGTTCAGGCAACGATGACAAATTGCTACTAGTGGCAAATGTATTTGCCTGTGATTTGGTGAAACAATTTGCCCGTGATGGCAAACTTATAATGATCTTTCTGATGAAAATTTGCCAGGTGCATATGTTTTCCACAAAGTTTGCTAGAACTAAAAATGTGAAAATATTTGCAGCAACGTTGCCAAAGCTTAAAAGCAACTGTTCCCAGAAGCCTAGAATTTTTAGGGTAAATACTTTAAATGCATCAAGACTCCGGGGCCCAGCGAGGGATGGGGCCCCCTATTCAGTTTTTCCTATTTACCACAAAAGAAGCTTTCCTGTCACCCAAGGCTAGCTTGTTGAAGGCAAGCCCCCAACATGGAAGACATGTAAAGTACTATTTGGATGGGAATAATTTTACATGAGGATGTGGGGTTAAAGTAATTATTACCAGAAAAGATTATGGGTATATTTAAAAGGTCCAGAAAAATTACCTCAGGCAGTACTAGTCCCATTCAGATAGATCAGCTGTAAATGTGCATGTAAACATTCCCTCATCCTGTAGTTTCCAGCGTTTTTTCAAGCATGGAGGCACTTGAGGAAATCCTCGGAATCTGTGCAAAACGCAGGAGTCTGCAAAACACAGGATTTCTCAGCAACGAACATGCTTCCAAAGAAAAAGAAGGCCAAAACCACTTGTGAGAAGCACAAAGTTTCTTATTGTTTTAGGTAAGTGTCCATTACCAGCAATTACATAAGCAGCAAAGCAACCACATGACGACAGAGAGGTGACATTGGTGTGTAAATCGAGTTACCCCTCCAACTTTTACTTCTGGGAGACATAGTATCCCGTCCAAATCGGCCGTTAATATTATAGACGTCCTGTGGTAAAATAACATTAACCCACATCCTCATGTAAAACTAATTCTGCTCACATAGTACTTGAGAGACCAATAACCTCTGACCTTTCTCCTAAGCCTCCACCTTTTTGAGCACATCTCTGAGCAGATGTCAAAAAAGACACATTGGAATACTGTAAATGAAAGGATGCAGAATGGATTTGTTAGCATTTGGTAGAGTTGTAAGTTTGCATTTTGCTACACTATTCCAGAAATGGAATTTTAGGCATTCTAGATATAAATTTCAATGAGAAACTTGATACTGAGATTAATTGCTTGTGTTACAAATGCACAAACATGTGATTAGTTACAGCCACTGTATTAGTAGTGGACCAGATTTTAAGACATTGTTGTGTCTACGAAAAGTCAACAATCGAACCGTCAGTGGAACACCATTATTGACAGTGAAACCCAAACAACAAAAGGGTGTTTTCCTAAGATCACCTGACTTATACAATATCCAAACATTTCACCTTATCCCCCCGAAACCCCTTCCTTTAATATGAACAATCCTCTTTGTTATCCATGTTCATTTTCATCTTTCTTGTGTGTTTCTCTCAACACGGTTGCCATTAACCAGACATCATGCCTACATACTTCTGTCCAAATTCTTATGAGTTATGGTTAGCTTACCCACTTACTTTAAGCAGTTTGTTCCACTCCTTCAATCTTTTCAGCAGTGTGCCAATCTATCTGGATTCCACTGTAAAACATTTAATTGCACTTCCGACTCTCATATGGACCTCACAAATCTCCAGCACAACATTATAAATCAGTTTGTACAATCCCACCAAAGACAATGTAGGTTTTAATACATGGCACCATATTGATTCATTGTAGACAAAGGCTTCTGGAAGTCTCTCTTGCACACGTACGCAGCACCAAGGACACGTGCTGGCGGTGTTGGTTGACTTCTAGAATGCTTACACTGAATGGCCTTAAAGTCTTTTCAATCAGCAGAGAGAAATAGAGAATGAGGGACCACCGACGTCTAACGTTAAAAAGCAGCAAGGTGGAATTCATCTATTGATATTGGCGGATTAAAAAGAGGTGTCACGGTCAATGTCAAAGTCTAAGCCGGTCCATCGGCCACTTGGCTCCTCTAAAATCTCAGATGGCATTGTGATTGAAGTGGGACTAAACAGAGCGACGGCGTGAAGGACGTTTAATGTGGCGCTTTATAATGGTGCGATTCAAGGACGCAAAGGGAAGGCTGAATAGCTGTATTTAAGAGGACATTGCTGCCGCTGCTGCAAACTCTATAGTGTTGATGGAGGCAGCATGGCCTTGGTGGAGCTTCACTTTTGTCTTTGTTTTATTTATTTATTTATTTTGTTAAGGATGAATAAGGGTATTCAGGCTTTGGGTGTGGGTGTGAGAAGGAACAGAGTGTGTGCACAGCTTCATGATGGCTTAATTTTTTACATATTTTTTTGAATGAAACACTTTTTAATAGCTTGAATTTTTGCTAACCCTAACCCTAACCCAAGTCTAAGCTTCTATGAAGTGTGTATGTCATGATCCATTTTTTAGTAAAAGTTATTTTAAAAAAATATATTAGCAAGTAAAAATGTATTTATGCAGATTTTTTCAGATTTTATCATATATCTATAGATATTGGTTTTTCCTCTATATTTTATTATATTCCAGTGCATTTTATATTCAGAGTAATTGCTCAAAAATTAAATTTGCTTAAGGTAAATTCAATAAATTAGTTTCTTTCAAAAAAAGGCATTTTTACAAAATGTGACAAATAAACATATCTTAAAATATTCATTTGAGACTTTTTTAAACATCTATTTTCATTTCATTTGCTAAAACTCTTTATCCCTTCCTTGCTTGATTCATTATTCACTGAGTCAAACCATAAAGTAAAGTTATTTATGCAATGTACTAAAGTTTCTCTTCTCGACTGTGCTTTCATAGATATTGACGAGTGTTCCGATGGCTTTGTGGAGTGTGACAGTCGGGCCATGTGTGTGAACCTGCCCGGCTGGTACCACTGCGAATGCCGGGACGGCTACCATGACAACGGGATGTTTTCAGCCAATGGGGAGTCGTGTGAAGGTAGGCGGAGCTGAACATTTAGCTACGGTTTCAGATAATAAGCAACCTAACACTACTAACATTCACAACATACTCACTAACACTAACATACTCACAACATTTGGATCATATGGTTTTTTACTTTTTAAACATAATTTCTCAGTTAATATTTTGAGTGTCAGTGTGATTTACTGGTAAGACAGTAAACAAAATAATAAAACGCAAGAACTGTATTCCTACCTTTTAACCCTCTGACCCCAAAATTGCCGACTCCAGATTCAAGGAAAGGTGCTTCTTTTGCTGCCCCGGAGTATGTTCTGATTGAAGCCTGTCTTCACCCTATTGTCTGAGTGTTGCCACTGTTAGTGTTCATGTCATTACTGTTTGATGGTTTTCTGTTTGTGGATGAATAAAGCTGCACTCGAATGCAGCTTAATCTCCTGAAGTGTGACATTAATGTATCTTTTAAAGTTGGGGTGAAGGTAGAACTTTACTCAAACACATTAATCTTTAGTTTAATCTTTAGGAAAAGTACAAGGCAAAACGCCCCATCACTCCCCTCAGAGATATTAACATCTTGTCTTTGCTGTCCTTCAGATATTGACGAGTGTGAGACGGGGAGGCACAACTGCGCCAACGACACAGCTTGTTTCAACGTGGATGGAGGTTACGATTGCCGCTGCCCACACGGCAAGAACTGCACTGGAGACTGCCTCCATGATGGCAAAGTCAAGCACAACAGGCAGATCTGGGTGCTGGATGATGACAGGTGCTCCGTTTGCTCCTGCCAGGTGGGTGTGGCAAGCTGAGAGAGAGTTTTTCAAAATCCTGGTGGCTGCAGCAGAATCTGACTCAAGCACCAAAGAGGTTCGGTGTAAAATAGGGGAGCATAGGAGCACTTCAGATTAACGGAAAATGAACAGGTGATATTTTCACCTGTGTGGACCATAGCAGCAGCAGCAGTTCTATGCAGAAGCTCCTAAAGAGATGAAACACATTTTTTTTGATGAAACACCAACACAAAACCACCCTAAATTACAATTAGTAGGAGAGATAAATAGAGCTGCCTTAAATTTTTATTTAATACGTGTTTGAGAAAATGTTTAGACTTGAATATGGGAATATTCTACACTGATTGACTGTGACCTTGTGTGGATTCTTATGTGTTGGACTTATTCAGACCCTGGCTAATTATTTAATTTATTTTATATATTTAAAGTGCTTTCTTTATGTAGTTAATCCCCTAAATACAATAGGAAACATTTGACTGAATAATTGTAATCAGCAAAATAAAGTATAAAACCACTCACAGATCTCAGATTCAATAATAACATTGGACATGTTGTTGTGGGGAAAAGTAAAATGAAGGAAATATGTATTTTTAAATCTATAAAACAGTCAACAGGTAAACCAATAGAAAAATAGTAGTTCGTTGCAGCCCTACATACGACACTCTCCCCCTCTCTGTCTAGTCGGGTTTGGTGATGTGCAGGAGGATGGTGTGTGACTGCGAGAACCCAACAGTGGATGTGTCCTGCTGTCCGGAATGTGATCCTCGTCTCAGCTCTCAGTGTCTCCATCAAAACGGCTTCACCACCTACAACAGCGGGGACACCTGGGTGGAGAACTGTCAGCAGTGCCAGTGCATGGTGAGTTAACGTGGGAAAAAATAGTGCAGGAGAAATTGTCATTGCGAACACACCACGGCACAGCATGCAGTGCACCTCAACCAAATGCAGGTTTTCATGCAGAAGCGGTGGGTAGCTGATGTGGTAAGCTCACAATTTAGTTTTGTTTCAGTTTAAGCCACAGCATCAGCGATCTGTGTGACCACAGACTCACTGGTGTCATCCTTTGCTTGATGGTCTGATCTCTCTTGTTTCGCTAATGTTTGTTGGCGGGGTGCACACACTTTATCATGGTAAATGAATTAAATAGCAGTGTTCCTGCTATTTAACCAACGGCAATTCCAGGGTGGACAATTCCAGTCCTAGAAGGCCAGATTCCAGCAGGTTTTCCATCATACTTGACTTTAGAAGTCAACACTACAAAATATGTTAATAATTGTAATCATTTTAAATTGCCTTTTAAGTTGCAATAGCAATTTAAAGAGAAGATACAACACCCTTAGCATCCCGACTTCCCCATCCCCACATCTGTGATGCTTCATTGGCAATTTAATAAAACACAGAAGAGTGTGTTCTACATCCTGTAAATGTTTAAAAGTCTAAAGTCAAATTTATCAAATTAGCTTCTTTTATTCAAAGCCCCAAGTACACTGTAAAAAGAATAGAAAACATCACCCAAGACTTTTCATTGTAACATTTTCCTCAAAACTTAAAAATTATGAATGTAATTGTGTAATTGTATTTTTGTTTCAAATGTTATACTGTATGTAAGCATGTAATGTGAACTTATTTCCTTATTTCAATGTCCTTTTTTAACATGACATATTAGTCATATTGACATAAATTGCGAAAACTCACGATGGGGAAACTAGTCATTTTTTTGACAAGATGAGTTAGTTATATATGCACCAAAAAGGACTGAAGTTAAGGATTGAAGTTAAGCTTAACTCATGTAACAAAAAGCACAGTGTCAAATGTTAATGGGATTAAGATATTAAGATTGGCAGGGACACAGCTATTCAGAACACTAGGTCTTACATTAGCCAGCACCTTTTGCTGTGGCACCAGCATTACATTTACAGCATTTAGCAGACACTCTTATCCAGACCAACTTCCGTTTCTTACTGCCAGGGACAGTCTCCCTGAAGCAACTTGGGGTTAAGGTTCTTGCTCAGGGACCAAGTGGTGGTAGTGCTGGAGGTAAGCTAGAGCTGGGAATGAACATACAAACTCTTGGTCTGTAGGCGAGTTTCTTACCACTAGACTGTCAGCACATTAGTATAATATACAGGTCTGTTCTATTTTCTAAAAATTTATGATGATCTTCACGCATTACAAAACTATGGAAATCTCTGCAGTGGCGCAGCACTTCCATATTCTGCATAGCTGCCAGCAACCTCGCTATAACTAATTACCCTGAAATTGACTTGACTTTAACTTAAAACTTTTACTGCCGCTCCTAGTGTGAACCTACAGTAGGTCTTTTAAAACAATCATGTCACCTCCAGTGTGAAACAGGGGCAATAGTCTCGTCATGGCATCACAGAGGATCAGATGCATAATACTTCACTAGATGTCCAGATTTATTTTTCAGAAACTGAGTAGATATTTCTACCCTTCCAGTGGGCACTACCCACCTGAATGATGCAACAGCTGCCAATATATGTCAGTAAGCTGTAGAAATATCAGCGATGAGATGGGAAAGAAACTTGAGTTTTCAGAATCTGTGAGAAAAGAAGATTAAGCAGCAGCCAGACGATATAGGATTTGTTAGGCCAATACTAATTTTGATTTGAATTTGTGTGTTTATAATTTCTAATAACAATATTTTGGCTTATATTACATTTTTTAACGTTTAATTGTTATATGTAGCTATTAAAGAGTGCTCACAAAGACATAATGGTGAGGAGCAGATTAAGGTGTACATGGACCCCTAGGCTACATTTTCTGGACTTATTTTAATGAATTTATACTTTTATTGGCCAGTCGGGGGCCCCCTGGCAGGGGTTAATTTGTGCATGAGCATGGTGATTTGCAGTGTGCCCCTTGGGAGACAAACTACACATGGTTGAACCTTTAGTTTCTCACTTTTCTAATTGATCAGTCATTAAAACACGCAATACCAACTGTCTGCAGCCCATGCTAAAAATGTAGTAGCTCAGAGATGTTGGCCAATTTATTCTTCGGGGTCTAATCAGTTGGTAGCAGTTGGTAGCATAACATTTAGGGCGTTCGCCCCACGACCAGAGGGACGCCGGTTCAATTACCAGGACCGGTACTCGTGAGCAAGGTACTGTCCCCAAGCAATGCTTCCTGGGCACTGCCCATGTTAGCTGTCCACGGCTTCTTCACGGATGGGTCAAATGCAGAGGTCGCATTTTGTTGTGGTGCACTGTGTGCTGTGCTGTGGTGTGTTCACAATGACAAATAATCACTGTGGTTTATATCTACAAGGCAGTTAATAGCAGGACGATTTAACCTGAATGCACCCGAATCTAAGTGTATGGCATGTGGCTCAATTTTTATTAAAAAATGACTAGTGTCCGTAACTTTAATGAAGGACCTTTTTGAACCTTTATTAGCTTACAGAACATGCATGACAGTCAAGATTTGTGTGCATCACACTACAAATTTGATTATTATTCCTCAGGGCTCGGGAGTAATTTCATTACATAAATATGAACTGTATTCTGTCCTATTGTGTTTTCTTTTGTTTTGTTTATATTGTTGGTAATCAGTTATAGTAGAGGTTAAGAGTTTCTTGTTATCCATCATTCTGACAGTCTTGGTCATAAAAAATTCATCATCTATTACTAAAAGTCATTTTACTTCTCATGTTGTAGTAGCATTTTCATTTTGGTTCATTCATTTTTCATTTTTAAATAATTCATGCAGAACAGGCTTATATAATTATTCATTTATAAGGGCATGTTGTTATATCCCACTGAACCTCTGGGTGCAAATGTAAGTGAAATATAGTCATGGTTTGATTATACACAAAGGTATTAGGGAACTTCCTACATACTACAGGCATACTATAGGCTTCACACACCATGAAGACTCTTAGCTGTATAAGTAGAGACGTGGTGTATTTGGGAAACAGGTGGTGCGAGTTAGAACAGGAGATCAGAAGGCCGCTGAGGTTGTACGGGATAAGTAGGTGGAGGATGTGACACATGTAGAGAAAGACTGTGTCAGTGTGATACAATTCACGTAAATGAGTCATGCAGTGACAGCAGAAGTCAGTTAAACCTGTCAGCAGTGGGAGTAAATGGACCGATCTGACCAGGGCAATTTCCAAAAATAATTCAGCAAACAATTTGGAAGAATTTAGTTTATGTAGTCCAACCATAACTCACTCTCCTGTTAATCTACATGAACTTAAATTAGGGTTCTCATTTGCGTGTAAGCAAAAGCATCAGGATGACTGATGGGTGGATCAGTCTAGTGGTTTGGACGCTCACCTCTGGACCAAGAGGTACCTCCAGCACTAATATCACTGGGTCCCGGAGCAAGACCCTTAACCCCAAGTTGCTCTCAGGGAAACTCCTTGAAATCTGGAAATGAAAGTTGCTCTGCACATGATCATCTCTTAAATGCCTTAAATGCAAATGTAAGTCAGGATTTAGGAAGACGCTACCCACGATCTCACGTGCAGCTACCAGAGGCTGTCTTGTCTTGTGTTCCTGGTTTTGGTCCAGCTGCTGACCTGTGTGTTTGTCTAGTGCCAGGAGAGCTGTTTTGTGATTAAGTATGATTAAGCTGTACAATTGAATCTTGCACCTCCCTCTCTTACCTCCACAATGCAGACAAAACTGAAGATCTTTCTGATGTTTTAAGCCATGTACGTACCTAAACAGCATCTATCTGAAGAAGAAATAGTACAATCACACAGAAAAATAATAGTAATATTTTTAATGTTCAGATGTTTTAGAGAGATGTGCAGAAGCTGCCATATTTGAGTCTTGTTTGAGGTAAACAGCTTTTGGAGGTCAGTGGTGGTTCAAAGATATCTTTTATTATATCTCCCCTGACATATTTATGGTAGGGAAATTGCAGCAAATTGCATTATTCCTTAACGTATACTGAAATAACAGTGCACTAGAAATTGAGCTATCAGTGTTATTTAAGTTTCTTGGATTATACTATTGAAACAAAGAATATCATGTTGTGGTAAAGTTATTTTAGAATATGACAGCCACTTGAGTGGTAAAGGAGTCCTATACTGCATGAATTAATAAATTATGCCTTTTTCCTACGCAATCCTGATCCAAGTTCATTCCATTTGGGGGCTCAAATTTGTCCAAGCTTGATTGGTGCAAAGCTGATTTATGACCTGAAGCTCCTATAGCTTATTGCAAATCAAATTAAATCAAAATTTATTTAGAAAGCACAATTTAAAAAACACCATAGTATTGTACCAGTGTGCTGTACAATAAAATCAGGAAATAGAACTAAATAAAACAAACTAACACACAAAAAAAACCCATAAAGGTTAAGACAATAAATTAAAAGAGACGATTAATATAATTAGTTTGATTAATTCCAGTGATTGCTCATGGACAGTTAAAAGTAATCGCAAATAGGTCTGTTTTAAGTCTAGATTAAAACATTTTTAGATTTTTGATGATGCTGACCTAATTTCAGTTGGCAGAGAGTTCCACATTTGTGGTGCTAAAGCTGCAAAGGCACGATCACCCCTGGTCTTCCTCTTTGGCACAACCTACAATTGCTTTTACGAGCGAAGAGAGCAAACCAGTATATACCGGAGCAACAACTCAGCCAGATAGGATGAGGATCAGGATTTTCAGAAGCTGAAAAAGGGGAATAAAAGATATTGAAAAAAATAAACACTGGGAATGTGGTCCGCATTGAACAAGCTTGTTGTAAAATGGGCTTTAATGCATGCCGATGTTGCACAGCTTATGAGGAGGTGAGGAGCAGACAAGAAACGAGCTGCTTGAGTGGGTTGGACTTTCAGCTCACAGCATCAGGTCCTTCACCCTCCTTCTCTGGGGATTTGATTTTCTTTCGTTTCTGAGGGACACTTCCCCACTTGGAGTGGAACAGGATCATAAAGTTGGGCTTCTTAGAGGCCACTAAATCTCTGGCACTGTATTGATCCGGACCAGAGACACTGTCGGCTCGTCACACTTACTGGGATTTGGCTTGGTGGTGTATATTTTTAAGATGTCTAGGGCAAATGCTAGGGTCCACCGCAAGGTCACTAAGGCAATTTTTCTGCTAATTAGCACTAATTATTTGCTAATGATAACATAAAGTGTCATGTTATCACAAGGAGAAACTAGAGATGGCTGTAGGCGTTTAGTGATGGAGGATTGTGTTTGTTCAACATGTTCTAGATGACAGTGTTCTACAATAGACAAAATGCTTCTGTAAAGCTCTGCAAAACTCTGATGCAAAAGTGTTGCCCAATATGGTGGGTCATGTGAAGGGTCTAGTAAGAAATTAAATCAAACATGTCATTCTACAGCTTTTTGTTGCTTGCTACAGAAGGAAAACTTACCCAGGACTCATTTTCCATGACTAATCCGGTCCGTGAGAAGTCTGTCTGCTTTAACATAATTTACTCAGACATAGGGGTTCAGATTCAGATGACAGTATCATGCATCCCTATTTTCTAGCCCTAATTTGACTTTGGCAGGACACTCCTTCCTCTTCATTTGTTCATTTTTAGGAGAGATTTTATGACTTGCTTTCATACTGTGGCATTAGTTTTACTTTGATGCATTTGTCTCAGTCTTCTCTGAAGTCATGCCAGCTTGAGTTTGACTACCATTATCCAGCATGTGTGGCTCACCAGGTATTTGCATACAGCAACTTTTTGTGTTTGTCATCTTTCTCACACTGTGTGACAATGAAAAAAAGGAACAGTGTTTTCTCGTTACCTTTTATGCAGTTCCCTCAGAAGTAGAATAAACATGGCACGGAGAGCAGAGAGATTTGAGATACAGTATAACAACCCTTTATTCACAATTATTCAGAACGCATAACCAAAGACCACTAGTCAAATAAACAAATGAATAATTAAGGAAAAACAACAGGGAGAAATGTATTCATAAAAAAAAAAAAAACATTTTAAAAGAGATAAAACGCATCACCAGCTTCTATACAATGTCCTCTATTCAATTGGTAAATTATAATAATTTTTCCTTGCAGATTCAATATTGTGATAATGCAAATTTAGGATGTCAAGGCGTGTCAATTCTTTTGCTGTTAGCATTGTTCAAAACATTGATACTGCACTGATGAAAAGAAAATCCAATTTGTGGGTGGTGCAGTGGTTAGCACTGCCGCCTCACAGCGAGAAGGTCCTGGGTTCGATGCCCGGGTCGGCCATAGGGCCTGTCTATGTGGAGTTTGCAATGCTCTCCCTGTGTTTGTGTGGGTTTCTGCTGGGGGCTCCAGTTTCCTCCCACAGTCCAAAAGCATGCACTGTAGGTTGTCTGACAAATCTAAATTGGCCCCATAATGTGTGAATGGGACTGTGATTGTGTGAGTGTGTGTGCCCAGCCCAGGGCTGGCCTCCGCCTTGCGCCCGTAAGTTCCCGGGATAGGCTCCAGTCCCCCACGGCCCCGGTTGGGATTAAGCAGTTCAGATAATGTATGAATGAATTATTGAAAATCCAATTTGTTTGATTTTTAACACAAAACATCATCTGCAGTAGCTGCCCCTCACTTTCACCAAAATTGGGCATGAGGTTCAGCCTAGGAAAAAGAACTTTCCCATTTCTGATTTGGTTTTGTTTGTGCTTTGAACATCTTGTACTGTGTTTTCAAAAGGTTCCGGTCCCCATGATCCTGTTTGGAAGTCAAGGGATTTGGATAATAAACAAATTACTTTCAAACTCATAAATCATGCATTTTTTCACTCTGGCTTTTTCAAGAACCTGAATCTGAAAACCAAATTCAATTTATGTGTGATGATGTTCAAGCTCGTCAGAATGCTTTCATGATCAACTTCCTGAGCTGCTGCGAGGCTGCATTCTTCTACTGACACATCTGTACCAGCTGCAACTTAAGTCTCAGCCTTAGTTGTTCAAACTAAACATGTCACAATACCACTTTTTTATGTCTGCTACGATACTGCTATTGTACATTTGGATATCTGCTGATACAATACCAATCTGATACCGTCTCTGAGTCTTTATTAAACGGAAAATAATGCTTTAAAAAAATCTGAATACATGACTGAGATTATTCTGTTGTGTTTAAGGAAATACTTGACTTAAATATTGTTTTCCAAACTAAAACAAGTTAATAATTACACACCCATATGTAGATGCAAAATTATTTATTATTAAAATAACATCTCAAAAATGATTTGTTTAAACACAGTTCTGTAATTTTGTGACAGTCCCTAATCCTGTGGTGATAAAACCATCAGGACCACAGAGATTGCGAGCAAGAGGTGGTGTTGTTGAGGAAATTAAACATTATAATCATGTGATTTGCTTTTGGGGTTATAGTGTGTTGTGTTGCTTGTTCTGCTCAATGTCATATCAATATGTATGAATTTGCATGAATGTTGAACAAATAAACCAGATTTACCGCAGTGCCACCTCCCATGCATAATGAATTGAGCACAGATCGGCTCCATAGATCGGCGCAATGCCACCGGTATCCGATCCAGCTAGTTGAGTTGTTATCGGACCAATATCTAATCCACGTATCAGATCTGTGCAACCTTTAGTTCATGCTTCCATGAGAGCTGGGGAGATTGGCCAGTCCTTTACATTTACAGCATTTAGCAGACGCTTTTATCTAGATTGAATTACAATAGTGCTTTGTAGTCCACGACTGTTCTTCAATCTGTAAAGCTAGACTTAAAAATCAACAAATGTCATTAAAACCAAGTTACTGCCCACTAACTCAAATACTTTACCAAAACCATTGACCCCTAAAAAAAATCTAAACTGTACCCTTACAACATTCAAATGAACAAACCAGAACATAGATAAATGAAGAAGAACTGATCACTGAACAGACAGCTTTCAAATGCTCCTGCACTGAGACAGAGAGAGAGAGACAGAGAGAGCGAGAGACAGAGAGAGAGAAAGAGAGAGAGAGATGCACTTAAAAAGAAGAACTGACAGAGAGACAGAGACTGATAAACTGAGAATTAGAATCTGAAAAAGAGTGAGAGAGACAGAGAGATACACTGATAAAATGAGAGGGGAAAAAAGCAGAGTCAGAGAGAGATAAAGTAATAAACTGCGAGACAAGGAGGAAAAAATGAGGGAGAGACTCTGAGAGAGACTTAACAACATCCAAATGATAACAAAGCAGTAATAATAAATCCACAAGAGACCTCTCACTTCAAAATGAGAAATTAAATACTAACTGCCGCATTATCAGTGTGGAACAGAACATTGTCTGTAGCCTAAGAGTTCACAGAAAATATCCATATCATTAACATTAATTCATATTCTTACTCTACTCTTAACTGTCCTGTAATTATTCTGTCCTGGATCCACACAATCCATTCCACTGGATTCCACTCATTTTCCAAGTAGAGGAAATTTAAGGGAGAGTGATAAGCTGAGAGGAAAGAGAGTCAGAGAGAAACACATACTAACAAATTCAGAGGCTGAGAGAATCAAAAGAGAGCAAGTTGCAATGATGTGGTGCCATGAATACAAGACAGACCTCGCTTTGCCCTCTAAAACATTACTCAAATAAGCAGACAATTCCTTAATCAGAGAAGAGATACCGAAGCACTTCACTTTTCACTTCCCACTGCCACATACAGTGCAAATGTCTTTGTCCTTGGGAATCCCGGTGCATGTTTGGGGGAGAGGGATGAAGAGAGACGTTGAAATAATGAGATTTTGCTTGTAAGTGTGTAATGAGATTTGTAGGCGCTGTGGATCCTCGAGAGCGCTAAAACGCATTAGCTAGAATTAGCGAGCCGTCGCGATGGACGCCGGAGTCCCGTTTACATAAAGAGATTACACATAGACCAATTAAGTGTTACAGATTAATGTTACAGATTAGACTTGAGAAGAGTTTCTCTTAATTCTCGATCATTATGTCTTCTCTTTTGGCGTAAAACGTAACTTTGATGAAGATATCAGCTCATTGAAACACAATCCGGTTTACAAATATAAAGCATGTGAGATCAGTGAAAAAAATGTCCTAGCTTTTTTCTCTGTCACACAGTGCTGTCTGTGTGTGATAAAGCCCCAAGTGGACGTCTGGCCACTTAAACTCATGTCTGCCTTCTGATTTCCCAGAGCTCCACCACGGTACTGTTTGACCTCCATGCAGCCCGTCTGGCCCCAAGATTTGAAGGATCAATACTTTCTGACACATTGCTTCCATCATGTCACATGATATTAAGGAACTGTTAGCTTGAGATTCCTCTGTGTGTGTGTGTGTGTGTGTGTGTGTGCACATACATTAATCTCCTCATTTCTGGTGTCACATTGGTTGCCTGCCAATTTCGAAAGAGGAAGTTGCTGGTGTGTGCTTTGCCAGATATTGCCAAAAGACATCAAGTCACTTT
Source organism: Distichodus sexfasciatus (assembly GCA_032718565.1). Classification (NCBI taxonomy): domain Eukaryota; kingdom Metazoa; phylum Chordata; class Actinopteri; order Characiformes; family Distichodontidae; genus Distichodus; species Distichodus sexfasciatus. The sequence continues at coordinate 770,084 of JAVGVS010000009.1, read as the reverse complement.
TTTTGAGATCATGATTTTTATCCGTTTTCATAAAGTAAAGGGGCAAGAAGTGAGGGGTAAGTGTCAGGCATATAGCAAACAAATGGAACTCTTCAACTACACACTCCGCACCAATAAAAATGTTGGATAGGAACGTTCTCCAGGCTTCTACAGTTTCCAGTCTTGCTTTAAGTTGTGCCATGGTTGGGTCCATGTTCACAATGTCTGTGAGGCTATGAATCCTAAATAACTTTCAGACAAGTCATTGAGTGAGGGGCACGGTGGTGTAGTGGTTAGTGCTGCCGCCTCACAGCGAGAAGGTCCTGGCTTCGAACCGTAGGACCTTTCTGTGTGGAGTTTGCATGCTCTCCCCGTGTTCGCGTGGGTTTTCTCCGTGAGATCCTGTTTCCTCCAACACATCCAAAGGCATACACTGTAGGTTAATTGACAACTTTAAATTGGCCCCGTAAGGTGTAAATGTGTGTGTGATTGTGTGAGTGTGTGTGCCCTGCAGTGTGTTGGCACCTGCCCAGTGTTGTTCCCCGCCTTGCGCCCGTAAATTCCAGGGATTGACTCTGGTCCCCCCGCAACCGCAGTTGGATTTCAACGGTTCGGATAATGAATGAATGAATGAATGAATGAATGAATGACCAAGTCATTGAGTAGCAAAAAAAACTGGACTGGGTACATACACTGCCCTCCAAAAGTTTGGAAATGCCCCTGGCAAAGTGTACATTTCAGTATTGCCATGAATCCTTTTTAATTTGTGATAATGTTGCACTGAGAAGGGACAACACAAACTACAAAAACATATTTTATTACATAAACAGTTCATTAAACAGTTTATACATAGAAAATACTTCAATTTTGGATTCATCAAAGTATCCACCATTAGCAGCTATTACAGCTCTGCATAATCTGGGCATCCGAGCTGTCAGTGAACCAATCAATTGTTGAAGCTATCAAGGTGTGCTGAACCAAAAATCTTTTAAAAGCCTGGGCCAAGTTTAAACCAGTAACCAGACATCACAGCTGGCAAAGGGGCATGTCTGACTTTGATATGTATATACTGCCATTATTATGTAATCAAAATAAAAATGATTATTGCTGGTATCCTAAGATAATGTCAAGTTACTTTAATGTATTTGCACCAAAAAATGATGAGGATTTATGCTGATATCGTCCAAAACCCCACTTTGCCAGGGGTGTTTCCACACTTTTGGAGGGCAGTGTAATTTGAACAATATTGAATTCACATCGGAGCAAAACTAGACAGTCCCAAGACATATGTAAACTGTTCCAGGTGGGGTATTATTGCTTAAATGATAATTGTAAATAGTATGTCGCTTCATCTAATATCTGAACTGAATACTCTATGTTTCTTTTATACTGAATCAATAGGTGTGCTGGATTTTTAGAAGTTACATAGAGATTAGACCACATGTTATCCCAGTTTCAGATGTATGTTCACGCTTTGAAGCTCCCTGTCTCAGAAGAACCAGTAATGTCTTTATAAGTTTAGTGTATATACACTGCCCTCCAAAAGTTTGGAAACGCCCCTGGCAAAGTGGGGTTTTGGACGATATGAGCATAAATCCTCATCATTTTTTGATGCAAATTCATTAAAGTAACTTGACATTATCTTTGGATACCAGCAATAATAATTTTTATTTTGATTACATAATAATGGCAGTATATACATGTCAAAGTCAGACATGCTCCTTTGCCAGCTGTGATGTCTGGTTACTGGTTTAAACTTGGCCCAGGCTTTTAAAAGATTTTTGGGTCAGCACACCTTAATAGCTTCAACAATTGATTGGTTCATTGACAGCTCGGATGCCCGGATTATCCAGAGCTGTAATAGCTGCTAATGGTGAATATTTTGATGAATCCAAAATTTAAGTATTTTCTATGTATAAACTGTTTAATAAACTGTTTATGTAATAAAATATGTTTTGTAGTTTGTGTTGTCCCTTATCAGTGCAACATTATCACAAATTTAAAAAGATTCATGGCAATACTGTCCAAAACCCCACTTTGCCAGGGGCGTTTCCAAACCTTTGGAGGGCAGTGTAATTACCCACTAAAGCGGAAATCCATTGCATTATAAGGTGTGAAGAGAGATGAGAGTTGATGGGACTCCATAAGCCTTAAAGGCTGATCTGAAAGTATTTCAAATAAAGGGATGTCGGAAGTGAGAAACTCAATCGTAAGTCTTGGAGGGAGGAAAGACCCCGAGAATCATGAATTTCATCAAGTTTGTTTATGCCCAAAGATGGCAAGAAAATCCCATCATCTTTGTAAAATATCAGCATTCTCATAAACTACATCTTGTGTTCATGTAATCACACACCAACCATGTAGTTATTTTTAAATATATATATCCTTGAATGACATCGTTGGAAGCATGCACAATTTGGCTTTCATCTAGTCCACAGGTTATCGGGACGCAGACATTACTGGTTCTTCACTGCCCATGTCAGCTGCCCACTGTTCCTTCAAGGATAGGTCAAATTCAGAGGTCACATTTCGTTGTGGTGCACTGTGGTCAATAGTTTGCTTCTTTGCCTCATTTTCATAGAAGCATAATCTTTATCTGTCTTCTACTACTCTTCTTGTTTTCCACTTGTGGAAAAGTGAAACAATAATACATTTAAGAGCCATCAGGTGAGATGCTGTTCTAAGGAAGAGAGCAAGATTAAGAAGAAGAGTGAGGTTTAAATGTAACTTTCGTAAGAAATGAACTGAAACAAAACATAATTAAACTAAACAGTTGCAAGACAAAGACAAAGGGAAGAGGGAGACTCAAATACAACAAACAACAAATTTAATATAATTTGTCATCCAGTATTGACTGTTGACCGATATGGTATGTGGCTCATCTTAGTAAGAGTAGAATCACTTCACCTTGATGGTCTCTTATCATCAGCCACTCAGTAGTGGCGAATGACATAGAGTTGGCACATTGTAGAGGGCTGCATTCATGCATTGACCCTGGAAAAGTAACTGGTGTCGACCCTGGTGTCTTTTAAGCATTTGTTCCCTTTTCTCCTTTTTGTTTCGAATTAAACACTGCTCCTGGTTTTAACTCCAGCTCTGCGTTTGTGTTTCCGTCTCTCTCAGCGTGGGGAGGTGGACTGCTGGCCCGTGCCCTGTGCTCCGGTGCGTGGCTGTGAGTTCTTGGCGGTGCCCGAGGGTGAGTGTTGCCCCCGCTGCGTCTCTGACCCGTGCCAGGCCGACGCGGTGCGCAACGACATCACCAAGACCTGCGTGGACGAGCACGGAGTCACTCGCTTCAGCGGCTCCGCCTGGACTAAGCATGGCACTGAATGCTCTCTCTGCCAGTGCAAGGTAACACACGAACACACACACACACACACATAGTTAAAGTGTACCTCTAAAAGGATACCAAGAATCCTTTTTTTTTGCAAAAATGTTTAGTAGGAATGTTGAATTTCCCATCCCTCCCTAAATAAGAAGTTTGGAATATACAGGTAATACTTAACATTTTTGATAGTTTAATAGTTGTAGCTTACTTCTAGGAGGTGAAGGTCATTTCCTGTGTAAAGATTTAAAATATTTGCACTGGTAACAGTACAGATATACAGTAAGAAGCTATTTCTAAGAGTGTATTAAAGGTAATGTATACCGTTTAGGGGAATATTTTGGTTCAACAAAAGTAACAATTTAAATTTGAACCCTATATGTTCTTCCTTCTAATTAGAGGGTAAACAATATTGGTTTTTCAGGGCCGATATCGATACTGATTATTGCTAGTTAACAGGGCCGATAACCGAAAGAAAATCTCTGTCAAAATTTTGCATTTTGCAAACACCAAGCTCAGCTGAATCAAGGCATCAGCATTGATTGGCTATTACTTGTGTGACATATAGCCAATCAGAGACTGTTGTGGGCATTAAATGACGCAGTGAGTCGAGAGCAAACGGCACACAGGGAAACACTCATACCGATAATCTGCAAAATTCATAATATCGTGTCTTACGTATCTTTTTATGCCTTTCCTTATCACTCATGAGAATAGCACCAGCAACAATTAATCTAACTAATAGTAATTCTTGAATTGAGTCCCTGTGTTTGTCAAATGCAAGATTCTTTATTTGGCTCACGCATAGTTATACAGGTAAACTGGATCAGCCCTAAAACTGTGCAAGAAATATTCAAAAAAATAAAAGCAAAGGAATTTAGTCAACAGAAATTCACAAATAAGATATTCCAAAAGGAATACAAATTTAAAGAATGAACAATTTTCCCAAAACTAGTATTAGTTTAAAATACATTTAAACAGCTACAATAAGCATAAGGAAATGAAGGGGAGGCTAATCTTAAACATAAAAAAAAGTAATTTCTCTCCCTCATAATCCAATATGTAGCGTGTGTATGCAACAATAAATCTTGTTTTTTGTTTATTTAACCTTGCTAACAAGTTTGTGTAAAACTGGTGAACTCAGAATCTGTGGATGTTCCTGGTAGAGAAAAAAAAGCTTATTTAGTTTCAGAGATGCCATATGCGTACCATATGGGAAGAGTTCTTTTGAACAATAATGAGATCAGCAGAAGTTGACAAATAAGGAATGAGAGCAAATTTGGACTTTTTAGCGTAAACTTTCCAGATGCTCTCATAAGCTCTGGTTTGTTGTTAGTTAGAATAGCATCTTGAATTTGGATTGAGTTCGGGTGCAGCGGGTCAGTACTGCAGAGAGAGCAGAGATAGCTGTGCTCACAGGGCTGTACTGCGCAAGTAAAGAAAGCCTTGAAAACGGCGTATGTGTGTGTCGAGTCAGGCTGGAAATCATCAAGCTATTGAAACAGAAACTGAATGCTTATCCAAGGTCAGCAGCTGAAAGGGAAGCCTACAGACCTGTACAAACCACTCACACACACCACGGCTACTTCCATTGATTTCCATAATTACTAGATCTCGATAATACTACAGCTAACCTTAAACCTTCACCTCGTTAACCAAAAGCCAAACTTTCCCACATAAAACCTGCAACTTTTTTATAAAGGTATTTTATACTACGCATAAAACTATTCTCACTGTAAAGTTTTCCTGTTTTTTAGGGGACAATTGGGTCTTCACAAATACCTGAAAACCCACCCCCTTTCTTTCACTCACTCTTTCTCTCTCTCTCACTCGCTCTCCATTTCTCCCTTTCTCCCCTCTCTCTAATGCTTGAGCTTACTCACTTAGGAACTCACTCTCTTTCTTGAATGTGCTCTCTCTCTTTCTCTCTCTCTCTCTCTCTCTCTCTCTCTCTCTCTCCTCTCTCTCTTTCTCTCTTTCTCTCTCATACACCCCCACACATCATTATGGAGTATTTCTATTGAGTTGTGTATTACGGTAGCTAATTAATGCTGTGCCTAAACATAACCCTGATATAATACTAACTACATAATAAATCTAACCACAAGTTGGCTCCTTTCGTTTTTTCTACCAAAATCAATATTTTATCTTTTTCAAAAAAAAAAAAAAAAGCCAAGCAGAAAAATATTTAGTGAGTTCCCATAAAGACAAACTCAGCAACAGTAACAGGAAAAAAGATCAAAAGTTTGATTGTTTTCTAGTTACTACTTCTTTACACTGACGTTTTTCCCTTTTCACCTCTCCTCTTTTCTTTCCTCTCCCATTTCTCTCCATTTTCTTCTCTTACAGAACGGACACGTCTGTTGCTCTGTGGATCCTCTGTGCCTCTAGTGCCATTTAGCAGGCAGCTTTTTCACTGCCCCTCCCCCTCTCTTTTCTCTCTACCCGCTTTGTCTTTGCTTTCAGTCTTTTTTCCCATCAGCCCCACAAATAATTTTCTTTTTCTGATCTGTAAATCTCCTTTCATAACCCAGTGACTGGATCACATGCATCTCAGTATTAAGCAACCAGACATTTGCTGTAACATGCTGTAACTGATTGACTTGGACTAAGCACTTTCACTTCTGGCTGATGGACAAGACATTCTAAGATGAGTGAACAGAAAGCCCTGCAGTTCAGCCTGGTGTAAATTAGCCACCCTTGTGGGCATGACCCTACCCAATGTCACGTACTGACCATCGTTCTTATTTGCAAAGAAAAAATGAAGATCTTGGTGTTTCGACTAGTTTACTCGTTTGGGTTTTTCAGGGTTTTTTTTCCTGAAAACTGTCCATATTTTGATGTTTTATGTTGTGCTTTTTGTTGACTTGTTGTTTAATTTATGCAGTGACTTGATATTGTGGAATGGTGAAATAAAGATTTCCATTTAAACTTTAAAAGTTGTGTTTTTCTTCATTTCTTTCTAACTCCAGACAGACAAACTGGAAACCAATGAAGGTTTCTGGAAAAAAAAGGAATTTAAAAGGAATATATACATTATTTTAAAAATATTTTGAAACTATTAAAACAAAAGATAACCCAGTGTAAGATTGCATTGTGAAGGTGTATAACTGCCCTGTATAAGATGCACTTAATGTAAATTGAAAGCAAACAAAATATAGTTTTGTAAAGCTTATCTGTAAAATTTTTATGCATGTAATATGCATAATTGTGCATTTAGAAGACGTTTATACAGAGTGACTTCCATTTCCTAATTACAAGGACAGTCTCCCTGCAGGAACTTTGGCGTTAAGAGTGTTGTTACAAGTTTATTGTGGGTATGTCAGGTAAAGCAAAAACGCGTATAACATGATGCAGGGTAATAGAGGTTGAGGAAGAGGGACATTTTTATATTTAACCATTTGCAGTTCCAGCAAATATTTAGGCAATTTTGGTTAGTCAGATATCTTATTGTGTAGTGCTGTATAAGTACTTCTGCTAAATGCCATGAATGCAAAGTAGTGCAGTTAGAGAGTTCGCCCCGTGATCGGAAGGTCGCGAGTTCAAGTCCTGGACCGGAAGATCACTCACAAAACAGGGAGGTGAAACAGGTATGGCAATCAACGTGATTTGTAGGTGGAAACTAAAGAAAAGATAGTACTCTGGGGACCTGGAACGAGGGAGATCAGACGGCAGGGACAATACAGAAAGCCAGCCTGTAATAATGTAATGATTGGATTACGAATATGACTATGATTGTGTAGAGCAAGCCGTTTTATTAAAAATGCGTTATAAGGGTTGGTAAACTTTTGTGGATCCCAGTTAGTGCCCAAGATGGTCTCCCAAAGCTTCCTTCTGAGAAAAGCGTTTCCTTTTCCCTAACAAATGCACCTTTACAATAGCAAATCCACCGAGGCCCAAGCTTTTAAAAGGAAAGGGAAGATGGCACTTTAATTCATTTATTACATATTACATACCCTTGTTTTAATGAAGAGAATACATACAACAATGTTAGAACCTTGTGCCCTTAAACTAAGACAATTTTAGATTAGATTAGATTAGATTAGATTAGATTAGATTAGATTAGATTAGATTAGATTAGATTAGATTAGATTAGATTCAACTTTACTGTCATTACACATTGTATAAATACAGTGTAACGAAATGCAGTTTAGCATCTAATTAGAAGTGCAAAGAGCAGCAAGAACAATACAGTATATACAGTGTGTACAGTTAAGTACAGATAAGGGCCAATATATAAAAAAATGGGAATTGTTATGTACAGAGGTGGAAATAGTTATGTACAGATTATGTACAAATAGTTAAGTGAGCAGTTATGTACAGATAAGGGCAGTGTAAAAAGTGAAGATAATTAGCATGAGCATACAGAAGAGCAATATACAAATGAGGTGTACAGATGATAAGGGCAGTGTAAAGGTGGGGGCAAATTAGCAATTAATATACAGAAGGGCAATAAACAGATATGGTCGGTGGATATACAGATGTTCTATAGTGCTATACAGAAGGGCAAAAATACAAATGTACTATGGCCAAATAAACAGATGTGCTACGTATATACAGATGTACAGGTGTCCAGTAGACAGATCTGTGTAGTAGAGTGCTATGAATGTATATACAGTAGGATGATTGGGAGGGATGATGGGTACGAGGAGTGTAAAGAATTAGGTGTGTGTGGATGGGAGTTCAGCGGGGGACTGAGTTCAGTAGGGTGACAGCTGTGGGGAAGAAGCTGTTCCTAAACCTGCTAATTCTAGTCTGAAGGTCCTGCCTCTTGGATGGGAGGAGCTGGAAGAGTTTGTTGGCAGGATGAGAGGAGTCCTTGAGAATGCAACGTGCCCGGGGTAGACATCTCTTCTTGTGGACATCCCCAATGGCAGGAAGTGGAGTCCCTGTGATGCAGTGGGCGGTTTTCACTACTCGCTGCAGTGCCTTGTGGTCAGCAACAGAGCAATTCCTATACCAGACTGTAACACAGTTGGTCAGGATGCTCTCTATTGCACATTGGTAGAAGTTACCCAGTATGTCAGCAGACAGGTGGTTCTTCTTCAGTGTCCTCAAGAAGAAGAGGCGCTGATGGGCCTTCTTAACCAGACTGGAGGTGTTGGTTGACCAGGACAGGTTCTCTGAGATGTGGGTCCCCAGGAATTTGAAGCTGGAAACACGTTCAACAGCCAAACCATTGATGTGGATGGGGTCATGGGTGTCTCCCTTCTCCCTCCTGAAGTCCACAATGAGCTCCTTGGTTTTGCTGGTATTCAGGAACAGGTTATTGTCAGTGCACCATGCAGCTAGGTGCTTTAATTTGATTTGAAATGTGTTAAATGTGCAAAGATAAAGAAACACTTGGTGCTCTATTTGTTATAATAGAACCTTGGGTGTTTTATGTGTACTAAACTAACATTTCTGGGCAACACAAGCTTGTCTTAAATGTGTGTGTTTAAGTGTTTGTTTTATTTACTGAACTGGCAGAGAAAATCATCAGTATGTAACTTCGCCATGGCCTGTGCAGTAGGTGTGTGTTACTATGAGCTGTTTTGAATAGACGAGATGTGCTTGACATGAGCAGTGAATATGTGTTAAATGTTGCACCAATCCGATTCATGGATTGGATATCAGTCTGACTTAAATAGCTGGATCGGGTATCAGTGGCATTGGGTCGATCTTCGGAGCCGATTTCTAAATGCGGTCACGCTCAATTTCTTATGCATGGGAAGTGGCACTGCGGTAAGGCTGGGTTTTTTTTTTCGACATTCATGCTAGAGTCCGTCACAAAATTACAGAACTGTGTTCTGAATAATTATTTTGAGATATTATTTAAATAATAAATCATTTAGCAAATACATATGGGTGTGTAATTATTACATTGTTTTGGTTAGGAAAACAGTTTTTAAGTCAAATATTTCCTTAAGCATAACAGAATAATCGCAGTCATCTATTTTTTAAGCATTATTTTCCGTTTTCTGTACTGTATTGAATTTGTATCATATCCATCCTGCAGATGTCCAAATTTACAATATCGCTATCGTGTCAGATGTCTTAAGTAGGTTGCTGATTTTATTTGCTCTAATTGGCCATCTATGTCATTTTCTACTTTAATGAATTAGTTAATTTAAAAAATCTGGTTTTATCTTGTACAGTAAATAAAAAGCCAAGACCCTCAGCTTGTCCACCGTAATATCCATCAATGTATCAAGAGGTTAGTGTAGCTGCCGCTCATTATTTCTCTCCCTGTGTCATTTCCCGTCCACGTAAACATGCTTTTAATCATTTTGGCCTTTTCTGCACAGTGTGGAGCACTCCTGAAGCCGTGAATTGTATTCCTGCCAAAACCTAATGCTCTGTCCTTCCTCCGGAGATGCATCAGCCTTTTGGCCTCCTGTCTGTCTGCTTGTGGGGCCTGGAACAGGAAACAGGTCTGGCATCTAGCCAGGACATCACAGGAACAGTTCTAGATGAGAGTGGTATATTTCCAGTGATGGAGCAGGGAACAAGAGTAGAAAGGGGAGGCAAAATTGGGATGTAGAGTGAAAGAGGAGATAAGAGGAGGGAAATCATAGAGGAGAGTGAAGTGGTCATCCAGACGACTGCTAAACCCTCCCATGGGACAGTGTTGCTTCAAAAGGTGCTTCGGGACCATGCAGAGCTCCAGTTGGTAGGCTTCACTGTCTGTTCAATCTTGGCAAGACTTGGCCTGCAGTGATTGATTATTTTAGTAATTACGTATTCTGTTATTCCTTTGATTATTTGAGTAATCTGAAAAGAAATACTTCAGCTTTATTAAAGAGCAATAATGTAATGACCTTAAGTGTTAATCCAGAAGCTTTCTACTGAGATGCTGAAAGTCTGATGTCATGTTATTGTGGGAGAGTTGGGTTTCACAAAAGTAACACTGTATAGAATTTATTTTTTCAGAGTGAAACATTCATAGCATTAAAAACTTTCTTTTGAAATTATCGTGATTTCAAACACTTTTACGTGATTTTGTCCACAATCCAGACTTGTGTCACATTTGTAGGAATAAGTGATTTTAAATTGACATCACACAATGCTGATGGCACCTGATGGCATGTTATTGTCCAAAATTTGATTATGCATGGATGTACACAGTTGTGGTTTGTTTAGTGTATATAATGCATACATGGAAGCATAAAAATTGTTAAATAAAAAAAAAAAAAAGTAAGCTTGGAAAATGTCATTTGGTTTCAGAAAGAAATGAATCACAATGTGCTTCAGCACAGAGTTGCCACTTTGGGAAAGGGAAATTGTGTACAGCAACTTCCTTATTTCCTCATATTATATTTTTGTTGTAGTGTTATTTGATCCATAAAACTGGACAGTGTATTATCAGTATGAGTTTTCAGTGTCACTAGAATTATAATGAAAGTAATGTACTTTTTACTCCTGTACTGTACTTATACTAATATCATAAAAAAACATTTTTAATACTTTGTTGATATCAAATACTTTAGTACTTTTTTTGAAATGGTTTTCAGTAAGGCAGTCAGGGTTTAATATGTGGATTCATTTTGCCTCTGGATCCACTGTTTTCTCAGCATTTAAGCTCTGAGAATTATTAACCTTGAGCTGAAAAAAGTTGGCTAAATAAGCAAAAGTATGACACCCCAGCACTGCAGCTCCACAGTGTGTTTATTGCTCTATAACAATGAGCTAATGATAGACACCTTGGTGAAAAGTAGACGATAATTATACTTTGATGCTATAAAATTCTATATGTCCTGCGAGCTGTGTAAAAGCTGTAATCATCTACATTTTTCAAAGCCTTCACATGCTTCTTTTAATAAAATCACACCAGATGAAAACAGTAATTTGCTATTTTTAACAGACTTAGTAGCAAAAATCTTTTATATTTGGGGAAAAAGACCTCCTTTTCATAAAATATGTGCCTCTTCTTTTTCTTTCCATAGATTTTAGGCTTCTGGATATTTGATACACATTGAATACTATTTATTGCATAACCCCATTTCACGTGAAGACCTCAACTTTGCAAATGAAATCCTCATGGTAATAATGTCTTATTACACATTGATTTGATCTATAAACCAGATTCAACACAACAAAAACCTCCACTGAAAACACTCTTTGCTCTGTTGGTTTTGCACTCTGCCCCATGAAGCCTAGAAGATCTTTAGAGAACAGTAATGAGATTCGAAATCAATGCCTTCATTAAGAGCAGTTCAGAAGTGCACCATGCATGACTTTCCTTTTAGAAGAGTTCCATAGTGAGATGAAGCCAAATAGGGAGGGATGCCTACGGCACTGGACATCATTCACGCAATATTTTCTAAATAACAAGCACTCATTGACCTCTGTCAGACCTATGAGTCCTGGCACCTCAGTGCCACTAAGTATCATTGGGCAGGCAGATTTCTGGTGGTATCAGAAGGATAACCATGCTTTCAAATATTGAATTCGTGTAATGGTGTACTCGATTTCAACATATTCATATATTGGGGAAAACTGCAGCTTTGTCCCTTTATCAAGATTAACATTGAACAAAAAACATTCTCCCTTTTTCCATAAATCATTTATTATGTTGCTGATTTCAGTAGCACTTTGGGCGTGTCGTTTGAATGTGACTTAAAACGTTGGTCACCAACCACGGACCTGTTTCATTTCAGACAATTTTTCCCAGACAGGGCGGTGCTGGTGGGGGGAATGGTGAGGCATATAACAAAACACAATAAAGTGCATAATATTTTACCTACACATATACCTAATATATCTATGAGCCATAGATTGAAATGCTTTTTATTTTTTTTCAAAATGGAAAAAAGTTTTTATTCTTTCTGTGTGGCCCGGCACAAAATGATCCGTGGCCCTGAACTGGTCCGTGGCCCGGCGACTCCCCCATTGATTAATGTGGTTCACTTACTGCACTAAAGTTTAAACTTAAAGCTAACCAAAAGACAACATACCAGACTGCAGTTAAGAGAGAGCACTCATTGATCACCATTAGTGGATCCATAGTAGAGAGAGTAAGTTCTTGGATGTGTACTTCAACGAGGAACTCACATGGACTATTAAAAAGTAATCAATAAAGTCCAACGGTGCTCCTTCTACCTTTGGAGACTCAAGAGGCTGGACATGAGCTCTTACATCTGAATATATGATTCCTGCACTGTGGAAAGTGTACCTCTTGTGTTCATTACTGCACATAAAACATCCTGACTGATGTAACCCTGCATAATGACACTCACTTTAGCATTATAGTTTCTTGTGAGTTGCAAATACAAGACCCTGAGTTGTTCTGATTCCCAAATGACAATTCCTGCTGATTATTAAAATTTTAAGCAATTAAACAAAATCAGCCTAGCTTAAAAAACAGGCCTGCCCAAAATGTTTGTTAGCTAAAGAGACCAGCTCTTCCCAAAGTGTTTGTTATCTAAAGTAACCAGTTCTACCCATTTTTTTTGTAAGCTGAAGAAACCACTCTTCCCAAAAATGTTTGTTAGCTAAAGAAACCAGGTCTACCCATTTTTTGTTAGCTAAAGATACCAGTTCTACCCTTTTTTGTTAGCTGAATGTCGGTTAGCTAAAGAGACATTTTTTGTTAAATAAAAAAACAGTTCTACCCAATTTCTTTGCTAGCTAAAGAAACCAGGTCTACCCAAATATTTTTGTTAGATATGAAACCAGTTCTGCCCATTTTTTTTGCTAGCTAAAGAAACCAGTTCTACCCAAATTGTTTGTTAGCTTAAGAAACCAGGCCTACCCAAAATATTTTTATCTAAAGAAACCAGTTCTACTTAAAATAGTTGTTAGAAGCGCAGATTTTACTGCACTGGGTTAACTACGATTTTGTAATAAATATTTTTTAGACTGTGGCCTTATTGGGTTATTTGTGGAATGTCTGCTATAACTTTTAAGTCCTTGCAAGCCAAGAGCCTCAGTCTTTAAATGAGTATCACGCTGAACAGTTTGGCATAATAAGGTGGGAGATGTGTGGAGCTCGCACTCAAGAATTTTATGCGGCAGGAGCTTTAGATCACATAATTCTCTTTGAAAAGAGAAAAGGTCCATTTGGTGCTAATGAGTGTGATGGTTTGACCAGTGTAGCGGCTGCGGCGAGAAGGGGAGAGGCAGTGCTTTAGCTCGCTCTGATCTGAAAGAAGAAAAAGAATCATGTCGACTTTGATCTTTACTGAATGAGGCAAGTTACTTTGTGAAAACTCTCTCTCTCTTGCTCTCTCTCTCGTTCTCTCTCTCACTCTAGGCCTCCCCTGCTTCTTGCTTTGGCGTCTGACTTCAAAGGTGTAAGAACAACGTGCTGTTACATTTGAAGACCGCAGGAGCGGGTTTCCGGCTCTCTCCAGGAACACCATTACTCTGGTTCGAACTGTTGTCTTGCTGCCTCTTACCCTGCTTTCTCCCCACGCAAGGTAACATAAAAAAATCAATACCTCATTTCACACCGTCGATGTAGACAGAGAAAGATTTCCCTTACATGCCCATTGCTTCATTTGATTGTTCCACCTGTCAGCTCGCCGTTCTGTACTGTTTAGTTTCTACATTTCCTTTGCTGCCAGACCAGGGAAGGAATGTGTTGCATGCCATGATGCAATTTATAGAGAAAATAAGTGTATGTAGGTGACGAATCCAAGCCAATACTTGTTTGATGATTAGAAAGTGAAATTATCTTTATTTTCTGTATTATTGTCAGCTCTGACAAGGCTGCAATGAGCTGACTGAAAGACGTTAGATATGTTTAATTCTTCCTCCATTCAGCAGTCGAGGTCATCAATGCAGGTCTGCACTCCTTGCCAACTCACCCGCTCAAAGCTTGATCTTTTAGAGGATTCTTTTGAGAAATTGGCAGCAGAGTTTGATCTCGAGTTCATGTTAGTAATAGGGCTAACGGATAGACTCCACTGTATTCAGAGCTCTTTGTCTTCTGTGGCTTCCCTCACCTTCTTAATGGATGAAGTCTTATATAAAATATGACCTGTTTTTGTGAACTGATGCCGCTTTTAGCTCCCAGATGACCAGTAAACGTTTCCTATTTGAAAGAGATGATAAGGTCAAATCATCCCCTCCTTTCAGTCTTAAAGGAAGGAAGCAAACATGAATATGAGAGTCACTCAGTTTAATGGTGTGTGTGGATGGTCAAATCGTGGTACACTGTGCAAACAAGGATAAACCATTTCCACACACTGTGCAAACAAGGAGGATTTAAAAGGCCAAGCACTGATGGTGGCCCATGTGAGTAAATGAGTTCTGATTAAACTGATTCTGATTGTCCTAATTAAACTTCTTAATTAACTGATTGCAACTGCACTTTTCACTTGGCAATTTTAAACACCATGTATAACCAACGGGAAATGTCATACTGTTGGACCTCACAAATAAATTCACACTGACACAATTACAAATGGCAAATATAGGTAACAGAAGTCATGTCAACACCTTTCTGCCCACTACTTAAAAGTTCTACTCTTGATATAATGATAAACTAACATTTCAAAACTGGAGTGACAGTAGTATGGCAATACTAAGCACTGATGGGAATAACAGCATTAAAAATAAACGGAGTTAGTAACTGCATTATTCTTTTCAGTAACTAATCTAACTAATTACTGTTTCTGTCGCTACAACACCATTACTATAATTACGCCCATTGAAGCTGTTTTCATCCAAACAGGCTCTCTCCGCCACAGGACAATCAATATTGTTTTCTTTTGTTTGGTGCTTGGGTTGGGGGAGGAATTAAGACAACCGAATAAGTGATGATGATTGGCTAAGGAAGAGTACAATTTCATGGTAAGGCAACCAGAGGGAGAGTTGGGTGGGTTTTCACACACAAACACAAAGATACACGCACAGTCGCACATACACATGCAGCTATGGTGAGCCCATAGAATTCAAAGGTAGCGTTTTTAAACCGTAAGTATAGACATTACTGTTCACCACACTGGGATAAAAGATAAGAATGCATATGTAAAATGTACAAGTGTTTTCTCCATGTTGGTTGTAAACTATTATAATCTCATGAAGCCCCCCTCATTCTCACATGCTTCCATTAAAGTGTGGGCGGGGATCCAAATTCTTTGACAATATGTTTTAAATGTATTGCAGTAGTTACTTTGCCTGGTAACTAGTTACTTTTATAATGTTGTAACTCAGTCACTAACTTTTTGGGAGAGGTAACTAGTAACTATAACTAATTACTTTTTAAAATTAACGTGCCCAACACTGGTAGTAAGACTCTCATGAAAATAGACAATTGAAACATATAATCTTTAAACACAAAGGGCAATACACAGTACAAATATTCAACGCAAAGTAAAATGCTGTCCATCACTACCATGTTTTGTTACACCAGAAAATAACCGCCCATGGTTCCAGGATAGGCTCATGCCCCGAATTGGGATGAAGTGGTTTGGAAAATAAATGAATGAAATAATGAGTAATCAATTATTAGCATCAAGGCATCAAAAATGATCAAAAAATGAAAACCTGTGGTTCAAGAAATTGGTCAAAACACGGTCAGCCTCAAGGCTGTTAGTTCTAGAAAACCAATTAGTAAAGCTCCATAGTCAAATAAATGTAGAATTCATGAAATTCAGCAAAAATGTATTCCTGCAAATCAAAAGCCTAATAAAACCTTTTAGAAAGCTTTTAAATTACTTTTTAACTAAAAAATTGTAGATATTGCACTCGCAGATAGTTTTGTTTTTATGAACGAATAATGAATAATGTTTAATGAAACAGCATGCAACAACTGGAAAGAGAAGTTTTGCATTGATAACTGGGTGAATACAGTGGCCTTGTTGTGCTGAGCTGATTTTCAAGGAAGTATGGCGTATAGCTGAATGCCTTGAATCTTGGTTCAGACAGCCAAACCGGGTTCTATAGCATGTTTGTTCGCATTATTATTGTGAGTGATATCAGGAATAAAATGAGGAACAGTATTTGTGTCAATGACATGAATGGGAGCTATACAGCTACAGTCTGTCGATGCAGGTCAGCCTTGAAATATTGGCAAGATTGGCATTTGGAAAGTTCACAGGGTGGAAAATCTAAACTTTAGACTCTCTCTTTCTGTGTGTGTGTGTGTGTGTGTGTGTACACATGACTTCCAAGACCTTAGGTCTTTCATATAAGGGTGTAAGACAGACAGAGCCATCTCACAACAGCATTATTATAAGCCTGTAATTTGCTTCTGGGAATTTATGAATAGAATATTGAGCAGAATTATACCTGTTCATTCTGATTCAAATAATCTGTCCTGGACGGTGTCAGCTTGGTGTTATTCATGTCTTTTTAGCTGCCTCTCTCTCCCTTTCTCATTGATGTTAATTCCAGGCCTTCAAATGTGTGGTGATTTGGCCTTTACAAGTGCCATTACATAAGGCTTTAAAACAGGCCCGTGTGGCAGCATAAATGTATAAATAAGCAGCACATGGCTCGGGGCCTCCAGAATCACTGTCAGTGATGACGGGGTGGAAATAGAGCTGGTTTTAAATGCTGATTGGTTTGTCCATATGAAAGTGTTTGTCATTTTAGAGAGGAAGCTTTGGCAGGTCATTAATGGTTATTGAGGAAGCACCCAGCTGAAGGTGAAGTTAAGTGTCAGTATAGAAAGGAGGAGAGAGAGAGGTGACTTGAATGGTTTTGTGTGCCCCCTCAATCCAAAGGCTAATTGATATTAGCTGTCAGTGAAGTGGCTTGAGCAGTGCATTTAGAACAGAAGAGGGTGGACAGTCGCAAATGAAATACTAAACTGGAATTTAGGGGGGCATGGACCTCCACAGTTTGAGTACAGCACAGTCTTCATCGCAACTTTAAAAGATAAAGATATGACTTTAAACTGGGTGTGGAGAGCAGCGGTTAATACGGGTTTAAATCATACATTGCAATGTAATATAGAGATTCAATGTACAATGATTCGATGTCTGTCGATATCAAAGTCAAAGTCAAAGTCAAAGTCAAAGTAAACTTTATTGTCTTTATTGTCTTCTCTGCTATATACTGTACAGATACAGACGACGTGGCTCCAGTTTTAACAGTGCAGTAGGAAAAGGAACAAAGAACAAATAAGGCACATGGACATATACAATAATAAATAAAGTACAAAATATACAATTTAAACTAGACATGGAATATTAAATATAACTTTAAACTAGAACTATAATTAGAAATAGAGGTAGATAGACAGTTTGGATGCAGTATTACCTACAATGTGGAATTGACTTTTACATTTTACACTGGATGTGCAGGAGGTTAGAAACAGTTATAGTGTGAAAAGAATTCTATATCCAGTCTATTTATACATTCAATATTCAATATTTGTGCAAATAGTGCAATTAGTGGCAGCAGTGCAAAAACATTTATAGCAGCGTTGTGTCAACAGTCATTTGAGGACGAAATAGTCCGTATAGCAGCAAAAATAAAGTGCATCACTGCTACGGTGATGTGTAAGTGCAGTGGTGCAACAGAGTCAGTTAGTTCACAGTCCGGGTGTCTGTGTGGGGGTGGGGAGTGTGAGGGCAGGAAGTGTGTTCAAGAGTCTGATGGCTTGTGGGAAAAAGCTATCACGCATCCTGGTGGATCGAGTTCTGATGCGGCGATAGCATCTGCCGGAGGGGAGGAGTGTAAAGAGTCCATGTGAAGGATGTGAGGGGTCGAGCACGATGCAAGAGGCCCTCCTGATGCAGCGTTTGTAGAAGATGTCACAAAGTCTGCTACTGTTCAGTTTCAATTTAATTCATTTAAATTGAGGAGCCTGTGATCAATATAATCAGTGTGGGGTGGTGGTCGTCTAGAGGCCGTGGGTTTAAATCATGCCTTTAGCTCTACCACGATTGGGAGCCTAAGCAAGACCCTTAACCCTAATTTTCTCCAGAAAGACTCTATTTAGTTAGAAAGTCGCTCTGGATAAGTGTCTGCCATGTGAGTGTCTGCCATGAATATAAATACGAGACAATATCATATGCTGATGTAACAATTCAGTTCATATCACAAAAAGCAGCTAAAATATTTTTAAACGAAAATATTTACAATGAAAAATCTTTTAATTGAAATAGAGCTCATGTTGAACATAAAAGTGACGTTACAATATGTATGATGTCTGATCAATGTGATGCTATGGGCTCGCTTATCACTGCACTAATGAATCATATATGTAGATTCATATATTGTTACAACCCTAATTGTTAGTAGATGTATGGGCATAGAGATGTAGAGCTTAAAACTGCATCAAAACATCATATTAGTGATGTTTAACATCAAAACTGGAACATGGATCAGATGCAAGAATTTAACAAATCTTTTTGTTGAAAATAGCTGGAGAAAGTACATAAAATCATCTTTTGGCATTGAATGTGAAAGTAAGAATTATGTAAGTTTTTGATCATCGGCAAGTGTGTCAGCTAAACAAACTCTGAGCATTTAAAGAACGAAAAGACATACGAAGTATCAGAAAGTTTCCACAAGCTTTAATGCAAGAATAGCTTTTTATGTGGAATTTTTATAAGCTTTCATTTGTGGTAAGCTACATATGTTTAAAAATTCCATAAGCTTTTGTTTTTTGTTACTTAGCTACATATGCAGAAATTTCACATAGGCTTAAGTACGTATGATAAGAGCTTTCATTCACTGTTAGCTACCAGGTGAGCTCAGCTACTTATCCTCGGATTGTGTTTTCAGGGCGGAGCAGATGCTTAATTTTAGAGTCTGGCGTGAAGTTGATGTTCATATTTAATTATACAACTGTACTTGTTTGAAAGGCAACAAACCTCTACCAATTTAGCCCTAAATCCAGTCTTGCATGCTAATGTTTGCTTTTGTTCCATCTCTATTCACATGCAATTGTTATAGAACACATTCTAGAATGGGTCTCTAGACCTTGAACGAGCCAGTAATCCATTCCTGAATATATGACTTCATTCTTCCCATAAAGAGCAGGGGAACTGTCACTGCCTATTGGAATGTGCATTTCAATAAAAATATCATTATTCATTACTGTCTTTTTTATTGATGTTGGCTGTCAGTCAGGGATGAAGCAGATGCTTTCAGACAGAGACAATGGAAATGCAGCTGGATGCATTTCAGAGAAGCGTTGCACTGCTGGATTTTTGACCTGTTTTATTTATCTTTCTTCTTCTTTGTTAAATATTTAGGACATACTTTTCTCTAATGAGTCATTTGTAGTTGTAATGTTAAAGTGCCTTTCCCTTTAAACTAGGGTCATTCAAGCTAGTTCTCACTCCTGTTCCGGCACTGCCTACATCAGGTGCACTGAGACTGGGCTTAATTAAAATGTACAGGGCAGTGCATTGGCAAGAATCAAAATAAAGAAATTGTACTTTAGATTTCCCAGCAGGTTCCCAAACACCTGTTAGACTTCCCAGTCCTGGAGTTATATAACTGAAGCACTGCACATCTAAAGAGTTTTGCAGGCAATTAAAATACAAATCAACTCAAACTATTTTGCAAACCAGGTGTGAGTTTAAAATTGTTTAAAACTTGGACATCCTCATGGGATCTATGTGATTTGACATAGCTGTGTTAGAGCCTCAACCCTTCACTTTGTTATTTGTTATGCTATTTTACATTGTTTGCCTGTTTCCAAATTTCTCTTTCGTTTTTGTTAAATTATTGTCATCTAACTAACATGCTTTCAGATGCCAGCCTCCTAGAGTTGTAGTCAAGACCACCTAACCCAAGAACAAATCCAGACCAAGACCAGAGTGTGTCTAGACTGAGATAAGACCCAGAATGTGAAGTGAGACTGAGACAAGGCCGAGACCAGAGTGGGGAGAAAGTGTGTCAAGACCGAGATTGGACCAATGTATTTTTTACACCACGTGACAAATATGTGGGACGTGCAAAGCCTAAGCAGCCCTCAAGAAGAGCTGAACAAAGCAAACAGCATACACTAAGCAACATTAAACATGTTTATTGAGGAAATAGCTTCACTGGAAGCAGTTATCCAAACTCATCACATCATATGTTAAACTCAATAAACTACAGTGGCAGAACACTCCTCAAGACCAAACTCACCCCAAAGATAAGTGGGTAGTTGCTGAAAACACCAGATGAATGGAAAATCAGTTTAAAGTATTACTTGCTTGCTTTTTAGAAGAGATTGCAACATTCTGTGACCTAAACGTGCACAATGGGGTCTCATGATAATGTCCCCTCTACTAAAAACTAAATCTTTGTCTGTGTCCACAACAAGGCCGAGTATAAATATGGACGATTCCAAGCAGAGGTGGAAAGAGTACTGAAAATTTGTACTCAAGTACAAGTACTGTTACTTTGGTTAAAATGTACTCAATTACAAGTAAAAGTACTGGTGTTAAAAAAAATACTTGAGTAAAAGTACAAAGTACTCTTCTCAAAAACTACTCAGAGTACTAATTACTTTTTAACCGATGGATGTTTTATTGCGTTGTCAATAGCAGGCATTCGATTCGATTCACCAGTATAAAATATCTACGTTCAAAGCACATTTCTCAGATGAACAAGGTATAGAAAGGCAGATTGTTTTGTAATAAATGTAGATATAAAACAAAAATGTTTTTGAACATGCATAGAACAGTTTAAACTTTTCCCAATATAATGCGAACAACAGGCAGGTAAGTGTCTTAAATTCTTAGACATAATAGCATTTCTGTCACACTTCACTTTCTGAACCTTTTGTTCAGTTTCAGCAAGAGCTGGATTTCTAAATTAACAGAGTCTATCCGGCTTCGTTTGGCTCCATTTTGGCTTCTTTGTCTCCAAATCTTCAGTCTATAAATTAGTTTGTACTCCACTGTGTAGTACCTCCAGACACCTGTGCCTGCTGCTGCAGCGGAGTTTATTCTTTGCTTACGTCATAGATTAATTGGTGCGGTCACGATTGCACAGCCTTATTGGCTGCAAAGATGCCAATGAAAGGTTTGAACATTAATTCAAATTGTGGGCGTACTCAGTAGCGACTTTTGATTTTATAAGTAGCGAAGTAGATTACATGGTGTAAATTGTACTCAAGTACGAGTAAAATTACACAATTGAAAAACTACTCATAAAAGTACAAGTACCCCAAAAATCTACTTAATTACAGTAACATGAGTATTTGTAATTCGTTACTTCCACCCCTGATTCCGAGTAAGGATTGAGACCTTCAAAAAGTGGTCTTGAGACCGATCTCGAGTACTACAACACTACAGTCTACCTAGAGCCACTTAGGGATCTTGCTGAGGGGCTCAGGGGTGTTTTTAGGCTTTCCTGAGATTTGAAGCCCCAGTCTCATGGTCACCATCATTGTATTTTACTCAGTCAAACCACTGGACCACTGTGTAGCTTTGTAGAGCTTTGGGTCAACTTCTGTTGTTTAAAATGTGCTATATAACCACATGACTTGACTTAAATGCCTGGCAGTACTTAACAAGTTTTGGTTTACCCAGTTAGGTTTGCACACTCAGCCTGATGCGGTGGTGATGGTGGTGCAGTGGTCTATGAGACTGAAACCCTGTGTTGGTGATCATAAGATCCCAGGGTACATTAGGACCCTTTTGGGCCTTTTCCCCGTGGTGTGTGCTGTTGTTTTTCCTGCTTTAGTTTCATGTTTCTGCCTGAATAGTTGCAACAGACTTGAGGCCAACATGCTGATTGTTGTTTTTTTTTAGTTCTTTTAACTATCTAGTTGAAGTGAATTTATGTGAGTGATTATTTGTTATTGAGAACACAGCACAGCACATCACACAGTTCACCACAATGAAATGTGACCTCTGCATTTAACCCTTCTGTGAAGGAGCAGTGGGCAGCCTTTTGGCACTTGGGAAGCAGCTTGGGGATGGTAACTTGCTCATGAGACCCTTTACTAGACTGGCACTTGAACAGACAACCTTCTGATCACAGGATTATGCTACCAACTGTCCAATCTGTCACATTGGGCACTTTAGCTGTTTGCTCCTTCCTTCTACAGGACACCTCGACTTGCATCAACTCAAGTTGTGAGTTTAAAATTAGTTTCACCAGCAGTCAAATATTCCTGTTTTTACCTTTTACCTTATATAAAACACTCAAAGTCAGAGTGTGATCTCTCTTAGGTGCCTTGTTTTATCTGTTTAGCTTCTGTGTTGTTCTGTCAATGAGTGGAATTTTTAATTGTAAGCATCCTGTGTAGTGCAGTTAAAAGTGTGCCTTAGGCCAACTGTGGAACAATCCATTAAAGGGTCCATCACATTTCTGTTTAATATTAAACATTGTTTCTTATAAATAAAATGATGAATAGTTGAAGACACCGTGTAGTGCAAATGGCCAGTGAGTCTAGCACTGACCAAACATTACCAAAACTCACCTGGAGAGCACTGCTTGTTTTTTCTCTGCTTTAACACACCAGAATCCCTTCTGGTCCCTTCATTATTCCTGCAACTTTGGAATCAGATCAAGGAAAGGAACAAAAAACAACGCCAACCATTTCTGTTTGCTTTGACTCCACCGCAAGGTCAAACATCCTGGGTCCACCTGACCATGCCAGTGTGGATGAAATGTGACCCTCCATAGCCAAACCAGTCGCTTGTCGCGACGGAGGTTTCCAAGAAAAACGTGGGGTAAAATTTTGGATTTTTTGTTTTTAGTGTTTTGAAACAGTGGAAGGTCTATACTGTACTGTTGTGAATAAATTTTGCTGCAAAACTTACCCTTTCCATCCTAAAAACGTGACTTTCTTGAGGTGAGGAATTCAATTCCAGCAGAATGTTAAAGGTTTCTGTTTTGACCGCTCTGCTCCAATATTTACACTAAATCCACTCGTTGACTAGCGTGAAGATATTTCTCCGGAATCCATCTTCGTCTCCCGAGTTCAGTTAACCTAACGCAGGTAGGCTATCCGTGTGACTGTGAATGCAGCGTAGGCTACCGTAAATACAAACGTAGCCAAGACCGCAGCAAGCGTCTGTGAGTGCTACGTTGATAGTCAACTTCAAAGGCAGATTTCTCCATTTCTCACTTGCCATGACAGGAGAAACCCGACTCCTTTGAATGTTGATACCTCAGTCATATGTTGTCTGATTCATTCGATATAGGTATCGTTTTGAAGCTTGATTTATGCCCTTTCATGAAAACATAATAACTCAATTTTGAAAATTTGCGACAAGCGACTGGTTTTGCCGTGGAGGGTCACAAATAATTAAACCAAGCTTTCTTTCTTGACTTTGTTTGTCTGGTCAAGTTCATTGTTTCTCCCCTTGCACGTCAACTTTGAATATAAAGTCGATACGGTGGATCAATCTCTCTGCCTGAAAGAATGCACCCGGAGCCTCTTGTTGGGAGGCAGAAATGTGCCATCGCTTCTGCCTTTTTGGTGGCACGAGATTGGAATGTGCATTTTAATAAACCTCTGGAACAAAGGCAACACGGCGGAGAGCATTTGTCTCCCCCGGAGACACAAAGGCCGCGGGAAACGGCTTCGCACAAAGGGCCCTCTTTTAAATAATTTGTGTGCAGAAAAAGTCAGCTTGTAATGTCAGCAGGATTCAGGACTCTGGCTCGCCCTTGCTCTCTCTCTCTCTCTCTCTTCCATCCCTCTGCACTGCGAATACTAATGCCGGTTTAACACGGAGCTGTCAGGACTCTCCCTCTCTCTCAGCAGCACCATGTCAGATAGCTGGGAGATTGCAGTGTAAGGCATCTTGACAGATGGCTGCACTCTCGGGCTGCTGGTGGAGGAAGAAAAGAGGCTTGAAAATGGACACTGTCAGAGTGCTTTCAGCCCCAACATAACCCAACCCCATCATTATCCCCACCCTCTTACAACCTACAACCTCTCTCTCACTCTCTCCTTCTCCCTCCTCCCCCTCTGACCTTAGTTACCTCTCCTCTTTGAGCTTTGCTCACTCTTTCTGTCTGTAAGACTCCGAGATCAGAGCTCATCCTTTATTTTCAGCAGCGCCCAGCTGCCATGTTCACCATTAGCTCAGTCTGCATGGAGATCATGATCCTGAGTTAACTCATTCGGCAAGGAGCAGCAAGGTGCCCAGACTTCTCTTTTTTTAATCCTTTGGTATTCTTCATCCCTGTAGCTGCATTTACAAAACAGAGATTTCCACTGTTCATTAGCAACAGCTGCAATAACCTGATAACAGTTAATTTTTATGAAGTTTTTCTGTGTATTGTTTGTCAAGATTGGTCAAAAATAAATGTATTATACAGATTAATGTGTCAAAGCAGCTCTTATGGAAGCTCCGCAGCCCCACCAGAGGTCAAGTTTACCGGACTATTAATGTTGTTCTTCTCTGGTTTACTATTTCCTTAAGTGTATATAGGTAGGGATGCACAATATGGGAATTATTAGTCGATGCCGATATCCGATGTTTTTCATGTTTATATCATTTATATATGTCTATAAATGAGGCAGGCTGAGTCTAGCACGAGCATAGGGAGAGTCAAACACGTAAAGACAAGATATTTTGCTCACCAAAGTTTCACTGAGCACTTAGAATTTTGTCACAATATAAGCCACTCTGACATTTCTAACACAGTTAAAAGTAAAGCATATCAAGTATAGTACACAACATGTTAAGAAAAAGTCTCTTTGTACCCTATGTGATGTACCAAGTCAAATAGGGCATGTGTGACACTCCATGTGCACTACTTTGGGCCTAGAGAGCTGTTAAGCTACAACCCCGGCTATGCATACTGCCACATAGAGTGCATTACCTACCATACTATTAAGTGCAGTTTTTTGCAGCTCAGGACACAGGCTATGTGCGAGCTCAGATTCACTAAGTCAGGCAGACAGGCTGTTTAGTTTCTTTCTCACACACTGCCTGCACTTCAACTCTGCTTGCACTTCAAGCACACATGCAGTCAGAGTTGTTTCAGAATACAGTTACTCTTATTTTCTATGTAACATGTTTGCATGTATTTTGTTACTCAGCAGGGCTGGTGATATACTGTATGTACAGCATTACATGGCTACATTTACAGTACTGTGCAAAAGTTTTAGGCAGATGTGAAAAAATGCTGTAAACAAAGAATCTTTCAGAAATATAAATAAAGATTGTTTATTTTTATCAATTTACAAAATGCAAAGTGAGCGAACAAAAGAAAATCTAAATCAAATCAATATTTGGTGTTACTACCTTTTGCCTTCAAACCAGCATCAATTCTTATAGGGACACTTGCACAAAGTCAGGGATTTTGTAGGATTATAGTCATTATATTATTTTGTAGTCATTATATTATTTTGTAGGATTATAGGATTATAGATATGTGGCTAGTTCTCCAAGATGTCTGGAACAACCTACCAGCCGAGTTCCTTCAAAAACTGTGTGCAAGTGTACCTAGAAGAATTGCTGCTGTTTTGAAAGCAAAGGGTGTTCACACCAAATATTGATTTGATTTAGATTTCTCTTTTGTTCATTCACTGCATTTTGTTTATTGATGAAAATAAATGATTAACACTTCCATTTTTGAAAGCATTCTTTGTTTTCAGCATTTTTTCACACCTGCCTAAAGCTTTTGCACAGTACTGTATATCTACAGCATTTATCTCACCCTCTTATCCTTTTACATTTACATATATGGCCTTAGGTAGAGCCAGTCTCCATCCAACCTTCAGGACAATGTTCTTTTTCAGTGATTTACTGTTTCCTTATGTTACAATAAAGCAAGTCCTTGTTCTTTGTCTTTGTGAAGTCTTGCTGTTTCTTGTGTGCATTACTGAGCTGTACTTTATGGAGAGGTTATGGATGTTCCTGCGTACCAACCATTTGCCTGATTTTTGCAGTGTGAAATTTGAAGCATACCATAGTTCTGCAAACTCTAAAAAGATCAAATATATTAAAAGTTTTAACTAATCATGTTCAAATATTCCAAATGTATGTGAATAGGCTGTAATATTAGACTATCCCTGCTATGCTTTTTCTCCCTTTTTGTGAGTAGTGAAGCACAGGCCAGATTAGTGCTCTGTCTCAGAGACATTTACTGGTGATGCAGAACGACCTTTAGTTAAAGGTCAACACAAAACATTGTGGGTCCAAATGTCCCTATCAACAACCACAGCACTCCCCATTAGACTCCACAAACCACATTACACTCTGTCAATGTGGTCCAATTGCACAGCAGGGCAGACAAATTGGGTCAAATTTAGCTTTGGTGGTTTAGAGCAAAAAGAAACAGTTGCCTGTCATTGTTTAAGACTGACATGCAGTTATCCAATGAAGCCTCTAGGCAGGCAGCTACTTGTTACATTGTCGTTTTACTACCGCACCATGATGCAGCTATCCATTAAAAATGACTACAACATAGCCTGACCCATAGCTTCAGCTATAGACACTGTCAGACTCTCTAGTGAACGCAGCGCAACACAAATTAAGGGATTACAGATTTTTTGCATGATTTTGTGCATGTAAGTCAGTGCAACAAGTTACATGACTTGCTTTCCATACCTCCGCTAAACCATTTGTTTCCTTTTCTATATTCTGAAATAAAAAAGCAGTTGAGGTTCATCCGAATACATTGTATGTTAGCAGAATTTTTCAACTAAGTTGGAATGTGTGTGCACAAAGGTACGTGCTAAAAAAGAGATGCTGCTTTCAGGTCAGGGGCCAGAGCTGCTCTCAGAACAGCCAGGGTCAACCTCTTGTGCCATCTGACACGCAAAGCGTGAACATGTGCAGAAGATCCACAGTAACTTCCACAACAAAAAAAACCCTTGAAGCTTATGGCAGGGTGTTCAGGCTGTCACTCGGTACAAGCCTGCACTAAGCAGCAGTGACAGGGATGCCGTGCTCCCTGAGGAGCTTAGTAAGTTCTAGGCACAGTTTGGTGCTCTGAACAATGAGCATGCGACAAAATCCACACCTTCCACCACTGACCAGATCATCTCTTTGCCCGGAGCTGATGCGAGTGAACTTTCACCAAGGTCAACCCATTAATAACTGCTGGAACAGACAATATTTGAGGTTGTGTGTTCAGAGACTGCACTGATCTTTAAAACATTGCTAAGCCAGATGTTCATCCCAATGTCCTTCAAGTCCACCACCATCATCTGAGGGCCAGAGAAATCTTTGGCATCCTTCCTGAATGTCTACCATCCCATTGCTCTGACCTCCATCGCCATGGCACAGGTGAAAAGCAGCCTCCCCCATTCACTGGACCCTCAGTCCGTCCGTATCGGAGACAACATTTCAAGCACCATCAGGCTGAGCACAAGAGCTGCTCTAGGTTGCATTCTCAACCTACTGCTGTTCACACTCCTGACTCACGACTGCACTGCCATGCACAGCTCCAAACACATCATCAAGTTCACCAATGTCGAGACTGTGGTGGGGCTCATTAGCCACAAGTCAGCGTGCAAAGATGAATGTCGGCAGTTGTATGACCGGTGCTGTGAGAACAACCTGGCGTTTAATGTGGAGACAACTAAAGACATGATTGTCTACTTCAGGAAAACTTGCTTTCTCCACACACCACTCAGCATCCACGGCTCCATGGTGGAGACAGTAAAGAACTCAGAGTTTCTGGGAGTTCACATCTCAGATGACCTCAACTGGACCACCAATACCACCTCCATCACCAAAAAGGCTCAGCAGCATCTTCACTTCATGCGATGCCTGAAGCAAGCCAACCCACCTCTTCCCATCCTCACTGTGTTCTACAGGGGCACCATAAAGAGCATTCTGACCAGCTTCATCTCTATGTGGCTCACCAGTACCAGCGCAGCAGAGTGAAAAACTTGCAAAGGATTGTTAAAGCAGCTGGCAACATCATCAGAGCATCTTTTCCGCCGCTGCAGGAGATCTTCCACCTCTGTACTCTACATATCACTGTTTTATGTTGCTTCATGGACCATCTTAACCATGCTACATTGAAACTCAGAGTAGATTAAAATATTTTGTCCGACAACAAGACTGATGTTAGAACAGGTGGAACTCTGATGTATATTGTGGATCTAGAGCTTAATTTATCCAATGACAAATGAGAGGAGAAATGAGGAGAAAGGAAGAACAGGGAAGAAGAAAAAACATACAGAAGGAAGAAGGTAGGCAGTTGCCATGTGTAGGTGTGATGTCAGTCTGTTGCACTTCCTCTCCTTCTCTCTCTCTCACTCAGTCCTTCTACATCCTCCCTCCTCCACTTCCCCCCCACCCCCTAAATCTCTCACCCACTTCTCTCTCTCTCTCTCTCTCTCTCCTTCTCTCTCTTTCCTTCTGTTTCTGTCTGTGGCAATGTGCACACAATCAGTACTTTTAGAGTAAAAAATGTAAATATTGTAGAAGGTCCTGGGTTCAAGGCCCAGGTCGGCCGTAGGGTCCTTCTGTGTGGAGTTTGCATGCTCTCCCTGTGTTCGTGTGGGTTTTCTCCAGGTGCTTTGTTTTCTTCCCACAGTCCAAAAGCATGCGATATAGGTTAATTGGCAACTCTGAATTGGCCCTGTAAGGTGTGAATGTGAGTGTGATTGTGTGAGTGTGTGTGCCCTCCGGTGTGTTGGCTCCTGCCCAGAGTTAGTTTCCGTCTTGCGCCCGTAGTTCTCGGGATAGGCTCCGGTCCCCCTGCGACCCCAGTTGGGATTAAGCGGTTCAGATAATGAATGAATGAATGAATGAATATAAATATTGTGTTGACTAGGAAAATGTATATTTATAAAAAGCAGCACAGCTGGTTACAGATGTTACGGCAAAGGTGAGATTTAGAAGTTTCTTGCCACCTAGAGTTAGCCAAGTTAAAATATAATGCTTATGGGAACTGTACCTCTGGGTCAGAATATAAAAATGTGTGTGTAGGTGGTTGTGAGAACAAAATGGGATACTATCTTTATGTGATGGCCTATAAGGAAAATGCTTTTATGGAAAAGTTCCAGGACTTATCTTGTAAAAAATGTGAAAATTTATATTTGCATGCCTATTTAATGCACGTTAAGATTAAGGTTGAGTTTGTGCAGCAAAAACCTTACAAAGTTAAATAGACATGTTTGTGTGTGTGTGTGTGTGTGTGTGTTTGTGTCAGAGAAAGAGAAAAAATCATCCCCACACACTTCCAGCCAACCTCCCTGGACACCAGACTGCACTAAACGGAGCCAGGACTGTTACATAACAAATGCTCCATTCAGACCTGACGCTTCTATCATGCACCGGCACTCAAAATGAATATCAGAGTGCTTCATGCCAGAACACACACACAAAAGCAAATACTGAACAAAAATTGTGATTTTGAAGGAAAAGATTAACTAGAAATTCCAAAAGAGTGAACAGAGTGAATGAAAGTCAAAGTGAGCTCAAGTAAGACAGTGAGACAAGACAGCAATTACAAAATGCAGAAAGGTACATAGCAGCACATTTATAAATAGTGATAAATACAAAGTGTTATAATTGTAAAATCGTAAAATGAGCAAGAGGTACAATAGAACAGCAGAATAATGGAAATGTTGCATCAGCTGCCAACGTGCGAGACAAATTGATGTATACCGGAGTGTTAGTGAGTGAGTGGTTATTTGTCATTGTGAACACACCATATCACAGCACACAGTGCACCACAACGAAATGTGACAGCACCTGGGGAGCAGTGCTTGCGAATGGTATTTTGCTCATGAGTACCTCAGTGGTACCTTTACCGGTCCTGGGATATGAATCGGCTACCTTCCGATCACGAGGTGAACGCCCTAAACACTACGCTATCAGCTGCTCCCAAATAATTTGTATTATAAAGTATGTTTATTAATAAATATGTTTATTTTAAGTGCTGCAACTGTATTGAAAAAAAATAGTATAGTAAAAATAAATCACCTTTAGAGTGGAATTGTTAAAAGTGACATGCATCATGTATCTTACGGTTTTACTGTGTAACAGCGTTCATTGATTTCAACATATTTTTGCAAAATCTTGAATGACTAGTGTGAGTTTGTGCTGCAGACCAAATGTTGTAGCTGTAAGACTGCAACACTTAATTTTTCATACTTTCATACTTGTGTTATATTTTTTCACAGATGCACTGCAGGTTGAAAAAACGTGGGGGGGAACCTTTCAGCTCCATCAAGCGTTTGTAGGAAACTCATTCGAGAGTGACAACTATCAGCAAAATGAAATGCTAATGTGGCATCCGTCCACCCATATGCATGATATTGCTGCTTCGATCAGACGCGACGAGGGCGAAGGGCGACAAGGCGAATATCAAACGGTGGGGGTCTTGTGGCTCTTTTTTCCCATGCCATCTTATTTCTGCAGCAGCTGACTCCAGCCCACACATACATCACACCTTCCAGTCAGCCAGAGCAATGTGCTGCCTTATAGATCAAATGCTCAGCGCAGTGCATCCCTTTATCCCTCTATTGCTCCTCTTCCGTTCTTCCCTCTCGCCAACAGTGATGCTTTTCACTTTTAAAACTTACTTTTAAAAAAGCGGTGATGGTATTAGAGGGGGGATGGAAGGAGAAATAAAGAGGAATAGATCACAGATGCATGATTAGACCTGATCATTAGCAGATGAAGGGACTGAGGACTGAAACCACTGAACTGTGTGGACTTTCAAATGACTGCTGCCTTATAACGAGAGCTCTACCACCAGATACTAATTATCAGTTACAGCATTTATCACAGACTCTAATCCAGTTCTTAACCGGAGCGACTTACAGTGCATTAGCAGTATGTCCTAAATCCTAATGCCACTTATAGAGGATTTTGTTAGTTTAGACATTCTGTTGGGCCTTTCTAACTGGGCTAGACTGTAAATTTTGTGCAGTTGGCCCTCTGATGTACACTGTGGATGTAGAGCTAAATCTTCTTGTCAAATAGGTGGAGAGTTGAGGAGAAAAGAAAAGGGAAGAGAAAAAACACAGAATGAAGAAGGTAGGCATTTGAGTGAGAGGCGGTTGCCATCTGTGGGTGTAATGCCAGGCTGCTTCAGCCTCTCTCTCTCTCCCTCTGTGTCTTTACGTGATTGTGGGGACTTGATTGTACCCTAAAAGATAGCAATTCCGCTTTTCTTATGACATTTCTTGTCCACAAAGAAAAACTGCTTTTATCCAGTTGCAGGTGTTACTTAAAAAATTGAAAGACTGTAAAGGCTTTGGCTACTAAGATCAAGATCAGAGTTAGGTGCAGTATTATTTATTCATTTAACCGCTTAATCCCAACCGATGTAGTAATTGTAAGAGTCAATGGATAATTAGGTATTTACAGTTATGGGATTTATTTGATCATTTTATACAAAGCGACATTCTAATAAAAATGTGATTCCTAAAAAGGTGGCTCATTTCTAATTAATCTACACTCCACAACAAAGCAATAAATTCATAATAAAGTTATAAAATACTGTAAAGGGGTAGTTGATAGCATTATGGTTAGGGTTGGGGTTAGGGTTCGGAAGTTGCTGATTTGAATCCTGGACCAGTAAAGGTACTACTGAGGTACTCATGAGCAAGGTACCATCCCCAAGCTCTGCTCCATGGTCAGTGCCCATGTTAGCTGCCCACTGCTCCTTTATGGATGGGTCAAATGCAGAGGTCACATTTCGTTGTGGTGCACAGTGTACTGTGGTGTGTTCACAATGACAATCACTCACTTTCACTTTCTCTTTTCATTACAGCTACAGTAAGTGCCTCACTGAGGGCTGTAGTGGTTTGAACCCATAACCTCTAGGTTTACAGCCAAAATGGTGCACCTAGACCATCACAAAGCCTCTACTGTTAATTGTTAATGTTGCGTGGCATTTTAAGGAACACTTACTCATTGTTAGGCCATAAGTTTCATTTTTGAACACCAAGATAATGAAAAATATGGAAATGCACAGATGAGCCATAACATAAGGCCAGACTGCAGGACCTTTGTTGAGCTCACACTGATGAGTTTTGGCCTTCAAACACCCTGCCAGGCACCTGTCTGCACCACACCTGAAGACCTTTGTTGAGCTCTTGAATCAATAGGTCCTGGCTGCTCACCAACTTGTCAGCATTTCGTGATCAACTGCTCACCACCTTGTCAGCATCTGTTTCTTCCATCCTCCTTCCGCTGCAGAAGTTTTTTCTCTTGACAGTGAAAGTGAAGAGTCTGCAAGTTGTGTTGGTCATTACAAGAGATACCTGACTGAAAGTCTGTAAATGCTGCAACTTGCTTGTGGTCCAAATATGATGCAAATTCTCAAATCCCTTTCATTCCATAAATGGTGAGGTTCATGGTTCAAATCCCATGTTGACACAAAGTAGCAATTATTCATTCATTCATTCATTATCTGAACTGCTTAATCGCAGCTGGGGTCACGGGGGGACACACACTCACATAGTCACACCTTTCACACCAATTTAGAGTCGCCAATTAACCTATGTTGCATGCCTTTGGACAGTGGGAGGAAACCCACGCAAAAATGGGAGAGGATGCAAACTCCACACAGAAACGCCCCAAGGCCGACCCGGGGCTTGAACCCAGGACCTTCTGGTTGTGAGGCCCAGTGCCGCCCAGTAATAATTATATTTGGGCTTATTGTGCAAAGTCAAAATCTGATCAACACTGGAAGGAATGTATGGCATACCTGGCACCCATTCACTCTGGGCAAGGCGTGAGTCGTTGATTTCACCTGAGCCAAGATGTGAACCGTTTGCAGATGGCTGTCCCTCATCCTTAAATCGCCTGGCTGGGGGCCTCAAGACTAAGTTGTTGTTGCACCTTTGTTCATCTTGTGATGGTCATTCCTGTTGGACATAGATGGCCTTCTTTTAGTCCCCTCTCAAACCATCTGTCTTCTCTGTCCAAAACATGAACATCTGTATTCTTCTGTATTCTCAAGAGTATTCTTCTTACTTTAAGTATCTGTCAACCTGAACATAACCTGGAACATCTGTCTACTTTCTGGGCCAGATGTACTGTATATAACAACTTATGTTTAAACTTATAGGGCTGGTTTCTTGCTCATGGATTAAGCCTAGTCTTGGAATAAGTTGCTACCACTGAGGTACTCATAAGCAATGTACCATCACCAAGCACTGCTTCCTGGGCGCTGCCCATGTTAGCTGCTCTATCGCAACTGGGTCAAATGAAGCGGATACATTTCGTTCTTGGGCACTGTGTGCTGTGCTGCGTTCAAAATGACAATCACTCACTCTCTAACATTGTCGTATATTGAGTCTTTTATATAAGTGCTGATATACTGTTGTGCCTCTGTTGAATCTGTCTGCCTCTTATGATGACCCTTTGCCTGTTGCCTATTTAACAATTGAGCTAATGATACAAAACTTGTAGTGCCTAAAAGACCACCAAGCCAGTGCTCAAAAGTTGCTGCTCCACTTTGGTCTGTCCCTCACTCTCTGACGCCTTCAGAGATTTCACCATTATTGCAGCAGATTTTGGGACATCATTTCAGTCCTAAAAAAACCTCTCACCCCTTTTTTTTCTTATTCAAAGCTGACACTTTCCCTTCTGTGTCCGACCATTTTAAAGCATCCCCGCAGAGCCCTAAAGACGAGTAAATGAGCGCTAAACATGTTGAGAATTGGTGATAATTAGACGTGCCCAGTGCGAAGAGCAAGGGAGGGGAGAGAGCAAACACGTCGGCCACGACCCGCTCCGGCAGGATGAATTGCAAACACTCCCTCTCTTATTCATGCTGCTGAAAGTTTAATGAAGCCACACTGGCTGATGGGAGGTTTTTCGGACGACTCCCTCACCTGCTGTGCTCCGATAAGAGGACAGAGAGACGTAAAGAAGGTCATCATCTCTTTCTTCTTGTTTTAGATTTTCCTCCGAGTTTCCCTGAGGCTTCAGGGTCCATTTAGTCTTTGATGTCTAATCTTTTTAATTCTCTTTCGGGGAAGATCTCGGTGGGTTACTCCCAACATATTGAGGTCGGAAGGGTCCGGCGACTTGGGGCTTTGGGGCTTTTGTAGTAGATGTTTGATTAGGCCGCGTCTCACAGGTTTTAGAGAGACTGGTGGGATTTGAAGCAGCCGGCATGTAGGAGGCCCATCTGCTCCCCTGATGGGGAAGCTGTAATCTCTGCCTGAGCTTCATTAGCAACATTAGAGGTCTAATGCTAATACAGGAATTACAAGGATTTCATCATGCATGGAGTAGTAAAAACTTGGTTCTGCTGCCTAGGTCTGCATGTTGAAACCTACATGGGATATGGGATATTCTGCACTGTACTCTCCAGTGAGCATCTGTAAAGCAGCAAAAACACGAATGGGTCAGCTCACTGTAAGAGGTCTATTCTTCTGCCTTTCACAACACATTAGTGTTAGGGTCTGAGAGATCCAGAGGTCACACACATACCATACGAACACACACCATATTGTCAATATGTAAGAATTTTGAACTTGTAACTTGCATATTAGTTATGATTTTTGAGTAAAGTGCTTTCATATATACTTCCACTTTAATAATAACTGCTCCCTAAAGTGTTGTATGTCACATAATAAAAAACATACACACATACACAAACACACACAATACAGGTGTAGGGTTTGTCAAGTCAAGAAGTCGCTGCTAGTTACAAAACCTCAAAAATGAACATAATTTTCAGTATCCAAAATTAAAATGTAGCTATTTTAGTTCTTTACTTTTTCAAATATCTGAACATTTGTTACTCACAATGGTACACATTGTACATGCACTACAGCTGTAATATTCGATTTCTTTTGAGAAATCGGCTCCATCTGAATTATTCAGTAAACTGATCTGGGTGTGCGAGTCACTTGAGTTGCCTGAGTCAGTATTGCCAAATCGCCAGCTCAGTCGTTTGTTTTTCATAGAAGAAAGTATAAGTGGCTTTTGATAAGAATAAATGCATTGCCAAATACAGTAAATGATCAAGTATCAAGACAAGGCTACCAGTGGCAAATATTTATTTTCAAGTGACATGAGAGAAAGTTAACCGGCGGATTCATTCTGTATGTAGTTTGGGGAGCGCTAACCCGCTTGTGTGTGAGATTCAGAGGTGCTTTTCCCAAAAGCAACACTATGTCTTTTGGGAAACGCATCCCAGATTCGGCTGTATGTTTCCGTCTGTAGGAAGTTAACCGGAGAATTCACTCATGACAGTGACAAGCACTAACCCGCGATTCAGATTGGGCTGTATGTTTCCTCCTTTAGAGAAGGTTAACTGACAGATTTACTCATGAATGTGTGTGCTTCGCGTCACACTATTGATTCGATTGACACAAGTCCCATAGTCTGCAAAGAGGCTTCAACTCTGTAGGAAGTTATGATCCCTCTTTTTACTGTTGTGGTGCAAACGAACTGTAATTTAAAACATTTTTAGCAGCTATGCTTGCTACTATGGCTGTATTGATTTTGTAATGAGTTTGAAATGTTTATAAATGTATGTATGTGATGGAGTTGTATTTTAGTCATCGTGTAGTTAGGACTTCAGGTTAATGGTGACCTCAGATTCTTGACTCATGAGTTATTTTATGAATCCGGGTGATTGATGAACCGCCCGGCTCTATTGTACACATGATACTTCTGTACACTCCCAAATATCCACACACAAAGTTAAGGTATAGGGGCTTTTTTATATTTTTATATTAGCTCATTGTATATATACATGGTACTAATAACACACACATACACACACAAATAGACAGTGCAGGTTTAGGAGTTGTGATATCCAGAGATCAAGTTCTGTATTATATTTTTAATGTGTATGAATTTTCCAAACCTCTATCAAAAGATTAAATTCAGCAACCCAAACGTTGGTGTTTTAGTCTGTCAATTTTTACTTTCAACACTTGTTTTTAGGAAAAAGTTTAACATTTGTTCCCCCCACAGGTTGTAGGTGTGGGTGTTCTACCTCACTTTTCAAAATCTAACCATGTTTTTAAATGCTGTGCACACACAAACATCCCAGTTCAAAATACCAATGCTCTTTCTATTTCACTATTCAAATCTATCAGCATTTTCAAGCAGAAAATGCCACAGTTTCATTTCTGTGATTGTTCCATTTTGTTTTCCATTGTTCCAAAACACAAAATAGGTGATAC
This sequence comes from Distichodus sexfasciatus, assembly GCA_032718565.1. Classification (NCBI taxonomy): domain Eukaryota; kingdom Metazoa; phylum Chordata; class Actinopteri; order Characiformes; family Distichodontidae; genus Distichodus; species Distichodus sexfasciatus. Next base: position 733,860 of record JAVGVS010000009.1, on the reverse strand, counting down.
ATCCTAATATTAAATAAAACCCATTTTAATCCATTTTCTCTCAATTACTGTCCACTCTGGTCTTTTCCCCCAGCAATGCATCGATGAGCCCAGGTGCCCATTATTTACTTTGAGTCAAATCAGCTGTTCCAATGAGGCCTCACAGGGAGGCATTACCATTCTAATGTAATTACTGCAGCATGGAGCATTGTGTGATCCATTCACTGCTGCGCATGATGCACCCCCAAAATTGCTCCCTGATTAAATCACTTCCTGCTCCACACCAGCTCATTCATCAACCCCTGCAGCCCCAAGCATCCCGTCGTGTAAAGGACGCGCTCTAAGCCCGAAATAAGGACGTGTTGCCGCGCGGGACGCCGGCACGTTCAGAGAATGTTGCAGAATTAGCAGCAAACGTTTATTCATTTCCAGATCTGCAGGCCTCGGCTCAATCCCGCTGGTCTGCGCTAAGTCTGAAATGGCAGCTGACCAGAGCTCTCCGTTCCAATTCCCATCCAGATGTTCGGCCAGTGGATTATAGATAGTCTTACTCGCAGTGCCTGCTTGGTATGGACCGCCAGCCCTCTCAGTGTAGCTCTTATTCAGGAATATAAAACTGTCACGGGTGACAGTCACTTTCATTTATTAACCGTCCTCTGCTTCCCGCAGTCCGGCGCAGAGGACGAGTTCGATATCTCTATCAGCGGCGCCTCAGGGCCAGCTTGTAGAGTCTCCATTAGCACGGTGTTGGGTTGCGTTCCCAACCCTCTAATCGTTTCTCAGCGGTTCCCCCGGCCCTCCCGAGTGGCTAACGTTCAGATGATGCCATGCATCACTCAGCGGGCAGGCCCACTGGGGTCTTCATTAGGGCTGCATTTCCTGACGGTATGTATGAGAGTGTGTGTGTCTGTGTGTAAAAGCTGGAGCCAGAATACGCTATTTGGCTGCCCTGCTCCAAGCGGAAAAAAGGCCTAACTGATTAGGCTAGGACATTAGGCAGGGAAAGGGTACGGTTGGAAGAATGGCGTGGGTGCTCGATATTGCGCCAGAATTTGAGATCTGTTGCGCGAGTGGCAGGTGGCCTGTCCATAGTCTGCATAGCCATGTCTCTGTAGTGCATTAATGATGCATCTAAAGCATGATGATCAAGACTTTTACATGGGCACACGTTAACCAAAGTGCTGCAGTTATAACAGAGGGTTAAATCTAGTCCACATATAACTTGAAAGTGCGCTGCATTATTTTGACGTCTTTCTATGTGTTTCTTTTGGCGTTTACTCAATGTTACTTAATCCACATAATTGCTAATACATATATATATATATGTATATGTAGTACTACTATATATATATGTGCGTAAATTCTGTTCTTAGCTGAAAACTAATTCTAGATAAGAAAACATTGGTGAATGCCAGAATCTGTGTGAAAAGTGTGTAAGAAGGGTTTAGGAACAAATTTGTATGTAAGAACGGCTGGTCAATGAGGCCCGATATTAATAATACTTGTTTCATTTCACTATACTACTGCTGCTGGTACCACAATAACTACTACTACCACTACTACGAATAATAATAATAATAATGATATGTATTTTTGTTGTTAAACATTAAGTGGTGTGCCCCACTACGTTTGGTTATAATTAATTAAAAAAAATAATGATAACCAAAGATTTTGCATAAGGTAATAAAATAATCCTTATCAATTTAAGATATTCTGTTTTAATATAAAGCCAGCAAATTGATCTTCAGTATCTATCTGCTTAACCAGTTGCAGTTGTGATACTTAAACAAGTTCCACTAACAAACACCTCCTGCTTCTGCTATACTCTTACACACACAGTACATCACCCTCAGCACCAAAGATCATACATCACTTTATACACACACACACATATCCCTTAGAGGCAGGCCCACATACTCCCGTGACGCTCACGCACACACATACACACACTTACGCACACACACACACATTTACGAAGCGCAGAAACACTAGGTGATAAATGGGCTGTGTGTGAATGAGCTGATGTTAATTAAATGTGTGTGAGGGATTAGAGGATGATTTATGCTGAAAGCAGCACTTTAAGTCTGATTGGGAGTTTTATGCTGCAATGGGTCCCATCACCTTTGTGCTCCAGATTTCTGCTCATGGCACAGATTGTTTGACAAGCAGAATATTTTACAGCAGGTACAATGTCTTTGACCAGGTCTTAGTTAACGGTCTTGCCTTGTGCTGAATTGAACACACAAGTAAGGAAGGAAATTTGCGTGCTGAGTTAAAACTCATATTGGGGGATTTTTCATGTACTGAGACAAATGTAGTATAACACCACTGTATGCAACAATATTTTATGTGAATGAGATACAGGCCCATGAGATGTCTTGGCCCTTATCTTATACCTCAACTTATTTGTCCCAATTAGAGCATTATGCAAGTCATGGGCATGTACTACAATGAACTGAAGCTTATAGTTAACCAAATAGTTAGGTGTGTATTTGTTTACAGCTAATGCTCCAGTACCTATATCTCCAGTTATTGTCCCTTGGTGAGGTTGTGCAGGCCTGCCCTACCCCCTGCTGTGATGAATGTTTGTAGCAGTACAGTGACCGCCATGACAGATGAGGTGATTACGCATCCACATCACCTATAAAAAAAAAGAGAACGAAAAGAAAGAGAAAAGAAAAAAACTATCATCTGTTACTCCGAGAGCGGAACTAAACGCACACACCATCATCCATCGCCAGCATGGATGCCGCTGTAATGTATGAGCATAATAAGTGGAGTGAGGCGCTTTGGGCCGACTCTGCACCATCAAACACTGGGTGTGATTCATGGTCATATCGGGAATCTCTCTGTTCATGCTCTTCCTCTTCAGCATGCTGGCTCACCTTTAAAGGACGTGTATGATCAAAATTATCTTTTTTTATAAACCATTTTTTATTTCTGTCTGATAAGACAGTCAATATTGATCCCTGTAACTTTAGCAGTCTAGCTGGAAATAATAATTATTCTGTCTTATAA